>CM052705.1:17335451-17347951 GCA_028551405.1 Uromys caudimaculatus
CACCAGGGAGAAAGGAGAGGACTTTGGGCCTGAGGGTGCTAGTGGCCCCAGTAAAAGGGAATGTCAAGGTGGGAATATGGGAATGGGTGGGTGGGTAGGTGGGAGGAGGAATTCCCTCACAGAGGCGGGGAGGGGGAGGGGACACGGGGTTTCCAAAGAAAAGGGGAATCATCGGAAATGTAAATAAAGTATCAAAAATTAAAAAAAAAATTAAAAAAAATAAAATAAAATAAAATTTACACATTAAAAAAAACCCATGATGCTTTGCAGTGAGAAGAGCAGAAATTAGCACAGCGCTGTAATTAAACACTGCAGACTGAGATACAGGGCTGGAAAGAGGGCTCCCAGGTTAAGAATACTTGATGGGATAGGATCAGAGGTAAGGAGGACACAACAACTGTCCCAACACTGGAAGTAACTGGGAGCAGTGGGACGCAGGGACCCAGGAACCCAGCCACCCAGCCAGACCAGTGGCAAGGGTTCCTTCCAGTCTGGGCCTGTGCCCTGAGCAGACCTTGGGCACAAACTCCTCAGGCAGTCCCACCACACCCAGAGGAAGCTCCACTCCCAGGCGCTCTAACACACCCAACATCACAGGATCACAGGGTCCCAGGAGCTTCATCACACCATCATCTCAGGGTCGCAGAGGCAGCTTGACTCCCAGGAACTCTGTCACACCCAGGATCTCAGGATCACAGGATTCCAGAGACAACTGGTCTCCAAGGAGCTCTGGCACAACCAGGATCACAGGAAGGACAGGCTCCAGTCAGATATAGGGAGGGCAGGTGGCACTAGAGATAACTAGATGGCAAGAGGCAAGCTTAAGAACATAAGCAACAGAAACCAAGGAAACCAAGCATCATCAGAACCCAATCCTCCCACCATAGCAAGTCCTGGATACACCATCACACCAGAAAAGCAAGATTCACATCTAAAATCACTTCTCATGATGATGATAGAGGACTTTAAAAAGGACATAAATAACTCCCTCAAAGAAATCAGGAGAACACAAGTAAACAACTAGAAGCCCTTAAAGAGGAAACACAAAAATCCCTTAAAGAAAACACAACCAAACAGGTGAAGGAATTGAACAAAACCATCCAGAATCTAAAAATGGAAGCAGAAACAATAAAGAAATCACAACGGAAGACAACCCGAGAGTTAGAAAACCTAGGAAAGAGATCAGGAGTCATAGATGCAAGCATCACCAACAGAATACAAGAGATAGAAGAGAGAACCTCAGGTGCAGAATACACCATAGAAAACACTGACACAACAGTCAAAGAAAATGCAAAATGCAAAAAGCTCCTAACACAAAACATCCAGGAAATCCAGGACACAATGAGAAGACCAAACCTAAGGATAATAGGTATAGAAGAGAGTAAAGATTCCCAACTTAAATGGCCAGTAAATATCTTCAACATAATTATAGAAGAAAACTTTCCTAACCTAAAGAAAGAGATGCCCACGAACATACAAGAAGCCTACAGAACTCCAAATAGACTGGACTAGAAAAGAAATTTCTCCCGTCACATAATCACCAAATGCACTAAGCAAAGAAAGAATATTAAAAGCTGTAAGGGAAAAAGGTCAAGTAACATATGAAGGCAGACCTATCAGAATCACACCAGACTTCTCACCAGAGACTATGAAAGCTAGAAGATCCTGGGCAGATGTCATACAGACTCTAAGAGAACACAAATGCCAGCCCAGGCTGCTATACACAGCAAAACTCTCTATTATCATAGGTGGTGAAACCAAGATATTCCATGACAAAACCAAATTTACACAATATCTTTCCACAAATCCAGTCCTACAAAGGATAATAGATGGAAAACACCAACACAAGGAGGGAAACTAGACCCCAGAAAACGCAAGAAAGTAATCTTTCAACAAATCCAAAAGAAGATAACCACACAAACATAATTCCACCTCTAACAACAAAAATAACAGGAAGTAACAATCACTTTTCCTTACTATCTCTTAACATCAATGGACTCAGTTCCCCAATAAAAAGCCATAGACTAACAGACTGGATACTAAACAGGACCTAGCATTTTACTGCATACAGGAAACGAACTTCAGTGACAAAGACAGACACTACCTCAGAGTAAAAGGTTGGGAAACAATTTTCCAAGCAAATGGTCCCAAGAAACAAGCTTGAGTAGCCATTCTAATATCGAATAAAATCAACTTTCAACCAAAAGTTATCAAAAAAGATAAGGAAGGACACTTCACAATGGTCAAATCGAAATATTTAAGGGGTAACTTCAGCAAGTGTTATAGGTGTCTGATGAATCTCAGTATAATGGCCTTGGGAAACACAAAGGAATGTTGCTCTTTGCTCAGAGTGAAGCTAACATATCTTCAAGGGCGAACACTGGAATTATTTGAATTTTATGTTCACATTAGGGAGGTGAGTCCTGTATATTTTAGAAGATTAGTATTTGTTTTCTCTGAATTTAGTCAGGAGTTGTCAACTTATTTCTAGTTGAGTGTGACAGCAGTAAGGTTTTCAAAGCTTACTGAAAACAAGTAACATTAAATGTGTGATTTCTGAGATAAGGTTTGTGCTATTTTGACGGAAGTCAACTTCCCTTTGTCATTTCAAAGGAGAAAAAATGAATGGTCTATAAAACTATAAGAGTTGATCTATCAGAAATAATTTCCAATTGCATAATGTTCTTACAAATTGATTTAATTTATTTTAATTATATTTATAATGTGAAAGTATAAGATGATGATAACATTGGCTTCTAAAGTTTTAGCCAAAAATATAGCATTTTAATTATTATAGAAATGTCTACAAGTAATTACATAATTTATCAATTCTGTATTTAATTTTGACATGTTTCTCATAATTCACCATTGTATATAATACTGTGATAGATATCCCACAGTACATACATATTCTTATCAATATAAATTCCTAGAAATAAGTTTACTATATAAAATTTTATGCACAATTTATACTTTGGTACTTGTTAGTAAACTGTTCATTAGAAGTACTCTATTGATTTGTACTGTTATATGGAACATTTTCTCTAAAATTCTCTAACAATTTTATTATTATCTTTTTTTCAAAAAGAATACCTGGTCTGCCAGCGGAAAGGAGTTCTGTTCTCAGCAACCCCATCAGGTAGCTTACAGTCACCTCCAACTCCAGCTCCAGGGGATCTGACACCCCCTTTTGGGCTCCTCCAGCACCTGCACGCACATGCAAACACACAGAGACACACAAAAAATACACACAAAAAATTTAAATAATAAAAAGAATGTTTTTAAACTCTTAGATATAAAGTCAGGAATTAAAAGCTCACCCTTGTAACCCAAGCACCTGGGAGGCTGAGGCAGGAAGGTACCATGGGCTGAGCTATATAGTGAGATCCAGTCTAGTCTGGGCTATAGAACAAAAGCCTGTCTCAAAAATATGGAAGAACAAATAAGTAAGAAATGGACACAGAAAAGTGGCTGCAGAATAATGTAGTAATAACCTGCATGGCACTGAGAAGAGCCACAGAAGAAGTCCAGACATTCCAGCCTCCCGCCCCATATCCTTCCCTAGTCCTTGGCAGTGACAGCATCGGTACTAAGAGTTCTGTCCTAGTGATCATTTGGACCCCTGGTTCCAAGATCTAACAAGAAAAAGTTCTCACCGTGGGTCAGTATTTTCTAAGTGGTGTCCCAGGTTTCTCTTGCTGTGAGAAAATACCAGGACCAAAAGCAGCTTAGGGCAGAGAGCATTTATTTCATGGCAGCTCTCAGGTTACACTCCAGCCCCGAGGAAAAGTCCGAACAGGAACTCAATGCAGGAACTCGGGGCAGGAGTTGATGCAGAGACCATGTCGGACGCTGCCTACTGGCTTCTCCCTGTACCTTGCTCAGCCTGCTTCTTATACCACCCAGGACCACAAGCCCAAGGGTGGTTGTTGTCCCCAGTGAACTGGGCCCTCCCACATCAATCATCAATGAAGGAACCACCCAGCAGACTTACCTACAGGCCAATTCTACAGAGGCATTTTCTCAATCAGCATGCTGTCTTCCCAAACATGTCCAGGTTTGTGTCACGTTGACAAAAACCAACCTACACAAGTGGTCACTCCTGTTTCCAACACGAACACCATAGACCACTGAAACAAGCAGGATGCCCTCCACATCTAGGAGAGTCATGTTTACTGTGGTTGTTGGGCCCAGGATGAGACCAACCACGGGGCTCTGAGCGCCTCCCCAAACAGCCTCAGCCAACAGGACAGCACTGAGGCTTTGGAATACTTAAAATGAGACTCGCTCTAAGCCTTGCTTGCCTGACATCTTCCTGTTTGGGCTGCACTAATGGATCCCTCTATATCCCTCTCCCTCTCCCTCAACCCCTCCCTGTCTCCCTACCTCTACCCATTCCCCTCCCCCTTCCCTCCCTTCTCTCTCCCCTCCCCCCTCCCTTCCCCCTCCCTTTCTCTCTTGTTTGTTTTCTTGTTGAACTGTCAGTCTGCCTCCCTCTGTCGCTGGAGTGCTGGGATTGCAGGTATGCCACACTTCACCCAGCTATTTTTGCAATCTTACTCCCATACAATTCATCTCTACAGAATAACCATAGTAACTTTAAACCATGATTTAAGCTACTTCTATCTCCTAATAAAATAGTTCGGTTTTTACTTTTGGCCAAGATGGAGTAAGAGAGACCAGATCTACTTTTATAAGCAATAGGGAAAGGAAAAAGAAAAAACAAAACAAAACAAAAAACCTGTATTTCCAAGCAGCTACTCTACAACTCTGGTCCCTAAGAGAAGGTAGATAGTAAGATGAGCCATGATTACTTAAGCTCACTGCCTAGAAGCAGTTTCCAGTCCCAATCCCTGGAGTTGATAAACTAAACACAGCTCTGTAGATTACGGAGGTAGAGGGCTGGTTAAAATGGCTAGAATTTGGAAGGCAGAGTCCAGGTAAAGAGTAAATGGGCAACACAGACAGAGCAACGGCTGCACGGGGCTGTGGAGGGATCCATCAAGTCTCTAGGGCTGCACGGGACTGTGGAGGATCCATCAAGCCTCCAGGGCTGCACGGGGCTGTGGAGGGATCCATCAAGTCTCCAGGGCTGCACGGGGCTGTGGAGGGATCCATCAAGTCTCTAGAGTTGCCCGGGGCTGTGGAGGATCCATCAAGTCTCCAGGACTGCACGCAGCTATGGAGGATCCCTCAAGCCTCCAGAGAAGCTGTGAGCTGGCCACATGGAGGAGAATTACCTCCTCAGGCAGAATACACTTACCGGTCTGAGAGTGAGTGGCCTTCCTACTACACAGATTTAAAAAGACTTCAGAACACACCAGGGTTCGGAAAGAGACCATGAAAGGTAGCAGTTTAACAGTAAATAAACCATGGCTGAAAGGCTGGACTTCAACAGAGCTCAGAAGCAAGACTCAGAATAAGCCAAATGATCTCAAGTTAAATGTGCATCGCCAGGAAATTGAACATTCATCAAATAAACAGAAGAAAATCCAGACACGAAGAATGTAAATTCATAATGCTTAGAAGCTAATTTTAAAAATTGTAAGCATGTACACAGGATTTCTGGTTTTGGCAGACTTGAAAATAGTCACAAACCCTGTTTTGATGAAACAAATGTAGGTGGCACAAAGTGTCACACAGACACAGACACTCCAGCCCGTGGAAGGCAAACGAAAGACCAACGAGCATTATTCCTGATTCAAAACAGGTTTCTTAGAGCGTCTGCTAAGAATGGTAGGGGTGAGTCTTTGGGGCTAGACCCACCTCTACTCCCAGGTTTGGAGCTGACAAGGACACTTATCAAAAGGTGGACTGGCTGCAAAATTAGTAGCTTACTGCCAGAGAAGGCATAAAAACACGACAGGCATGCATTTTCCCAAACATAGTAATCACCTGGGAGAAGGAAGCCAGCAAAATGAGGCCTGTGGCTACATGAGCTAAGCCAGGGACAGCCTGAGCTAACTCAGGGGTTGCCTGCAGACTCTCTTGCTGGAGGAAGTTCACCCTGACTCTAGCCAGGAAGTACTGTTAGTGAGCTGGCTAGGAGACGTGGAGGTGGGCAGACTTTGGGAACTTGACACTTAATGAAGAGTGTACTCACTCTCTCTGACTCCAACAGGAAGCAGAACTCATGGCCAACTGTTAGAAAATGACATTTTGTAGGAACTTAAACTCAGAACTAGCCTGAGGTTGGTTGGTTGCTTACAACAGTGTGTAGGTAGCCCAGGCTGGCCTTAAGCTCTATGAAGAGGATCTTGAACTCCAGATCTTCCTGCCTCTTCTTGACAAGCGCTGAAATTTTTGCCATGTGCCAGCACACCCAATTTAGCTTAAGTATCATTACAACTGGGATAACTGACAAACCAGGCACAAATTTAGAAGATCTAGAAATGATGCACACAATTAAAAATATTAAAAATAAATTTGTTTTCATAAATTTGATTCCTAATATTTTAATTAAAAATGCATATGGCAAATTCTTAGCTTTTTTCTCTTCCCAACTGTTCCCATATTTATGCCTCCCTAACCACTCTACTTCAGACTCCTTTCTCTACTTTAAATAAATAAATAAACCAAAATGAAGCCAGAAGGCCCCCTATACCCCCAACATACACACATAAAACCATGGAGTTCATTTTCTGTTGACCAGCTACTCCTGGGCATGGAGCCTAACAAATAAATTTTTAAAAAGAACAAAATGAAAATTATAGACTTAATAACTACAATGAAAATTTCCCTGAATGGTCTCCACCATGAAATGGAGTTGGCAGCAGATTAAATCTGTAGTTTAAGATAAATTAATAGAACTTTTTTTAGGTATGAAGAAGAGAAAGAAAAGTGGCAGGTGAATAGTGAACAGGGCCTCTCAAAGACTGTGAAGGAGGTGAGGAAGGAGAGAAAATCGGGGGAGGGGATAGAGTTTTGCTGGACACGGTGACTGGTACATACTTTAGTCCGGTCATCCAGGGAGCAGAAGCAGGCAGATCTCTGTGAATCTCAGGATAGCCTCATCTACATAGATTTCAGGCCAGCCAGGACCACATAATGAGACCTTGTCAACTGCAGGGAACAAGTGAAGTCTTGGCTTAGTGTGTGTTTTTTGACATGGTCGTGGCCATGCCAGGGACCTCAGTGGCTCAAAGCGGTGGTAGGGGCAGAATCTTCCTTAGTTCTTAGTGTGAATGCTGACATGTGTGTAGAAGATGCTCACTGCGGGTTTCTCTCCCCACCCCCACTCCAGAATGTTTGCAACCTGAAGACTGTTCCCCTAAGAAATTGTTCCCACCCAAGGGCTAAACCTGCCTTCTTGTTTCTGCTATGTATACTACCCTGCTTCTTTATTTATCTGTATGTAATAATCCTACCTCCCTGCTCAACTGTGTATAATAAATGTTCTGAGCTGCCAGGGTGCTTGGCTTCTCCATCAAGAGCCCAGATCACCCTATCCCAGCTTTCCTGTACTGTGTCTGTCTTTTCTTCATTCCCTCACTGCCCCAGTTAGATAAGTCCCTGAGCCACGTAGGATGCGCCAGTAAAGAAAACAAGTTCTTAGAAATGTGACCCAAGGTTTTACTCTCAAACATAAGAATTTAGCCGCTCCACATACAGCAAACTCAAGCAAGTCCATCAATAGGCACCCTGCAGTTTTAAAAGAGAAAAAAGAAAGCCAAAGGGAAGAGAAGCGAAAAAAGTTGAAGTTAGCGAAAGAAAAATGGTGTGGTGTATTCAGGAGAACAAGTCTGTGACAGAGGCAGCAAGTCAGAGACAGCAGGGGCCAGAAGGCAGCAGATGCAAAACAACGCAAACAAGCAAACAACCAAAACTAAAACCATCCAACCAGTCCGGCACGGTGCTGCCCAGCACGGTGCTGCAAGCCTTTAATCCCTGTACGCAAGAGGCAGAGGTCAGCAGCTAAGGCTACACAATAAGACCTGGTCAAAAAAGAAAAGGAAAGAGAACCAAAAAAGGAAGGAAGGAAGGAAGAAGGAAGGAAGGAAGGAAGGAAGGAAGGAAGGAAGGAAGGAAGGAAGGAAGGAAGGAAGGAAGGAAGGAAGAAAGAGAGAGAGGAGAGAAAAAACATTCCACCAAGAATCCATACAAAACAAAAAACAAGAAAATTTCTATGACCAAAACCATACAGAATGTGTGGCTAACTGACCTGTCATTCAAGAAATGCTGAAGGAAAGAAGCCCCTTAGGCTGTGAGGGAACAATCTCAGACGGCAAATCACGTCCAATAGAGACACGACAAACACAGCAGCAAACAGTGAACAGGAAAGACACGCACATGAAGGCGAGCATAATTCTCTTTATTCTAAAAGTTTTCTTGGGTTGGAGAGACGGCTCAGTGATCAAGAGCACCGGCTGCTCTTCAGAAGTCCTGGGTTCAATTCTCAGCACCACTAGAGCAGCTCATAACTGTCACTCCAGTTCCAGGAGATCTGAATCCCTCACACAGACATACACATAGGCCAAACACCAAATATGCATAAGAATAAATTAATTAAAAATTTCCTTAAAACTGAAACAATAATTGTAGCTCTATATGATAAAGTTTTTAAACCCTATAGATTAAGATATATGACCATAATATATCACAGGGGAGGTGTAAATATCGCCATATTGGAGTATATTTGCTTTATTTCCTAAGGTAAATTAAAGTAAAAATTAAATTAAATTAAAAAGTAAAGTAGATTGTAGTGAGATATTTACTGTGATGCCCACATAAATTTTCTTTTCCTCTCCCTCTCAGTTGTGTGGAGGGGAAGCTGTGTTACTCATACAGTAACAATACAAAATAGAACAGCCATGTTAACACCAGGGAAGCAGACATCCAGAGAAGGATCTCCACGGTAACCAAACTGAATACAATAAGAAGGTAAGTGCACTGCGACTGGAGAGATGCTCAGTGTCTCCCGCGGCAACTGCACACAACCGGTGCAATCCAAAAAGTTGTGACAACGTCTACATATGTATGTGCCAAATAACAGAGCTCTGAAATGCATAAAGCAAAATCTAAGAGAATGAAACCATAGACACTCTAATAATGTGGGTCAGAGACTTGAGTGTCCTTTCTCGATAATTTATAGAACTAGACCATAAGTTAGCAAAAATACAGAAGACTTCTGTATCAGTGATGGCTAATATTGCTAACTCCACAGACTGAATCACCTAGGAGACAGGCCTCTGGGCACCTCTGTGAGGGATTGTCGAAATTAAGCTAGCCTTTGGCTGTAGCTGTAAAGGAGTATTTGAACAGGTTAATTGAGAAGACACACCCACTATGGGCAGCTCCCTTCCTTAGGGTGGGCCCCAGACTGAATAAAAAAAGTTGAGCTGGCAGGAGAGCTGGCCCCACCCCTTTTCAGCCTCGCAGTGGCTTGGCATGGAACAGATCCCCCTCCCCAGCTCCTCATGCCTGGGGCAGACAGGAGAGCTGACCCTACCCTTTACCTGGGCAGCTTGGGAGAGCTGACCGCAAGGAGCTGAGAATGGGACAGAAAGGGCCCCTTCCCAGCTATGACACTCAGGAGAGTGGGCCCTATACCTCACCTGAGCAGCACAGTAGAACTGGCCTTGGTGATGTGGGCACAGGTGAGTGAGGGAAAGCCAATCCCACCACTTGCTGGCTGCCACAAGCAGGAGAGCTGGCCCCATCCTTCACCTAGGCAAAGTGGGAGAGCTGGCCCTAGTGGTGCTAGCAGGAGAACTGGCAGGCTGACCAACATAACCACTACCCAGGCCAAGATCCAGGGCTTTGAGTTGCCCCACCCCAACATCTACCCCATCTATGATCTGCTAGCATGTATAAAGGGGGCCACCCTGCGGAACCAAAGCTGCAAGTTCTTCATGACACAGGGCAACAACAGGGTATTGGAGAGGCGTCCTGGTGAGGATCCAGTATTGATGGTATAGCAGAAGCCAGAGGCATCGGACCAGACCAGGGACTCACCGCAACGAACATTTGCAAGTGAAGCTGTTTGGACACACCGTGACACATGGCAGCTTCCGCAGCAAAAGTGTTTCTTTGGTTTGGATTGGTTTGGTTTTATTTTTTGTTTTCTTTTCGTGGTGGTTTGAATAGGAATGGCCCCCATACACTCATATCTTTGAATGCTTGGCCCATAAGGAGTGGCATTATTAGGAGGTGTGGCCTTGTTGTAGTAGATGTGACCTTGTTGGAGGAAGTGTGTCATTGTGGAGGCGGGCTTTGAGGTCTCCTAAGCTCAAGCTACACCCAGTATGGCCCCCAGTCACCTTTTGCTGTCCGCAGATCAAGATGTAGAACTCTCAGCTCCTTCTCCAGCACCATGTCTGCCTGCACCCATGTGTCCTGCCATAATGGACTGAACCTCTGAACTGTAAGCCAGCCCCAACTAAATGCTGTCCTTTATAGGAGTTGCCATAGTCTTGGTGTCTCTTCACAGCAATGAAACCCTACTAAGGCTCCTTTGGCGGGAAGGTTGGAAGGCCGGAGGGCGGATAATGAGGCATGGGAAGATGAGTGGGATTCGGTGCGTGATGTGAAATCTAGAAAGAAGCAACAATAAACGTTTTAAAAACATAAATTACATCCCTACCCTCCCCCAAGATAAAAATAAAAGGTCCCAATGAATATAAGCCTTTATTGTTGTCTTCTTCCTGAATGTGGACAGTGTAACCAGGTCCTGCTTCACTGCCGCTGCCATGACTGACTGCACCCCAGAGCAGAATGTGAACCAAAATAAACCCTTCCTTCCTTCCTTGACTTGCTTTAGTCAGGATGGGTCATCATAGCAAAAGGAAAAGTAAGATACACGCTGTCAATCAGCTTGGCCTGACAATCAGGACAGACTGTAATCTAGTTACTGCCCAGTCCACCATTCCCTGGAAAAACATCAATAAATTATATTTTTAATGATTTGTTTCCTTTTGGTTTTGCGCACTGGTGTTTTGGCTGCATGTCTGTCTGTGTGAAGGTGTCAGATCCCCTGGAACTAGAATTACAGACAGTTGTAAACCGCCATGTGGGTGCTGGGAATTGAACTCATGACCTCTGGAAGAGCAGTCATTACTCTTAATCACTGAGCCATCTCTCCAGCTCTTCATAAATTATTCATTAAAAAAGAAAAACTACAAACAAAATCCACATTCTTTTTAAGCACTTGTA
Organism: Uromys caudimaculatus; assembly: GCA_028551405.1. Lineage (NCBI taxonomy): Eukaryota > Metazoa > Chordata > Mammalia > Rodentia > Muridae > Uromys > Uromys caudimaculatus. The sequence goes on from CM052705.1 coordinate 17,346,603, forward strand.
CAACATTCTTTAAGATAGACCATATATGACAATATTTTTAAAGTTTCAATGAATTTAAAAGGACTAGAATTACTCAGAATGTTCTATGACAGTGTCTTAGTTACTTTTCTAGTGCTATGCAAATACCATGACCTAAGCAACTTACAGAAGAAAGAGGCTTCAGCTTCAGAGGGTTAGAGTCCGTGATCATCGTGGTGGCGTGCTCAGCAACAGGCAGTCGTGCCACTGGAGCAGTAGCCGAGAGCCAACATCTTTTCCCACAAACACAAGGCATAGAGTGCTAACTAGGAACGATACAAGTTTTTATTTTATTTTTAATTTATTTTTTTGGTTTTGAGCTTTTGAAACCTCAAAGCTTACTCTCAGTGACATACCTCCTAGTCCTTCCCAAACAGTTCCACCAACAGAGAACCAACTTTCAGTATATGAACCTCAAGGGTCATTCTCATTTTAACCACATACTTGGTTTACACAGTACAGGCTGGGTCACCCAACAGTGGCAGTCTGCATGCTGGGGAAGCAGAGAATCCAATAGCTAACCAGTCCATGACGCTGGATGCTTTGCAATCTCAGTCTGGCATGGGAAGCCTAGAGAGCTCCTGAAGAGTCATGGGCTTCAGTCCAGGTTGTAAGGGCAAAGAATCCAGGTTTCAGTGTCAGCAAAGGATGGCAGAGTAGAAGCAACAGCATGTTAGATGCAATTACCAACAAAGAATGAACACAAGCAGGCAAAGTTGTCACTGTTTCTCCTCAGAATTCTTTGTATCTGGAGAGAGTCTTCTCCTTCAATTAATACTTCCAGGAAACTCCTTTGAAGACCCACCAAGAGTCATGTCTCTCAGATGATCTCACATCTTGCTGACAAGCAAGCTTAGCCATCATGGATGTAAAATGAAATGTAGCCACTTTTACAGAAACAACCTGATACGATTTATGTACAGCAGATATTTCTCAGGAAAGAAATGACAAAGGAAATATTTCAGGCAGATGGAAATGACAATGGATGAAACTTTGGATCTGAACAAGGCACAAATAGTGCCAGAAATAGTGACTCACCAGTTAGCATGGGAATGAGGAGCCCAGGGACCTCAACCAAGCAAAGTGACGGCCAGCAACCATGAGATGGACTGACATCACGCACTGTCTGATGTGACTTACTGAAAGAATACACTTCTATACACTCTGTAGCACTCATGCCAAATATGTGTCATGAGATTGTAATTATGAGGGGCCAGTGAGACGACTCAACAGGTAAAGAGGCTTGTGGCCAAGCCTGGTGGTCTGAGTTCAGAACCGACATAGTAGGAGAGAACTTTACTTCCAAAAGTTGTCCTCCAATCTTCACATTT
>CM052705.1:17352951-17361133 GCA_028551405.1 Uromys caudimaculatus
AAATCCACCTGCCTCTGCCTCCCGAGTGCTGGGATTAAAGGCGTGTGCCACCACTGCCCGGCTAGGAGCCCATCTACTTTAACTAGGTTTTATTATTGTTTTTAGATGCCCTGGAGAAAGCCCACCCTCTACTGCTTCCCTGGGACGTGATCTTTCCCATTCTAGTTTTACTGCTACATAAAGTACCTGGTCCTTGGAGCCCAATTGTTCCTTCATATTTATAGCAGGAAAAGGATTCCCGGCTTAGCGTCAGAGACCAAGTCTTCCTTGCTTTCTTCTCTGTTTTTTGTTTTGTTGGAGGGACAGGGCATTGACCTTAGGGCCCCTGAATGCTAAGCAAGGATTCTCCTGCTGCGTGCGCTGCTCCCCAACACAACAACACACAATTTTTACTGCTCCAAAGTCATCCAATTTATCCTTGGAGGGGGGTGAGGGGAAATATGTCAATAATATTTAAAAAGCTTCTTGCCTCTGTCATCTCTTTCCATCTAGTCTCTTTACAACAGAAATTCTAGTGCTAGCTCCCTCAGAGGCTTGGGTTCACCCTCGCTGTCATGGGGCCAGAGTGCGCCCTCAGGTGTGGGTTCAGGTTCATTGTCATGACGCCAGAGTGCTCCCTCAGGCGTGGGTTCAGGCCAGAGTGCTCCTTTTCACACCTTCTTTTATGTCAGGATCTAGCCTAATGGTTCACAGGCTCAGTCACTATAGACCCCAGAATACCAAGGAACTTTCTGGAAGATATGTCATCAGTCCTCTAAAAAGATGGCTCTGGTACTCTGAGAATGTGTTTTCATAACCCTCCAGCTGTCTCTGATGCATGCTAATGTCGCATTTACCACAGCTTCCTCTGTTTTGAAAATTTCATAGACCTTCAGCCTCCACTATTATTAATGAAATGTCTCTGTCTTTGTTCAACTGAAACATAAAATAGCTGGTGTTCCCCTGCTTTATTATAGTAAATTTGTAAATAATTAAATGTATAAATCTTGAGTGTATAGTTCAGCGAGTTTTTGGTAAGTGTAAAGCAGTGCACATCACAATCAAGATATAAAACATTTCCAGACCCACAAGATAGACTGTCAGAACACGTTAAATTCTATAACCTACTACCAGGGAGCAACTAACCTGCCGTTCGCTGCTCGACATTAGCTGAACTTTCTAGGATTCCAGACGCATGGGATCCTAGAGCATGAGCTCCTTATACCTTCGCCTTTTACTATCATAACGCTTCTGAGGGTGGCTCAGGCGCTTGGATCTGCTGGTAGCTCTGCTCCCCTTTTACTGCAGAGTAGCTTGCAATGATGTTTAGAGAAACCGTGTTCTACTTCATGGATAACTGTGTTAGTACGTTCTGTTTGTTGGTGTGGCTCTTTGTGGAGGGAGGGTAATTGTTGTGGATTGGTTCTAATGCTATTTGTGTTCATTCAGCTCCCACACATCTATGCTGAGGGTCCCTGCCCCCAGTTGGCTCTAATTGGGAAATAAAGTTACCGGTAGCCAATGGCTGGGCAGGGAGACAGAGGTGGGACTTTCAGGATTCCCGGTCCCGGGTAAGAATCGCAGGAGTGGGGAAAGGCAGTTCCGCCATGCTCCCACTGGAATGACAGAGACCAGGAGAGGTTGGGGAAGGACCAGACTCCTAGGTCCTCTGCATGCAGAGGCCAGTTTTTTCTTCTGAACCTGAACGCCACTAGCAGGAAGGCCCTTTTATGACAGCCTGTGGCCCCGGTGCAAGCCGTCCAGTAAGTAGAGCAGGATTGCCCCACATTTCTGATCTACAGTATCACATCTAAGCAGTGTGAGAACTGCAGCTGTCATGTCCCTCACAGGAGGGCACGGAAACCCCTCCTCTCAATGGAGTGACGGACACATTGTCGGGAAAGCAGAGGAGAGGGTGTACCTTAGTGCATCACTGTGCCAAAATACATAAGTCGTTGGAGGGCAAAAAGATTTGTTTTGGCTCAAAGAGTCAAAGGTTTCAGCCCATAGCCCTTGGCACCACTGATTCTAGGCCAAGGTAAGTTAGATCACCTTGGCGGCAGAGGCACACGGCAGAGGCTCATCACCTCGTGGGAGATAGAATGCAGAGAGGGAGATAGAGAATGTCCTAGGCCAATATATGGCCTCCTAAGATGGGTCCCTTGTGACCCACAGCCTCTGAGTAGATCCTACCTCGTAAAGTCCAGTACGCCCCAAAGTAGAGCCACCATCTAGGGAGAACCCCTGTAATGGTTGAACCTTTTGGAAGGACACTTTCTATCCAACATAAAGATGGTAAGTAAGTTGTGACTAAGAAAACACAACTTTGGAAGATCTTATACTACACAATTTTTAAAATCTTCTTCCCAGCTGGGCATACTGACGCACACCTTTAGTCCCAGCACTTGAGAGGCAGAGGCAGGCAGATCTATGAGTTCAAGGGCAGCCTGGTCTACAGAGCAAGTTCCAGGATGGCAAGAGCTACACAGAGAAATCTTGTCTTGAGATAGATAGATAGATAGATAGATAGATAGATAGATAGATAGATAGATAGATAGGGTAGATGGATAGATGATAGATAGGTAAATAGATATAATGAATAGACAGACAGACAGATAGATATGATAGGTGATAGATACAATGGATGGATAGATGATAGATAGCTGGATAGGTGATTGATAGAGATATATAGACAGACAGACAGACAAATCTCCTTCCTTTAAAAGCATCCTTCATCACAGGCTATGCCTGTCTCACTTTCTGTGTACTGAAAGCTAGAAGCCCCTTTTGCCTTGTGCTCTGGGAGACAGGGGAGACCTGTGAGGCTTTCCCGCAGATACATTTGCTTAAGATTCATGAGATTCACAGACTGCATAAGAACATTGAGTTTGGAGTCTCAGCGCACAGCTTCTATATACACCATGAGAGGGTTACAAGATGTCAGCCTGCTCAGCTAGCACATAGTAAAGATTTTGCTGAGCTGCCTCTTTAGATATTCAGAGCCCAAAAGTGGGAACAGGTCTCAACCACAGTTTCTAGGGAACTGAGCAGCTTAGCAGCAGCCTAAAAACTTAACCAGTTCACAGCACTGTAAAATCCCAACCTGGGGGAGGTGATTGCTCATGGTGTTTACATTGCATTTATCTCTGTGGATTCTCTCCCTTTTGCTGGGTTGGTTGGTTGGTTGGTTGGTTGGTTGGTTGGTTGGTTGGTTGGTTGGTTTTTGTCTTTTGTTGCTTGACTGTTTTTCCATTGATGGATTAATTTATTTATTTGCTTTACAACCCTATCAAAGCCCCCATCTTCTCCAAGTTCCCCCTCCTCTTCTCTTCTGAGAAAGGGAAAGTTCCCCTTGAGTGCCACCCACCCCCCACCCCCGGCACCTCAAGTCACTGCAGTACTAGGCGGTTCCTCTTCCACTGAGGCCAGACAAGACAGCTCAGTTAGGATCCACAGGCAGATAATCGAGTCCGGGTAAGTCTACACTCCAGTTGTGGGGGGCTTTCGTGAAGACAGAGCTTCACATCTACTACACATGTGTGGGGTCCTATATCCAGTCCGTGCTTGCTCTTTGGTTGATGGTTCCATGTCTGGGAGCCCCTAAGGGTCCAAGTCAGTTGACTCTGTTGGTCTTCCTGTGGAGTCCCTACCCACTCAGGTCCCTCAGTCCTTCACCCGGACTCTTCCACAAGAATCCCCAAGCGTCATCTAATGTTTGGCTGTGGTTCTCTCCATCTGTTTCAGTCAGCTGCCGAGTGGAACCTCTCAGAGGACAGTTATGCTAGGCTCCTATCTGCAAGCGTAACAGTATTATTAATAGTGTCAGGGATTGGTGCTTGCCCATGGGATGGGTCTCAAGTTGGGCCAGTCACTGGTTGGCTGTTCCCTCAGTCTCTGCTCTATCTTTGTCCCTGCCCTTCTTGTAGGCAGGACAAATTTTAGGTTGAAGGTTTTGTGGGTGGGTTGGTGTCTTGCTTGGCTACAGGCAGTGGCCACTTCAGGCTCCATATCCCCCACTGCTAGGAGTCTCAGCTAGAGTTACCTTCATAGACTCACTGGAGCCTCTCCTATCTCAAGTTGTTTTTTAAGGAAGTATTTTTATTTTTAATTGGGGGTGGGCATGCACACATGAGTGTACGTGCCCACGGAGGCCAGTGGAGGGCGTCAGAGTCCGCCTTAGTTGGGGTTACAGGTGGCATCCAACTTGGGTGCTGGAAATGAATTTGGGTTCTTTTCAAGGAAAGGAATACCACTATTAACTACTTAACCATCTCTCCCAAACCACTATCTAGTTTTTGATACCTGAAATTTTCTTTCTTACTTGTAGTTTGTCTTTGTTCTTCAGATGTAATTAATGTGTAGCAATTTAGATGTGTGGGATGGAAAGTAAATTTCTGATGTTATCTTCAGCTAAAAGCCAACCATTTTTCTAAATTTAGAGGCTTGAATTGCTGGATGCTTGTATTTTGTCAACAAATGTGTTCTCAGTAGGTCAACTAACATCGTTGTTGAGGTATTTTCCTATGAGGAGTAAGGAGGGGCCATCATGGACTTGGAGATGCCTGTGGGCAAAGTTGGAGCCCTTTGGACTCAGGTCCCAGATGCAAAAAACTCGTTACAAAAAGGTTTTCCCTCAAGAGTCTGCTGTCTGAAGGGGCTCTAGCGAGTCCAAAGGACTCTAGTAACATTCTGTGTTCAACGACCTCTCTATCCTCAATCAGCCAGTCATCCAGATTCCAGACGAATAAGAACTCTACCCGACTGCCTCCCCCACCCCTTGCTAACCAGATTTCTAAGGGCAGAGTGAAAGTAGCGCTCCATGCTGCCAAGATCACGCCATGTCCCAGTGTTTGCCAAGCCCAGGAGACTGCCTCAGAAACTCTTGAAGTGGGTAGTCTGCGACTGGCACAAGGCTTTGGAGCCTCACAGCTTCGGGCGCCGGGAACTAGGAGAGCTGAAGAATTCACTCACATCGCAACCACAGAGACCTTCCACACAGAGGTATGTGAGCTGACTGGAGAGCTTAAGGGAACCTAACCCAAGGAATAAACAATGGGGTCGAAGCGAGCTGGCCTCCTGAGCCCTTTCTCCCATCCCCTCCGCTGGATGCTTATGCAAAGGGAATTGCTTTCAGATTTCTGTTCAAAGAGTGCTCTCAAATGGAGACTTGGAAGGCTCCGTATTTATACAGCTGCTCTCATGTATAAGCATCGCCTCATTGTAGAATATTAATGATAATTCTCCATCCAGTCTGCATTCTCCAAGGTCCAGTTAAATCCCCTCTGCTTTATGAATTTTTCTGTCTCCTCTATGCTCTCTCTCTCTCTCTCTCTCTCTCTCTCTCTCTCTCTCTCTTTCTCTCTCTATTCCTCTCTCTCCCCCTCCCCCTCTCTCCCTCTTCCCCCCCCACACAAACACACACACAAACAAACACACACACACATACAAACACATAGAATACATGCCTAGGATGTTTTCTGGAAACCTTAGTTTTTTTCTAGTATTCTTGTAAACTTTTAACATTCTGAGGTTTGGGGTCTCTCACCAGATTACAGAATTTTTAAGTCCAGAAATGCATATCACACATTTTTTATTTTACTAATTTATAGCTTTCACCATTGGATGAGGATGGCACCAGGGCTCCATCAATATTCACGGGTGATAGCAATTAGCTCACTATTCTTCTCTGGGCATGATTTAGCACACTCTCTGATGCTGAGATGCTCTGAACTATGAAGGACCCTTGAGGAAGTGATGCAGCCTCCTCCTAGTTCTGTTTCCTGCCTGCAATATGGAGATAACAACCTTCTGGTCTCTGCTCTGGGACATGAGAAAGTAGTTGTTGTTTACTGCAGCATGAGACATCATATCTCTGCGTAGAATCTTCATGAATTCTTGGCCCAGATATGCTTCACTTTAGACAAATGACACATTTGCAAAAAATTAAAGACAATCTTAATTTTTAAGATTTCATTTTTATTTTAATGATATATCTATGTCTGTGTGCAGTTTGTGCATATATGTATATGTGCTTCAGGAGGCCAGAAGAGGGCACCAGATTCCTCAGTGCTGGCATTTCAGGTTCTTAGGAGCCACCCAACATGATTGCTGGAAACCAGTCTCAAGTCCTCTGCTGGAGTAGTGCACACTCAACCAATAGTCGGAAAGATGGGTTTTCACCAGTGAGCTGGTTTTTAATTTCATCACTTAAAGTCAAGTATGAGTTTGTCAATCAGGAAATTAAATACACAGTACACACATACACATACATACACACAGAGACAGAGACAGAGACACAGAGAGAGAGAGATTGGTCAAATTGACTTAGCTTGAAATGAAAACTCTGCCTAAGTGCATGTGTGTGCAAGTGCATGTGTGTGTGAGTGTGCTCATGTGTGCGTGTGTGTGAACTTCCCTTTGCCTCATCTACCCCTCCATGTCCTACATTTTGTCTCCAGAGCCTTGGTAAACAGGATGCTTACCTAAGTCCCCTTCATCATTTTCCACAGGAAAATGCTGTGTTAGAATGGTGGTTTTACAAACTCTGTGGTGTCATTAAGAGCAGAAGGCATTGTGGGGGTTACCGTCAGACCGTCAAGACTCTTCACCCTGTATGAAGAGCCATCCAGTGCCCCTGCTTTCAACCCACAGCCCTGGCTTCTGGATATTAGTGGTAGCTGACGTTTCTCCCATGCGCTGCAGCACAGCTGTTTCCAGCCCCTGGAAATTCTGGAAAAGAAAACGTCAAGCTCTTGTTGTACTCCCGTTGGAAACTTTCCTGTGTCTCCATCCCCACCAGGAAGCCTGGCTGCTGGGTTTCACAGGTTGAAGGTTTATTCCACCGTCAGTCCTGGAGACCTGTCTCTTACTTCTTCTAAGGCTCTACTCAGCCCATGATCTCCTTCCTTCCTTCCCTGTGCTCTCTGCACATAGCATAAACATACCAAGTTGTTTTCTCTGTCTCACACAGTGCTTCACCGCATGTGATTAACCTGGATTTTTCTTCTGTCTGTCATCATGAGTTCAAGGACAGCCTGGGTTACATAAAACACTAACTCAAAAACAAAAAAAAAACAACAACAACAAAAATCATAACAACATTTTTAGACAACTGCCCAAGCTCATCATGATGTTTTGATGTATAACTGTCCCCAAACTGAACTCTACGACAGTAGTCCTTCTGTTCATAAGTTTTCAAGTTGGCCACAGTTGGGATGACCTACATGAAACTTGAGGCTCCTGAGTAGCAGGAACCAGTCTAGGGAAGAAACGTCACCAGCATGATGATCAGCACAGTAAAAGTCCTGCCTCGTCATTCCAGACCCAGACACTGGTCTATAATAGGTGCGCACTGTATGCTTGTTGGCTGACTAAGTAAAGCCAAAGAAGACGGTTTCTTTTAAAATAGCATCTCACTATGTAGCAACTGGCTATGTAGACCAGGCTGGCCTTAAACTCACAGAGACAGATCTGCTTACTTCTGCTTCCCAAGCGCTGGGATTCAATGCTTACATCACCATGAGCAGCCCTAGGCTGGGCTGGGGTCAATAAAAGTTAGCTGCTATATTTTCAGCTTCTCGAGCATGCTACTTGACTCTTAAATCAGTATTAGATTCTGAACTGGGTACTTTCTGATTTACAAAGCAAGCAGCCTTAATAAAGGTGGGAGTTTGTGGATCCTTCCAATTTTGTCACCTGAGTTTTAGTTCCTCTGCTAAAGGAAGTTAGGTAGCCAAGGGAAAGTCAGGGAAGATTTCAACACTAAGTAGAAACTTGTATCATCTTAGAGCAGTGGTTCTCAGCCTTCCTAACACTTTAAGAAAGTTCATGAACCCCCCCCCCCGTCAGAAAATTACTTTTGTTGCTACTTCATAGCTGTAACTTTGCTACTGCTCTGAATCGTAATATAAATGTCTGCGTTTTCCAAGGATCCTAGGCAACTCCTGTGAAAGGGTCACAACCCACAGGTTGAGAACCACTGTCCTATAGGTAGGCTTCATTCAAAAGTCGCATTCCGTTCCATTCGTTTAGAACACTGAGGTCAGCTTCAAGGCTGACAATTATGTTGCAAAAAGTTTCACTCAGTTAGATACTTTATTTTAAGTCCTCCAGGATGGCTAGAAGCTTTCTCTGAATACACTGTGGATAAAGGCAGCTGCTAGACACGGACCTTCCCTTACCACACCAGCATTCCTGGCCTTCC
>CM052705.1:17361233-17394668 GCA_028551405.1 Uromys caudimaculatus
CACCCTCCCTTCCGGGTCCTTCCCCCCCCCCCCCCCCCGTGGCAGTGACATCTCTGACCTCTCTTAAGTCAATAACTCTCTGCTTTCTAAACCAGATTTGGGCAAAGTCTATCTCTCCCCCCTTGGCTTCGAGTCTCTTCTCTCTCTGGCATAACATTTATTTGAGACAGCATTATTTAAATTGTGTCAGCAGCGGCCTCCTTCCATCTTTTGGGGAAACAGAACGTTTACGGGATTGGGAAGAATGCGAGGGTGCAGAGGAAACTAATATTTATTAAGCAATTCCCACACACCGTTGTTCTATTGTCTTACATGCAGGATGTAGTGTAATCCTCATAACAATTATCTGAGAGATCTGTTATTATCTCTTCTTGTAAATAGGAAAAAGCTCAGAGTTTCATTAGTGGGCTCTGGGCTCTGGGCTCTGGGCTGGCAATCACTGGACAGAATTAGAACCTAAGTCAAATCAGTCTCCAAAATCCATGTTCCCAGCACCTGCCACATGTCTCCATGAGTGAGGCTGTTTAAGGAGAGAATGGGTGGACATTTACTGAATGAATCACAAAGAAAGCGAAGAAATATTTTCATGAATCCATCCATAGTCTCACAAGAGCAGTGGGGACACACAGACGGAAACAACTATCCCCTAATGGAGTCATGCCAGGAGAGCAGTAAAGCTTCTCATGTCCACAGACTTGTCTACAACTGAATAAAAGCTCAATGTCAGGGCTGGAGAAATGGCTTGGAGGACCCAAGTTCAGTTCCCAGCATCCACATTAGGCAGCTCCCAAGCGCCTCATGTGCACATATTCTCACACACACACACACCACAAATAATTAAAAAATAAACAAGGCATGCTAGCATCACCTTTAATCCCAGCACCCAGGAGACAGGCAGGTACATCTCTGTGAGTTCCAGCTTTCAACATGGAAAATTCTAGGCAAGCCAGAGGATACACGTAAGACCGTGTCTCAAAAATAAATAAATAATAAATAAATAAATATTTTAAAAAATTAACCTCCATGTTCCAGTAATAATTGAGTAGCAGAAGCCAGAGGCCTCATACCAGACCAAGGAGTCATTGCAGTGGCCATTTGCAAGCAAAGAAGTGTAAACAAAAGTGTACAGTGGGACACGCTGTGACACACTACAACTGCCACAGTGAGTTTTTTCCTCTGTAGCAGGAGAGGTTGCAAGGGTGGAGGGTGGGCATGAGGGGAGGAGAAGATGAGTGGGACTGGGGTGCATGATGTGAAATTCACAAAGAACACTGAAAAAATTTTATTAAAATCAACCTCAGTTATTATATTTCTGAGATTTGGGGGGGGGACCCCAATATGGACTGAATAAGGAGAAACTAAGTTAAAAAAGAAAGAATTTATTTTAAAAATTAATGGCAAAATCACAATGAGATATCACTTTCTATCTACTAGGATGACTGAAAAAGAGACAGCTGAAAGCAAGTGTTGGTAAGATTATAGAGAAAGTGGGACCAGCACACATCACAGGTAGTAGTGCCAACAGATAAACGTGCGTGTGGCCTAGCACTTTCATGCCTTGACATATGTTTAGGAGAAATGAAGACATACTATCAACACAAAAACTCATACATGATTATGTTCACAGAGTCATTGTTCATTAGCAGCCAGGAAATAGAAAGAATCCAAATGTCATCAACTGACAAATGCAGGAAGAAAGTTGCATGTATCCATGCAGTAGACTACTAGTCAGCCACCAGACCAGTAATGATACGTGTCACAGCATGGGTGGACCATGAAAACACGCTCAGAGCAAAACCCAGACACAAAATGTGTGATGCCTTGAGTTGGGAAGAAGTAGCTACTAGGGAGTATGGGACTCTTTCTAAGAACAAAAATAATCTAGAATTAGACTACAGAGCAGGGCTGGGGAGATAGCTCAGTGCTTGGGAGTGCTGCTGCTGCTGCTGCTGCTGCTGCTGCTGCTGCTGCTGCCGCCGCTGCTGAGGATTGAAGGTTTGTTCACAGCACTCCTGCTGTGCAGCGCACACCTGACTGTAACTCCAGCTCCAGACAATCCAGTGCCCTCTTCTGGCCACCGTGGGTACCTGCACAGAGGTGGCATACACATGCACAAACACCCACACACGTATACACACATAAAGAAAAAAAGTTTAAATACAATGAATCGTTTTTAAACAATAAAAAATAAAATCAGAGTATGGTGTTAAAAATTACCCAGAGCAGACTACCCGACCAGCCTTTTTACTATGCCTGGCAGCCGCAAGCAGCGAATTAACACAGCCAAGCAGAAACCACAGCCAAACCCTCTGCTGTAACTAGCTAGCAGCAGCAGCAGCCTGGCTGTTTTGGATCCTTTACAATCACTCTGAGGACACTAAAGCAATGTTGATGACCACTACAGCTACGGCCGAAGACATGCTCTAGTCATGACCACTCCTGTTAGCCTGCACTGGTCTTGAGAGTAGCACTATAAATTAAATAAGCCTTGGCAAAAGCAAACCCACTTGCCCCGCAGCTCTTCTCACTCCCGCCAGAGGGGGAGCACTTCAGGGATGCAGCAGAAGGCTTGTGATTGGTGCAAATACAGTCCTTCATTCATGAGGGCTGTAACCTCAGCTGCAAACAGCTTTGCCACAACTCCCTCCTGGCTATGTAACAAGGCTGTTTGGCATCAGCGAGGAAACGCCCTCCTGAGGGCACCCAGTATTGCAACCCGGGCTCATTTAAATGTTTCTCCAGAATGGTCTTTTCTTGCCGGCTTTTGATCTTTATTGATTGCAGAAGTAGCCGCACTGTGATAAGAGGCAGCGAGAGTGGGAGGGGAGTTAATGGAGGGGCAGCCCCAAGAGAGCAGCCGAGGAAATCTGGAGCACAAGAGAGAGGAGAAGCAGTGATGGCAAAGGCTTTGAAGGGCTGCGGATGAGAAACTATGGACCCAGCTACCAGAGGCGTGAAAGAGAGCTGTCTCAACCTTTCTAACGCTGCGCTGTGACTCTTTAGTGCGTACAGTTCTTCGTGTGTGGTGACCCCATCCATAAAACCATCTCCTTGTAATTTTGCTACTGTTATAAATTGTAATGTAAATTTATGTAATATATGCAGTATATCTGAGTGCGGCTCCTGTGGAAGGGTCATTCTACCCACATGCTGAGAACCACTCCCTGAGGACTGAGGGTCCAGGCACCTTAAGGTCAAGGCCTAGAGCAATAACCTATCTCAAGGGCCAAGGATCCTGACATCCCAGGCCAAGAGCTGTACCTTTAGTTACCATAGAAACTCAGGATCTCAACATCCAGGCCTGTTCAGGAACAGAATGCTAGCAGGCATTGCCTGCTGCTGCCGCTGCTGCCGCCGCCTGATGATGATGATAATGATGATGACAACGACAACGACAACGACATCGTCGGCGATGATACTGCAAACTGAAGGTTCCAATAGTGTTCAAGTGCCAGGGCCATCTGTGGCTGAAGCTCAGAGCAAAAAGGCTCCAACTAGAGTAACTTCTAAAGCCTAGAACAATAAGGTCCCAACTGTGAAGGCTTTGGCTGTAAACCACTGGCTCCACCTGTCCAGCCCCTAATTTCTGAGCATTCAGAGGCTCAGGATTGCCAACAGTAGAGGACTTTCTCTTACCTCCTAGTAATTTCTGTCTGGGTAGAGCAAAGGCCCCCAGCCAGCCAGGTGATGGGTCACAAGGCCTGCCCTGCCGACACTGAGGAGGTACACGGTGGTTTCCTCTGCTTTGTCTCAGTAGACAGACATGAGGAGACAAAGACTGATTTTCGCGTGCATCCAGTGGGGGCCACAGGGACAGTCTGGGAGTGGGACAAGTTATTCTGCTTCTGCTAGGTCATTGCCAGGTGATTTCTTTGTCTTCCTGCCTCTAAGAACACAGAATAAATTAATGGTCTCCGTTCTCACACTGGCAGCTCCAGGTCTGTCCTTTCTGTTCTGGAGTTCTCTCTGAAACTCTCAATCTTTGTTCCATCTGGTAGCTGGGATGATGGAGAGCTGGCTGAGAGAGGGTCTGGTCCTTTGGCCATAGCTCATTTCGTTTTATGTTCCCTTTCTATCTGGCTTTTCTTAATAGCTTTGAGATGGATTTACTTTCAGCCTTGCTCTGTGTTAGCATTCTGTCTAAACTCCACCCCACAGTTACCTGGTAACAGCCAGGTATGCTCCGCCCCACAGTTGCCTGGCAACAGCCAGGTGGGCCTGGCCCACTATAAAAAGGGGCTGTTTGCCCCTCCTCTCTCTCTTATCTCTTGCCTTTCTCTTACATCTCTTATCTCTTACCTCTCCCCATTCCCTTCCTCCTCTCTCCACGTGGTCATGACTGGCCTCCACCTCTCTACTTCTGTACTCTCTTCTTCTCTCTGCCTTTCTCTGCCTCTACTACCCTCTTAACTCCCCTCCCCATGCCCTAAATAAACTCTATTCTATACTATACCTTCGCGTGTGTCTAGTCCCTCTTGGGGAAGGGATGCCTGGGCTTCGGCCTGCACACCCTTCCCCCACACCTTCCTCCCCTACACCCATATAACATATATCTTATTATATTTTTATAAACACATCACTCTGGCCTTGTAAAAGCAAAGAGTTGAATTATTAGGCACAAATATGAGCATTTATTTATCTGGCTTTATCAAGATAGCAAATTTATATAAAAGGATGGCACATTTTTCAAAAGCATCCCAAATATATGTGTATATATACGTAAATGTATATATGTGTGTATACATTTTATTTAATTTTTTTCAGACGTTTATCATAAAATACCAAGACGGTAAATTAATTTGCTAAATGACATCTTTACCTGGAGTCATTTAGAGGGCTGGGGTAGATGGAAGTGGTGGATTTTAAGAAAATTTCACCATGGAAAATAAAAACAAAAAACGAACAAAAACAAAAACAGCACCACATCACATTAGCAACATCGCCAGTAAAAAGCAAGAGCTCTGAATTCATCGGTAAATTTAATAGCCACAGCACCATTAGCTAGAAATTCACTTCCGATCTGAATTATTTTAAATAAGGCATCACACGTAGGGTTTTAAAAAAAAATCCCCTGCTCAGCTCCCATTAATTTCCCAGTCAGTAATTTTGAAATAGTGTAAAATGTACCGGTCAGCAGCAAAAACTCACTCAACCAGGGAGAAAATGGGCCATTTCTCTTTGGTGTCCAACTGAAGCCCCCACTTAGGAGCTATCTCCTGGCTCCTTAAGAGTCTTTTTAACTGTGGCATTTCTTTCTTTCTTTCTTTCTTTCTTTTCTTTTCTTTTCTTTTTTTTTTTTTTTTTTTTTGGTTTTTCGAGACAAAGTTTCTCTGTGTAGCCCTGGCTGTCCTGGAACTCACTCTGTAGACCAGGCTGGCCTAGAACTCAGAAATCCACCTGTGTCTGCCTCCCAAGTGCTGGGATTAAAGGCGGGCGCTACCACCGCCCGGCCGGCATTTCTTCATTGTAACCCGGCTGAAGCAGCTCCCAGGATCTGGGGAAAGGTGAGTGAATTGAGTTTTCTTTGCATTACAAGGGAATTATCCAGGCCCCCAAGTGGCAACCTGCCCAGATTAGCGCGAAAGACTGTGCGCCACCAGCCGAGATGGAGACAGGGCCACAGATGCTGGTTTTTGTATCGTTAGAAACTTAGAAATGCTGAGGAAGGAGAGAAATGTGTCTGGAGGGTTTGTAGCTCATTAAAGGACTTTGCCTTCTCTCTCTTTTCCTGCTCCGGTACACAGAATGGGGCGTGGGGGATGGGGGGCGTTGAGGATTTCAGAAGCCATTTGGCTGCTTCTCGCATCCAGGAAGAGCTTCGGCTCTTAACATTTGATGTCAGCATCAAAGACAGTCATCCGTGCAGTTACTGAAGCACACACCGACTGAAAGAGGATGACATTTGTAGTAAGCCTCTCATCTATCTGGTGCGCTTGGTGTGGCCCTAGACACCCGCACTCCACCTATTATTATCGCACAAATGACGCAAATCCGTTACAGCAGCCGATGTAAACAACGTTTAGAATTCACACACAGCCAGGTAAAACAGCACACCGTGTCTGTAATCCCTACAGTTGGGCAGCCAAGGCAGGGCGGTGCCTTAGAAGCCAGCTGGGCCACATAGAAGTTTCAGGGTAGTGTGAACTGTGTAGTGAGAACGTGTCACAAATAAAATAAAAAACAAGGCTAGCGTGTAGTTCAATGGTAGAACCATTTCCCCAGCAGGCACAGGACCTGGAGTTTGATCCCTGACACAAGGAAAAAGAAAGAGAGAAAGGAAGAGACAGAGAGAAAGAAAGAAAGTGTTGAAAAACACTTAAATTTTTTTCTTCTACTTTATGTAGTAAAAATCTCAAAATAGCTTTCTTTTGCCTTTTGCCATCTTGGTTGCTACACCTGGTTCTCTGGGCCTCCCCCGCCCCCTTCCCCCAAGGCTCAGAGTCACGCCCACTCTGGACTCTCTTAGCCGGTTCCGCTTGCGGCTACGCTCTCCCTTTTATCTACAATAAACATTCTCCTTCACAATAAATGAATAAATAAATAAATAAAATAAAAAAAAAATAGCTGGCTCTCTCGGCTTCTCCAAGACCTGTGAGACCAAACGGTTGAGTTGCTACCAAGGGGTTACATCTTTACCTCCGGTGCTCACTTCCCTCACTGCTCTCCCGCTGTGTAAACTGGTCCTAGTGGCACAGGCCTGCAGTCCTGGCCCTTGGGAGCCTCTGTCTCAAAGCTAATAAGCAAATTAAATAGCTCAATAAGAGTAAGAATTCCTAATCAATAAATCCACCCGCACAGGCCTCTGTGCTGCATGTGCCTTGGAGTGGGTGTTCTTTTGAATTCACAACAGTGCCTGAGGTAAGGATTATTATCCAGGTCTTACCTATATGTAAAGAACTGGCCTTGGCCTAAAAACCATTTAGCTGATAGAAATTTGACATTTGAACCCCAATCCATTCCTCTCCAAAGCCATGTCCTTAGCCAAACTGCAGTATTACTAAATTAGCATTTACTAATTTTTGTCTTTATCTGTTTTTCTTTGTTTTGTTTTGGGGGCTTTAGGAGACAGGGTCACACTATGTAGCCCTGGCTGTCCTGGAACTATGTAGACCATGCTGACCTTGAACTCACAGAAATCTACCTGCCTCTGCCTCCCAAGTGCTGGTATTAAACATGCCACCACCACCTGACTGCAGTCACTAAATTATAGGAAAGCTAAAAGAGAACTTAGTAGCATCTCCTCATCAGGACCAGACCAATATTCCAAAAGGTCCAACTCTACTCTCTAGGCTTCGGGTTCTAGCTCTGGCTGACCTGCCTCCATCAGGCAGAGATAGCCAACCAAAGATAACACAGATCACAGGTTGGCCTTTAGTCAAGCTAAACTGCAGAGCTCTTCTGGGGGGTAGACCATGGCCAGCATTGGGAAGGTTCCGACATTTCCAGTAGCCTGAACACCCCTGCTCTAACACTTGGTTTGCACACACTTGATTTGTACAGGGCATCCTTGCATTTACACTTGGGGTCACGTTGCTCTTTCTCTGTGTGTTCTGTTGTGTAGCTTCAGGAATGAACCAACGATTTTTGTTTGGAGTCAGGGTGTCACTGTATACCTCTGGATGGCCTGGAACTTACTATGTATACCAGACTGGTCTCAAACTCACAGACATTGACCTGCATCTGCATCCTGATCACAGGGCTTAAAGGAATACACTATGACACCCAGGCCAACAGTTTTTCGTCTAGTTAGGGAAACATTGTCTAGACCACAAACAAACCTCCCCAGAGAGTATTACCGTATTTTCTGTAAAAGTCGTTTAAATAAGCTACATGGTGCACGGCTGTGGTAGTTTGAAGATGTTTGGCCCATGGGAGTGCTACTCTTAGGAGGTGTGGCCTTGTTGGAGGAAGTGTGTCACTGTAGGCTGGCTTTGAGGGCTCCTAGTGCTCAAGCTCCACCCAATGGGGAAGAGACAGTCTCCCTCTGGCTGCCTTTGGATCAAGATGTAGAACTCTCAGCCCCTTCTCCAGTGCCATGTCTGACTGTAGGCTGCCATGCTCCTCTACACAATGAAAATGGATGAAACCTCTGCACCTGTAAGCCAGCCCCAATTAAATATTTGCCTTTATAAGAGTTGCCTTAGTCATGGAGTCTCTTCCCAACAATGGAACAGTAACTAAGGCAGTGGTCCGTGAGAATATCACAAGAGTACAAAGGCTACATGATGAAGAGTAAGCACCCGGCTTCCCATATCCCTCCTTCCTCTCTAGGTCTCTGCCAGGAAGCAGCTACTGTCTGTACTGGAGAGCTAGTCCATGACAAACATCTCTCTAACAAGCAGTGTCCCACACATTCTTTAAAAAAAGAAAATAAAGACAAGAAAATAACATTTTATGTACATGTATATTTTCCCAGAATGTATATCTGAGCACCGCTGGCATATCTGCTGCCTTCGGAGACCAGGAGAGAATGTTGGATCTTGTACTGGACAGTTTTATGTCAACTTGACACAAGCTAAATTCATCTGAGAGGAGGGAACCTCAGTTGAGAAAAGGCCTCCTAAGACCCAGCAGTAAGGCATCTTAATTAGTGATTGAAGGGAGAGAGCCCAGCTCACTGTGGGTGGCGCCATCCCTGGCCTGGGGGTCCTGGGTTCTATAGGAAAATAGGACGAGCCAGCCAGTAAGCAGTGCCTCTCATGGGCTCTGCATCAGTTCCTGCTTCCAAGTTCCTGCCCTACTTGAGTTCCTGTTCTGACTTCCTTCACTGATGAACAGTAATGTGGAAGTATAAGCCAAACAAACTCTTTCCTCCCCAAGTCGATTTGGTCATGGTGTTCCCTCACAGCAGTAGAGACCCTAAGACAGAGGTAGTTGTCATTTACCTGACATGGGTACTGGAGCAGCACGCACACTTAAGTGAAGGCCATCTCTCCAGTCCCTGGTTGTTTCTTGTACTTTGCTGTTGTAAATACTACAGTGACTGCTTCACTGGTGGGTCACTTGGCTTTAAAGCCAAGTCTATAACATTAATTCCTATAAATGAAGTTACTCCCACATTTACTCTGCCCTTCCCAGAAGTTCCTGTCACCAGCAGTGTGCTTCATAGTGTCCTTACCCGTACAGAGTGTTCCAGACTTGCGGTTCTGTGTCAACCAATTCAAATTTCCTTTATTGTAAAGAGATCTGCAACCTTTCATGTCTACAAAGCATGTTTTCTTTTCCATAAGCTGTCCTGAATCTCCACTGCCTATATTTCTAGTAAGTATTTGATCCTTTTTCTTATTAGGATGTAGCGATTCCTTCTCCCACGAGTAAGATAGACCCTTTGGAAAAGTTGTTTCTTCCCTCGACTTGTTGCTTGTCTCTCAGCTTTGTTGTCTCCAAGCAGGCAAAATGTTTTCTTTTTATACATCAAAACTCATCAGTCCTTTCTTTTATGGCCTCTGGGATCAGTATCAAACTTACGAAGCCCTTTTCCACACTGATATTATATAAAATTCCCCTTTGTTTTTGTCTAGCATTTTATGACTTTGTGTTTTATGTTTAAATCTTTGATCCATCTGGAATATATCAGATCCAAGAAGCAAGCTAGTGGTTCAGTTTTTAGATTTCTAAATGGCTGCCAAGTTGACCAAAAACCATTTTGTATTTTATGTTTTTAAGATAATTTGGGGAACACAGTTAGGAAATCTGGAAATGGGTGTTACCTAGCCTCCAATCCATTAGGAAACTCATTCCTCATTGTGTATGAGAAACACTTTTATTACCTGGTAAGAAGTATAGTGGGGAATGGAGAGGTGGCTCAGCAGGGACGAGCACTTAGAGAACCCAAGCCTTTGCTCCCAGCACCCACAGGGTAGCTCACAACTCTGACTGTAGCTCCAGTTATAGGGATCCAACTCCAGCGTCAACATCTGCAGAAAACAGGTACACACATGGTGTTCACGCAACACACACGTCAACCATGTTTATAAATCAAGAATAGCTTAGATTTCCCTCAGCATTACAATCTGAGACTTGTCTTTTCACTTGGTAGATAGAATTTTTGTCACACTTGAGTAATGTTAACAGGTTTCTTTCTTTCATACATGAGCTGTAACATTTCCGCTATTTTCTTTCTGAGTGACCAATTCTCAGTTCTCTTTGAGTTGATAATGTCTGCCAGCCAGCTGCCACCACTGCTTCCTGGGTAAACATTACCTGAGCATCATATAATTACCTCGTGCCTATGCTTGGCATTACATCACTGGGTGTACACTTCCCATCGGGCTCGTGTGCCTCTCTGATCTTCATTGGTTTGATTATCAAACAACCCAAGAGAGTGCACGTCCCACTGATTCCAGCTATGTCTCTTTTTAGTAATTTACTGGTTTTATTGTGTGATAGCCTTGTGTGTGGCTGTTTCCTATTGTTCAGTAATCTTTTGGGGGTACAAATTTACTTTTTTAATGTCATTGTGTATCCAGCTTGCTTTTTATTTCATACTTCATCAGTTTTTAAAGACCTATTTTATTTTTAATTATGTGTATGTGTGTTGTGTCTGTGAGTGTTAGGTGCCCACAGAGGCCAGAAGAGGGCACTGGGTCCCCTTGAGCTGGAGATACAGGTGGTTATAAGCAATAAGACCTGAACTCTGGTCTCTTGTAAGAGGACCATTGAGCCATCTCTCCAGTCTCACATTTCATATTTTATAAGAAATTTTTCTTCAAAGAAATAATTAATACTGAAATTATAGCTGGGCAGTGGTGTCGCACGCCTTTAATCCCAGCACTCGGGAGGCAGAGGCAGGCAGATTTCTGAGTTCGAGGCCAGCCTGGTCTACAGAGTGAGTTCCAGGACAGCCAGGGCTACAAAGAGAAACCCTGTCTCGAAAAACCAAAAAACAAAACAAAACAAAACAAAAACAAACAAACAAACAAAAAATACTGAAATTATAAATTATGTAGAAAATCTTGAAAAGGAGAATATTTTATGGTAAAAAAAAACAGTGAGTCAGAGCTTAAGGTATATTCTGAGGAAAATTCACAGACTGAGTACCCAAAAGACATGAGTTTGATTTCTTAGAAAGTAGAAAATAGCAGAGGGAGACCAAACAAAAATAGTAAGTAATTAGTAAGTTAGATGTTGAAGTTGTTAAGTTTTTTAAAAGTCCATAGAAATATAAATAAAACCTCTAAATCTGGTGTTGGTGAGAACCAGTAAATGGAGGGACTCTTGTTCAAACCTAGCTAAGGATAACATAAAGAAGAGAGACCGTGAGGCTGGCGGGAGCCCAGCTTCCTGCCAGAGGCTCAGGAAAACAACTCCATGTTTAAAAATGAAGACTAGGAAACCTCTGAGATCAACAGCCACACAAAGTTATCACACAATAAAAGGCAATAATCTGCAGATAGTTTCATAGTCCAAGGGTCTGAAAACATGTATTCTCAGCTTGCCTTTGTTTACTCTGTTAAAACCAGTGAGGGAGCGGCTGGGGAGATGTGTCAGTGGTTAGAGCACTTGCTGTTCTTACAGAGCTCAGGGGCAGTTCTCAGAGTCTAACCACACTTCTGGGGGATCCCAATCCTGCTTCTGACCTCTGTGGACATGAGGCAAGCACACGGTGCACATACACATAAAATAAAATAAATAAATCTTTAAAAACTATTTAAATAGTAAGGTGATCCTCCAAAAATATTTTGTTTTTGTTTTTGTCTTATATTGTTTTGTTTTGAGGCAGGGTTTTGCGAATCCTAGCCTGGCTTTGAACTCACTATGTAGCTGAAGATGACCTCGAACTCCCAGTCATTCCATCTTTACCTCCAGAGAAGACTGGCATTTGGAGCATGCACTGCCCACTCAGTTTATGCAGTGCTAAGGATTGAACCCAAGGTTCTGGCATGCTAGACAAGCCCTCTACAGAAAGAGCCTCAAACCCGGCTCAACTTCAAATTCTTTACACATACACACCATACTTCATACCTGCTGTGCTTTACCCAACCCAAAATGTAAACTGAGGGCAATTCAAAATATTCATTAGTTTTAAAAGAATAATGTGCCGGTCACATGTTAACTAGATAACATGTCTTTTTTTTTTTTAGTTTTTCGAGACAGGGTTTCTCTGTGTAGCCCTGGCTGTCCTGGAACTCACTCTGTAGACCAGGCTGGCCTCGAACTCAGAAATCCACCTGCCTCTGCCTCCCGAGGGCTGGGATTAAAGGCGTGCGCCACCACCGCCGGGCGATAACATGTCTTATGAGAAATATCTGTAACGTCCAAAACAAGAAGGGTAAGTTGATGGGAAGATGTAGCCCCGCCATTGCCAGACTTATAAGAGCTGGCATGCACTCTGCAATCCTTGTCTAGCATGCCATGTTAGTTAAATGATGCAGAAACATCTGGCTTTGCACAGGGCTGCAATTACAATTGACAAGGAAAACACGTTTTTAAAGGTAAAATTTGAATAGACTAGTTAAAGCGGTGTTAGAATGGGGCAGAACTCACTGGACGGTGCAAAGGCGTTCTGAACACCCGCAGCCCCTGTACGCGCAAAGCCTAGGGCTACGAAATGCCATTGCTGTGCAGAGGCTACACTGACCTCTGTCTTGTTCAAAGGGAAAATGATGTTTTTAATAATCAAGAATATCCGTTGATAATATTAAACTTTAATAGTGAGAACTTTGTAAAAGTTAGCTACAGCATGGAACATGACCGCCAGTCAGTAAATGTCTCATGTTCCTCCATGAAAATGGGATTGCTCATCTCTGACCTACACATGCCCTGTGGCAGTGTGCCGATCATTTGAAGAACTTTAGTTCTGAATCATACTTATTTCATTACATAATAATACATAATAATAAAAAAATCACAAGAATAAATGCCACGACAATTTTTACCAAAAAAAAAGAAAAAGAAAAAAAAAATCTCAATGTTTTAGAAGCTGCTAAGCTGGTGGAGACACAATAAACTTTCTAAAATTCTGTGTTTCATGTGAAAGCTCTAACTTGGTCATAGGCAATAAAGTCACTGGGCTGAGCTCGTTTGATAGAAGGCTTTCCTCCACTAACTTGAACAAGGGGACATAATACAATTTTTAAAAAGTCTTCTCTCAAAACATTTCTGTTTTACCGAACTATTGTATATGTTATATCTGGGCTAAAGCAAATGAACAATCACGATGTTCTAATCCCATCATCCCCTCTAACCTTGAGAACCAGGACTCGCGGTGTAGAAATAACTAGATACAACTATAAAATAAAAAGGCTAAGAAAAAAAACAAAAACAAAAAAACAAAAACCCTGTGGACGTGAGTAGAAATAGCACTATAAAAATTTAGCAGCTGAGCAGTGGTGGCGCACACCTTTGATCCCAGTACTTGGGAGGCAGAGGTAGGCAGATTTCTGAGTTCGAGGCCAGCCTGGTCTACAGAGTGAGTTCCAGGACAGCCAGGGCTACGCAGAGAAACCCTGTCTCGAAAAAAAATAATAATGTGACAATCAAGAATAGAAAAGCCGACTAAAGAGGCTCAGATGACTAAGTCTGAGCTTCAGAAGATAATTATATTGATCATCAAATGGTTACACTCATTAATTCATAATCATTTTGTAAAAATAACTGATTAAGTCGGGTGATGTGGCCCAGGCCTAAAATCTCTACCTCAGTAGGTAAAGGAAGTTAATTTAATTAATTAATTAAAATATATAGAGTACCTGTCTGGCGTGCCCAAGACCTTTCTCAGCACTATACCATCCCGACAACAAAATCAAGTCACACACAAAAAGGCCACCTATGGGATAATTCCTCCTACAGAAAGTGTCCAGAGTAGGTGACAGAGTAGCTAACCACAGAGAGACAGGAGGCTAAGGGCCAAGGAAAGACCAGAGTGACTGTATGTGAGACACGTGAGCAGGGGCTTCTCCCTGCTGTCCCCTGCTTCTTTTTAAAAAGGACAGTGTCTTACTAGATAGCCTAGATTGGCTTTGAACTCACGATCCTCCTGCCTCAGCCTCCTGAATGCTGGAATTACGGATATTGACATTCCGTGTGAAGTGATGGAGTTATTCTAGAAGTAGGTAGTGCTCGTGTTTAAATGACAGGGTAAATTATTAAATGGTCAAATTTATGTTATAGGTATATGGCCACAGCTTTTAAAAGACTGAGAAGAAAAAAACAGTTATCACCTCCAGATAATTACAGAAGGTTAATTCATTATCTTCAAAGGTGGTAAACTGAGGCAAAAGAATCAACAACAGTCTATCCTGTCTTTCCTACTATGTCTAAGTGAGGCTTCGTGCTTGCCAGCAAGTGATCTACCCAGAGCCACACCCCCTGCCCATCTTTATATATAAGAACTCTGAGTGGCCAGGAAACACGATGATAGAAGCAGAATATCACCCTGTCACACTCTCCAGTAGATTAATGGATTAGAAGTATTGGGCTTTATGTTTATTTGTTTGTTTTCAGAGTCTCTGTAGCCCAAACTCGCCTCAGACTCTATGATAGCCTTGAATTCCTAATCCTCCTGCCTCCACCTCCAGTGTGCTGGCATTACCAGTATAGACTACCTAATTTGCCTAGCATTGGGCTTTAATATGGAGAGGATCAGAGAAGAAAGGCAGAGGGAGCTTACATGCCTCCTGATGAGAGAACACACCTCTAGAATTTTGGTAAAGGATTGTAAATTGATGTACGTGGCTTCCAACTTTCATGAAGAAGTTTGTTGACCTGCAAATGATGAAATAATCAGTAACATCTAGATTTGGGGAAACTATAAACATCATCAGTGTTTCAAAAGACAAGCTGTATGAAGAAAAAGAGAAAGAAAGAGAAAACGGAAGCAAAAGAAAAAAAGTGGAGGAAAAACTAGTTTAAAGATTTTAAATGCATGCAAAACGTTTTAAGTGGGCAAGAGTGAATGATCACATCCAGTCAGTGACCAGCAGCCTGGTGATGACCCTATGAAGACATACCAGCAAGTGAGTCAGGAAAGGTGTCACACGGAGATGGAACGGGACTGGGCGAGCCACTTGGATGGTTCTCCCGAGCAAGGGTACTATTACTTCATAAACTTATTTTGTTCCAACTTCTGTGACTGTTTCTATTTTGCTATAAAAATGTTGAGGGAGAAAGAAGAGTTTGGGGAGTTAAAAGAGAAGAGGAGAGAAAGAATGGGGAAGAAAAAAAAACAAAAACAAGCACCAACAAACACAAAACATTCCAGACCTGTGTGGGAGGATGGGGGCAGGGCTCACGGGATGGGGCGGGGCTTGCGGGGCGGGGCGGGGCGGGGCTCTCGAGAAAGATTGTTGGTGAATGGACTAGCGCGAAACTGACACTGAGTTTGATCTTGTCATTACAGGTAACTTGGACTTTCTTCTAAAGACCTGCCCAAGTTCATTCTGCCAGAGACCACTCCACTGAACAGGGCTAAAGGCTAGCTGAAGACCAAAGTTAAGTGACTTTTTATGTTTAAACTAGTGAGGCCAGGGTGTTCAAAGTGGCAATTTATTTGCAGGTCATGTGTGGTGGTACATGCTTTTTATCCCAGCACTTAGGAGGCACAGGCATGCAGGTCTCAGTGAGTTCAAGACCACCCTGGTATACACAGAGAGATCAAGCTAGCCAGGGATATAAAGGGAAACACTGTCTCAAAAAAAAAAAAAGATAGATAGATAGATAGATAGATAGATAGATAGATAGATAGATAGATAGATAGATAGATAGACAGACACATACACATAACAGATAAGGCCAGTGGTTTTTTTTTTTAATTCTCTCAAATCATTTCATCTCAAATATTTAAAATTTATTATTTTATGAAGCTAACAGAACTTTAATACTTAAACTATATAGAAACAGAATTCCCATGTACCAACCAAATGACTATAACAGATGATTCCTAATTCTGAGGCAGATATTTTAGAGCTAAATATGATATAAAAATTTTAAGTGATATGACAGGAGACACTGGGTTTCCAGGAGGAAGTCAAGACTGGTTTACACCAGTAATCTCTCAACATTACAATTTTCTTAATAAGTAAAAGAAAAAAAAAATCAACATTCAGTTCTAATACAAACTCAAACAAAAAGTACCTAAATGTGATAAACCTAAATGTTATCAAACCTAACAGCAACAATTATTTTTAAAAAAAATCATTGCAGAGCTGGGCATAATAGCATATGCCTGTAATCCCAGCACTCAGGAGCCTGAGGCAGGAGGATCATGAGTTCAAGGCTAGCCTGGGCTACATAGAGAATTAAACACACACTAAAAGCAGTCATCAAAAAACGCATTTCTAAGCCACTGACTTAAAAGCAAAATCAGTAAAGATAACCCTGCTACCTGTGCCTAGCCAATATTTTAGATATCCTAGTGAGGATTAAGTTAAACAATAAAATAAAAATTAAATAATATAATAAGTGCAAATGTTTTTTCTTTTCTTCTCCTCTTCCTCCTCTCCTCCCCCTCTTCTCCTGCTCTTCCTCCTCTTCCCCTCCTCCTCCTCTTTCTCCCCTCCCTCTCCTCCCACTGAGGCTGGCCTAGAACTAGAGGCTCTGCCTCTAAGTTTTTAGCACTGGGATTGCAGTAAGCATGCACTACCACAGCTTGCTAAAGATTAAAAAATAAAAACATAATAGAAATTATGAGTGGGGAGGAAGTTGGCCTCTCCCTGTATAATTTTGTTTGTGTGATGAAAAGTGCTTTTAAAAATTAAACAAAAAATTTAATTAGAGTATTTTATATAAACATCCAATTTTCTGGCTCGCTTTTAATGACTGGAAAAATATCTGGAACTACATATGGCACAGGAAGGAAGTGAGGGAGGGCTCTAAGGAAACATTTCCCAGAACATGTCCCCCAATTCAGTAACATACAACTATTCTGCAGCTGTGCCACCATTACAGTGACCATAAAGTTATATACACAAAGAGCATCTTCAAAGTCCAGAAGTGGACAAACACATGCCTGAACCAAACAGAGGACTGGAAATAGAAGCCGGAGTATTTGAGAACATCATGTACCATAAAGGTGGAATTTCAGTTTAGCAGAGAAAGATAATTTATTTACCAAAGTGACATAGCGAGCTAGCCATCTGGGAGAAATGAGCATCACACACAAAAATAAATTCCAGATGGAATCCGCATTATACATAACAAACATGAAACGAAACTCTTAGAAAATTTAGGAGAGTAACCAACCTTGGGGTGAGAGAGGCATTTTTAAATATGACAGAAAACTCAGACGCAATAAATGAAAAGGCAGACATATTTGACAACATACAATTTAACATTTTTATATAGCAAAAACACCAGCATGAGTCTGAAAAAAAAAATGCTCTTGAAAAATATTTGCAGCAGACCCATTCAGTCAAGGAATATTTGTTTAAAAAATGATTTACTCAATTGTTGCTGCAGGATGCAATGCTGAACAGAATAAAGATATCCTTGCATTCATGACCTTACACTCCGGCGACAGATGACACACCTGTGTGATAACAGAGTTCTGCAGGTGAGAGAGGACAAGGAGCAGACGGAGACACAGGAAAGCACAGACAAGGATTGCAGATCACTAACAACGTGGACGATGCCTCCAGCAGTCCTAGAAAGGAGATGACGAGCATTGCCTCCCAACTCTGCACCCAGTGACTTACCGCAGGTCGCTTCTTGAATCCAGTGATGATGGGAACATTTACATCATGGAAATTAGCAAATGTTACATACCCCATTTTCACTTATTGTATCATTGGCTGTATATAAAACTTAAAAACATGGCACGTCTGTAGTCACTGTGAATAGCAGAAAGCATTAAGTTAATCTCTGCCATTCTTTGGCTATTCCCCAACCCAGGAAAACCACTGCTTCCATCACTGGCGAGTGAGGGACTTTTCATCAGGTAACTCTGAAGCTGAGAATCTCAGCTGGTGTATATAACTTGTGAGTCACAAATTCACAGGTGGTAAATATAATAAGCATAAGAAAAAAAGCTTCCTAATACATCGTGTCTCAAACTTGACAACATTTTTTTAGGGGGAAGGGCTTAGTGAATTGGAATGAAATTCCACTTGCCAAACGGTTGAGTTGCAATCATAGATCACATCTTCATATAACTTCAGCAAAAGACAAATTCAGTAATATTCATGGCTTCTGTGAAACGTTTAGAAAGTCTTGGATAAGGTTGGAGAAGTGGCTCAGAGGTTAAGAGCACTGGCTACTCCTCCAGGGGACCCAGGTTCAACTCCAGACACCACATGGCAGCTCACACCTGTCTGTAACTTCAGGTCCAGGAGACCCAATGCTCTCTACTGACTGTGGAGATCACCAGACTTACAAATGGTGCAAAGACACACACAGACAAAACACTCATACACATAAAATAAAAATAAATCTTTTTTACAAAGAAAGAAAAAAGTCCTAGGTATTTTTTATTTGTAAATTGTATAGAATTACTATCTGCAAATTTTGTAATAAACAAGTTTATTATACATCTATGTGTGTGAACCTATGCATATACAGTGAGCATACATTTGAAAACCATATACACAAATGCCGTGTGTGTGTGTGTGTGTGAGAGAGAGAGAGAGAGAGAGAGAGAGAGAGAGAGAGAGAGAGAGAGAGAGGGAGGGAGAGAGAGAGGGAGGGAGAGGGAGGGAGAAATAAGTCAAGCATTTGCCAGCACACCATGCTTCTACACACGTCTCAGCAGAGTTTATTACACAGCCAGGAAAAGCTTTCTCTGCTTTGGAGAACTTCATAGCTAGAAATTCAGCTATTGAGGTGAAAGAGGAACTTTTAGCAGAAGAACTATAGCTGTCTGTGGCACACACGGTTGTCTTATTAAAGTGTGGCAGTGCACACCTACAATTCCACCACTTAGGAGGCAGACACAGAAGGATCAGCCACAAGTTCAAAGCCAGACTGGACAAAATAAAACCATATCCCTGGACTGGCAAGATGGTTCGGACAATAAAGATGCTGACAGCACAAACCTGATGATCTGTGTTCCATCCCTTGGTGTGGAAAGATAGAACCTCCCAAAAGTTGTCTTCTGATCTGCATAGTGGGGCCATGGCAATGTGCAACACACACACACACACACACACACACACACACACACACACACACACACACAGGGAAATGAATGAATCAATAAATAAAAAACTGATTATCAAAGTTTACCTATGCACGGTCACCAGTATATGTATACTGAGTGAAGGAGATGAATTTTGGAGCTTCAAAGCCTGTTTTTCTCCTCACCCTTCCCTATCTTTAAATGTACAACAATGTAAGTTTCAGGTAATGGTGAAATTTACAAGTAAAAGATCTTACTCAAATTCCAAACTGACATGTATTTATTTTTAAGATGATTAATGGTCTGAGGAGTTTCTACCATAGAACAGGCAGCAACTGGCAAGGGCCAGGAAATCAGAATAAACATATATATTCTCCACAAAACTACTTCTCTTCAGGCAGGTAAACCATGCGGGGGGGTTAGACACCCAGGACCAGTTTTCCTCGACACAGCCTAAGTGATGTTTTTGTTATCTCAGAGATAAACCCACTACAGATGTATCATGGAGGTCTGTAGATGTCAAAGGGGGAAGGAGCCACTCAGACACAGGAATGAGGTGACTGGAAAGGGCCTTACCCGGGAAGCTAACGAACCTCTTCACCCTGGTGAAGGTGGCTGTGTGAATCTTACCTACTAGACTTGAAGATTATAAGTCAGGAACTGTGTCTTGTTACATTTCCTAACATAATGTCTTTGTTTTGGTTTGGTTTTTGGTTTTACAAGAGAAGGTTTCTCTGTGTAGCTCTGGCTATCCTGGAACTGTATACACCAGGCTGGCCTTGAACTCCTAGATCTGCCTGCCTCCAGAGTGCTGAAATTAAAGGCCTGTGCCACCAATGCCTGACACACATTTCCTGACAAATATCTTTATGTATTGAACAAAGAACAAATGTTATTTTGTTAAATGGAGTGTCCTAAGTGACCTGTGTCACATGAGATGTGGTCAGTATTCATATTTACATGTTTCTGGAAAGGAGGAGACATACTTCCCATCTAGACCAGGAAGCTATTGAATACCTATTGAACAGATAACTATTAAATTCTTGCTATGTAAGAAACAGTGTAGACAGAAAATATTGGCTTTCTCTTTATCTCAGACCATGAACCTGACCGTGGGAAACAATTCCTTCCTTCCCCTGGAATTCCCACACAGCCCTGCATGGATTTTGACAGCAAGGTTTGTTATGGAAACATTTGCTGGATCTCACCAGGCATCATTGTTGAACCAAGTGCTTTCTGTGTGTCACACCGTCCTGTGAGATGGGCACTATTCGGATGCCCACGTTATAAACCAGGAAGCCAAAGTTTAAGAGGTTAAGTACTGAAAAAATCACAGAGCTAGGAAGTGTCTGAAAACTGGATTCCTAAGTCTTAATCGTGGTTTTCCTCTGTCTACTTCCTGTACAGCTCTCTGGGGCAGCCTAATAAAGAATGGGTTATTACAGAAACTTGCTCCTCTCTGGGCAAGGAGTCTTCTCTCTATCCCATTCCTTGTTAGTTGGGACTGAGAGATGACCAAGAGGCCACGTGTTTAGACTGTAACAAGATCAGCTATGAATGTCATTTCCACCAGGGCTTTTGGTTTGGTTTGGTGGTTTGGATTATAGATCCTTTTATCTGTCTCCAGCTAATTGAAAAACTAAGTGCTGCCTTGTTTGCTCAAGCTGTAGGCCATACAGGACTGAAAAGCCTTGAAGAAACAGCAGAGCTTTTATGTCTTCCCTGCCTTGTCTCTTTTCCGTTCCGTTCATCCAAATTCTTCCTCAGACATGACTCAGACACAGGAGAGAGAACTGAAGGGAGACACCATTCATAGACCAGGGAATTGGATGACTTTCTTGAAAAGAGAGTTTATTTTCAGGTAAAGACAGAAGGAGCTATAGCAAGCAAGAAATCAGGAACCAAAGGAAAGAAGGGAAGACCCAAGAGAGAAAGGGAGGGAGAGAGGGAGGGAGGGTAGGAGAAGAGGGGAAGAAGAGAAGACTTCATTACAATGTATTCTCAGCCTATGACTCAAAGCAAACTCTGCATGGTCTCTGCGTGTAAAGACCGGAACGAAGTGCAATGTATCTGACAACTGAGAAGATCAGAAACCAAAATACACACAGCAGAACACTGTGGCACAAACCTGTAACCCAGCACACAGGAGGCTAAGGCAGGAGCAGCTCAGGTTCAACGTCAGCTTGAACTACATAGAGAATTCCTTCCAGGGCTACAAAGCAAGGTCCTGTCTCAGAGAGAGAGGAAAAATTAACATTATTCTAAATGATCATGGTGAGCAGGCGAAGAACTAAAAATGTATATGCTTTTTTAAATGTCTATTGTTTTCCAAGACAATTTCTCAGTGTAGCTCTGGCCATCCTGGAACTCACTCTGTAGACCAGGCTGGCCTCAAACTCAGAGATCTGCTTGCCTCTGCTTCCTGAGTGCTAGGATTAAGGGCATATCACCACTGCTCAGCTAAAAGTCTATTTTTTAAAAAGTGTCCACATATATACCAGCAAATAGATGTAACATTGAATTTCCTTGCTCTATACCAACAAGAAAAGAAAATATCTAAATTTTTGTTGTTCATAAACAATCATATTTAGTCATTGTATTCATCAGGGCCCTCTAGAGGCACATAACTGATATGAAAGTAATCCAACAGTTAATTTCTACCCATGGAAGGTCCAAGTAGTTGTTCAGTCCACAAGCCTGGATTTCTCAGATGGTCTTCAGTATACACCAGAACCCTGAAGAAGTGGGCTCTAAAGCCAGCAAAGGAGTGAACTTGGCAGCTAGGGCAAGCAGGCAAAGAGAAAGCAAGCTTCCTTCTTCCTTGTCCTTTATATAGGCTGGCGTGGCCCAGATTAAAGGTGGATCTTCCCACTTCAGAAGATCTAGACTAAAGCACATCTCACCTCAAAAGATACAGGTTTTAATGGATTTGAAGTGTATTTTCCCACTTCAAATGATTTAATTAAGAAAAAAAATCCCTCACAGTTGTAGCCAGCTGCTTCAGTTTTAATTAATTCCAGATGTAGCCAAGTTGACAACCAAGAATAGTCCTCACAGTTCTATTAGATAACAATTTAAAATAGCAAAATGGACTCGGCATGCACTGGATTGGGAAAATGTGCAAGACATATCAAGTCCAAAAAAGCAAGCAGTGGGATAGTCAGTGCGGCTGGTATGCTGTTTGGGTGAAAGAAAATGCTCAAAGTGAACCTTAGCGATAGAGAAGCGCGCACGGTGAGCGCCCGTGAGGGGTGGAACGCAGTGGGGATGGGCAGGCGGTCTGGTTTATATACTTGGTGTGAAACGTTCACAGTAAAATATGCATGCCTTGTGCAACGTAAACCTGATCATTCTTAAGTGGCTACCACTAAGGCAAAGAAACAGAGTTAGCGGAGCTGGAGGAGTGGCTCAGCAGTGAAGAGCAAGAGGAGGGTTGGTTCCAAGCACTCACACTGGGTGGCTCACAAACTTCAGCTCCAGGTGATCCAGCAACTCCTTCTGGCCTCCAAGGGCACCCAGGTGCACCTTGACACTCATGCGCGCAGACAAACACACATTGTATTTTACAATTTAATCTTAAAAACCAACAGAAGCAGTAAGCACCACAGCATCGCCATTTAATACCACTCTCTGAACACTGATGATATTGGTTTTTAAACTATGAACTGTACTTAAAATATTAATTTTAATCAACAACAACAGCAAAAATCAATGTAAATACCCCCTTCAGTTGCAACCCCCCCGTCACAGGACGGCGTCGCTGCCGGCAGCTCTGAAGCCCAGAGGTTACCTACCCCTCCCAGCGGCCTGGTAAATGACGGTTATTTATGAGCACTCCGAGACACAGAGGCGAACAGCTATTTACCATTTCTGCTGGGAGGATGGATGCTCACATTCACGTGAGACAGATGCAAATCAAGATTCAACGCGACAGGCTGCTGTGGGCCTGGGGATAGAGAAGAAAATAAAATAAAAAACAAAGCCAGAGACACTTCAGTAAATCACTTCTCTTTCCTGTCTTGGGTTTTTGGGTTTTTTTGGCTTTTTGTTTTGTTTTGTTTTGTTTTGTTTTGTTTTAAAGAATCCAACGACCTCATCTGGGTTGCAGGCATTTTTATGGACTCACCACTGAGTTCTAAAAAGCATGAGCAAAATATTTAGCAGAACTGGCCTCTGGGCTGGAAGCTACATTGTAATCATGGTGGGTTTCTTTGTCCAGGGCTCAGAACTACACTGTGTATGTGTCACCTCAACAATAGTTTCTCTTCTTTATTTCCTTTTTTTTCTCTCTTTTCTTTGTTTTGTTTGTTTTCTAAGACAGGGTTTCTCTGTGTAGCCCTGGTTGTCCTGGAACTCATTTTGTAGACGAGAATGGCATTTATCTCAGAGATCTGCCTGCCTCTGGTTCCCAAGTGCTGGAATTAAATGTGTATGCCACAACGTCTGGCCGAGCGTGTGTGTGTGTGTATGTGTGTGTGTGTGTGTGTGTGTGTGTGTGTGGTGTGAGTGTGTATGTGTTTGGTGTGTGTGTGATATGTGTGAATGTGTGTGCATGTGTTATGTGGTGTGTATGTGTTTATGTGTGTGTGAGTATGTATGTATATGCTGTGTGTGTGAGAGAGTATGTGTGTCTGTGTGTGTGTGAGTGTGTGTATGTGTGTATAGTATGGGGGGGGTGCAAATGTATAAGTGTGGGTTCCCAAAGAGTCCAGAAAACAGTAACATCTTTTAGAGATGGACTGTAGGGTGACTGGGATGCCAGAGATGGGAACTGGGAACTGAACTCCAGTCCTCGGCAAGAGCATCGAGTGCTGTTAACCACGGAGCTGTCTCTCCAACTCCAGACCTTATTTCTTAGATCATTTCAATCATAAGAGAGTGAGAAAATGTTTCTGTTGGTTTTTACACAGATGCTGACCTTCAGACCTTAACACAGGACAGGCCCTGGTCCAGTTATCTGACAAGAGCTCTGTATGCAACTTTTGCAGTAGCATCTCTATGCTGTTTGGTAAACAGTCAGAGACTTTACTGGAAATCTTTTAGTGAATCTTCTTGAAGATGGCCAACATGTCTTAGTTATGTTTGCAGTGACTCCAAGAGTTGTTTTCTGGTCTGTCAAAGCAGTGTGTGCTGACGTTGGCGTTAGACTCTGAATCCTTACCTTCATTTCTACCTAGGGCAGTATATTGAGGGCAATGAAAACAGGCGTGTGTGTTCACATGTGTGTGCCCTGTGTGTGCCACATGTGAGTGTCTGCCCAAACCTGTCTTCACCTAATATTTGTATCATCACTCCTGGGCCTTTAAATACTCAGGAAAGGACAATCCAGTCTTCCTGCCCAGAGCAAGTGAGTAAAGAAAGACTATTAGAAGTTTGGAGATGTAGCCCAGCTTGTAGAATGCTTGCCTGGCATACACACACAAGCATCAAAGTGCACACCCACAGTTCAGGGATGAAGGGGGCAGAGGCAGGAAGGTCAGAAGCAAAAGGCCATCCTGGACCACAAAGCAAGTTTGAGGACAGCCTGAGACCAACAGCTCCACAAACAGAACCTGCCCGGGATGGCTCCCATCTGTCTTTTTGTCCATGCCTCTCCAATCTGATGGAACTGTGAAGGGTTCAAGGCGTTTGTTTAGTGTACTGCATGAGGCTGTCACTTGCTCCATTAGTTTCCCTACCTGCTGCCTTTCCTGTTGAGCAGGCAGTGCTGCCCTGGCATGGCACAGGGGACTTCGCTGTCCAAGCAGCTCTTCCCTCTTCCTGGTGAACTGCCTTACAGGCTTTTGCACTCCTTTTGTTCCAAGAGGCCCGCATCTTTTGTAGTGACCTTGTCTGATAAAGCAGGCCGTGGGATACTTCAGGTCTCAGAATACAACCTCCCTCTCCTCCCAGATAACTAACTCATAGTTCCTTCAAGACTAAAAATACCCAAAACTAAGAAGAAAAATTATAAATATGTAAATTCTCTCCTACCTGACTTTTCTTACATGCAAGATGTTTTCTGAACATCTTCCCGCAGCAGTCAATTTTCTGAAGCATCCTTTCTAAGGCTTCAAAATCCAGTGCTTCCTTCTTGTGTTCCCAATTCTCCAGTCATTCCGCACAGTGTGTGGAAATCTCACATCTAAATCTGCACAAATGGCAGATAAAGTCCAAGTGAGGAATGCAGACTGATCACCAGGGATGAGGCTCCTGAAGGCCAAGGATGCAGATTTATTTTCTGGAAATGCCTGGGACAGTCTTCACTCTGATGCTATGTGCTATCTGAGGCTTTCAATCAGCACCTTCAAAGTTCTTAGCCAGGGATAGGCTTCAGGGAAGAGTTTAAGAACCGATAAGCCTTGGCATTTATTACCTTTAAAAAAAAAAACCCACTTTTATTATACATACCTCTTCTCAGAGCTGATAAATTTTAACCAAAATGGTCATGAAGATGACCACTCTATTAAAATTCTGTCTAGGTATCGTACAGTGGTGGTGCATGCCTTTAATACCAGCACTGGGGAGGCAGAGTCTGGCAGATCTCTGTGAGTTCAAGGCCAACTTGGTCTACAAAGTAAGTTCCAGGACAATCAGGACTACATAAAGGAACCCTGTCTTGAACAGATAAACAAACAAACAAAAATTCTGTCTAGGCAATAAGAAAGGCAATTTTGTTTCTCTAAATTTTTTAAGAATATAGTTATTGGACTTGGGATTTCTATCAGTTGGTAGAGTTTTTGCTTAGCATGGACCCAATCCTTAGTACCATGTTAAATGGGACTAGTGCACATTTACAATCCCAGCACTCAGGAAGTGGGGGTAGGAGAATCAAGAGTTCAAGGTCATCGTCCACTATATACTAACTCTGAAGGCAACTTGAAATATATGAGATCTTGACCCAAAAAAGGAATTGGGGCTGGGGAGATGGCTCAGTGGGTGAAGCACTTGCTAAGCACATGTAGGATCTGAGTTTAAACACCCCAAACCCACATAAAAGGTGGGCACAGTGACCCACATCTGCAATCCCAATGTTGCTATGGTCACCAAGGAGGCCAAGACCAGAGGTTACCCAAATGCTCTCTGGACAGTGATCCTGTCACACACAAGTATCAGGCAAGCACCAACACCCAAGGTTGCCTTCTAATTTCACGGCCACCATGTGTGTACACATCCACACTTACCACAGCAATATACACACATACTCATCACACACACACAAGCTAAGTTCATCCTTGGCTCTATACGTAGCTAAACACCAACACTAGCCTACATGAGACTCTGTCTCTAAAGGAAAAAGGTTAAAGGAAACCGTCGCCGTACCGTAATATAGGCATTTTGGTGACGGGAGACTGTTGGTGATAACAAGAGAAGTGTTCAGGGGGTGAGCACTGACTGTGGCTGACATATTCATCCAGAGCAGAGCCCAGGGTGGTCACAAGAGAAGGTGAGTCTCCTCGGAGAAAATACAGGCACAGTGCTCAGCTCTCCTCTCGGCAGTGTAATGAAGCCTGGCCTGTGCTTCTCATCTCCACGAAGGGCAGACTTGGCATGGTTTTGGTGATTACAAAGGTAAACACCAGGGTTGTAAGGATGGCTCAGTGGGTAAGGTATCTGTGGAGTGAGCAGGAGGTCCTACGCTGCATAAAAGCTGTGCTGTGTGCAGCCGTCCTCTCAGAGTTTCTATGGTGAGACCATCGTGGAGACGCGGGGATTCCTGGGAGCTCACAGATTGCTGAACAAGATCCTGTAGCAAACAAGGGGAGAGGCAGAGGCCAACGTTATCTTCTGACATCCACACTCGCGCACACACACACATGCACACACATGTGCTCACACGTGCACACACATACACTCACATACACATATATACATGCATGCATGCACACACACACGCACACATGTGCTCACACATACACATGCACACACACATGCACACACACGTGCTCACACATACACTCAAACATATATACACCCATGCATGCACGTACACACACACACATGTGCTCACACATACACACATATACACATGCACTCACACATGTGCACACACACATGCACACACAGAGGTGGGGGGATTTTAAAAACCAGACACCTGAGGACTGAAATAGAATTGAGGCAAAGCTTCATAAATCTCTTCTTAGACAAGACTGAGGATTTTGCTTGTAAAATCCTGAGGACAGGGGCTGGGGCACTGCCCATCACTACGATGTGTCTAGCACTCAGTCACAGAACTCAACATTAATGGAGTGCCGGGGGAGAACTGGTGGGGATTAGGTATTGATTTAAGGAGGCACGGGTGTGTGTAGCCTGTGTCAGGAGGATGGACGATCTTTGTGACCGGAATTAAAGGTCTTTGCAGAGAGACACCTGAGGGACAAGTGTACACTAACAACCCGAGGGGCAAGTGGCAGTTTCTCAGCTGTTCCAGATCTATCACCTTCTACTCTGGATCATGGCCCTCTCTTTAGAGATGGCTGCTTTTATTCAAAGCTCACTGTCAATTAATGAGGCAGGTGCACACTGTATGAATGCACAGCTACCAAAGATTCGGGGTGAACATAACGGCTCCTAAGTCGAACAGCACAAAGACTGCTCCATCTCCATCACAGGTGCCCACTGCTGGCCCTGAAGAAGGAATGGTCCTACCTCTGAGGTGTAAGGTTTTTCTGAACCAATCTCTTTCTCTCTCTCTCTCTCTCTCTCTCTCTCTCTCTCTCTCTCTCTCTCTCTCATACACATTTTTTATTTGGGAAACTGCTTTGCTGTTGTTTTTTTCTTTTTATTACATTTATATATCACATATATGTAATACATTTATGTATTCATGCTTTACATTTATGTATTTTTCTTTTTATTACATTTATGTATATACATAATGTATATTGTAATACATATACATTATATATAGGTATTACATTATGTATTTGGGAAAGAAGGCGTGTGCCACAGTGTATTTGTGTGGAGGTCAGAGGACAACGTGTAGCAGTTAGTTCTCTCCTTGTACCACAGGGGTACTGGGGATTGAACTCAGGAGGTCAGTTTTGGCAGCAAGCATCTTGACACACTAAACTATCTTATCAGCCCATTTTACTGGTCTTTCAAAACAGATCTTTCTATGTGGTGCAGGCTGGCCTTGAACTCACCATCCCTGTCTTTATCTCCTGAGATTACAAGTGTGCACCGCCTTGGCTGACTCTCCAGAGTAGGATTCTCTAATGGCTTCTTGGCTGCAAGGGTTGGGTTAGTAGTTACTAGTTAGTAGTTAGTAGTTACTGTGGTTAGACATGTCCCCCAGGGGGCCATGTGATGACTTGCTTGGTAGCCTCTAGTACCACTAGGGGGGGCCTTTAAGAGGAGGTGCCTAAGAGAAGGAGGCTGGGTCACAAGCCTTGAAGGACTATTGAGATCCTAGCCCCTTTCTCTCACTCTTTGCTCTCTG
Source organism: Uromys caudimaculatus (assembly GCA_028551405.1). Taxonomy (NCBI): domain Eukaryota; kingdom Metazoa; phylum Chordata; class Mammalia; order Rodentia; family Muridae; genus Uromys; species Uromys caudimaculatus. The sequence continues at coordinate 17,389,706 of CM052705.1, forward strand.
CCACACTAAACTATTGAGCAGTATTGATCCACTGCCTGTTTCCCATCATGATGTCCGGCCTCCCCAGAGGCCCAAATCAGGGACAAAAATTCCTGAAGTCATGAGTCCAAATAAACCTTTTCTCTCTACACGTTATTAACTCTGGTATTTTGTTATAGTAACAGAACACATGACACGACTCATCCAGCTCTGGGAGGGTCTCGCCCAACCCCTCTGCCTGTCACAGGCATCACAAAGCTACTCCCTGTCCTACACACTGCTCCCTGAAACCAGCTTATTGCACCCCCTTCCTGCGAGCACTGCTTGTTTTGTTGTTGTTGTTGTTGTTGTTGTTGTTGTTGTTTTAATAGTGTGGGCTTTGTTAAGCAGCCCTCGGTAACTGGAGACTCTGGATGCCTCTCCATTATGATTCTGAGGAAACAGAGCCATTTCCTCACCATAGACGACTTACTATGTTTTTCTGTCCTGAAAGTTCCGATTGGGCTCTTTTCATCCTTGGCTGCTGGAGGATCACAAGTGACAGTAACTCTCTGACCCAGAAAGTTCATGACTAACTGTCTAGTCTAGGAAGACAATAGTACAAAAGGCAGAAGTTGGCACCAGTAGCCAAAATATTCAAAACCACAGCAGATGTCATCTTCATATTTGGATTAGAACCCATTTTGATGCTGATGATTTATGATTCCTTAGATTATGGAAAGAAGAGTGAGCACAAACACACACGTAAGACATGACCTATACAAGGAAAAGACCTCAAGAAGGAATGCGGGGACACAATGACGGGACTGCAAAGGTGACCATGGTGCTGGCACACATGTACTGGAGACTGGATAACAGCAGAAGGAATAGAGGTGACTTATCTGCCTCTGCGGGGCACATTTCTAATGCAGGGACTAATAAACTGTTAAAAAAAAAAAAAAAAAAAAAAAGCTTCTTCTAACATTTCAGTCAGGATACTTTTCCCAAAAATCTTAAATCCTAACCTCCTCATGCTTCGGACCAATCTTCCCTCCCCAGGCCCTGCCCCTTGGCAGAGCATAATCCCCTCAAGTCATGAGGTTAGGAAACCAGAAATCCTCTAAGCGGTAGAGCACCTCACCTGCTAGATCTGAAGTTGCGTGCTTTCCCAGTGCGTAGAAAGCAGTGTATGCGGCTCCCAGCTGCACTGTGAGAGCCTGTTGTCTTCGGTGCAGCAGGAAAGCCTCTCAGAAGGGGCACAGAGGGCTATGGATTTCTGCTGGTCATCAATCAAGCTGTAGATGGGCAATGAGCCCCACCCCAGCACATGGTGACTACACAAGACATTACATAGGAGGCCGTGCTCACATGGGCTGCAATAACTTTTTTTAAGTTGTATATTATAGACTCAGGGAGGGAATACTTTTAAGATATGATGTTTGTTTGTTTGTTTGTTTGTTTGTTTGTTTGTTTCAAAAAGCTTTATTTTTACTTGGTCCAAGACTTGGGAGAGGCTCCAGGGCAGTTACAAAGCTGCCTAGTGGCTTGAGAAGTTCATTCCGGTGGAAGTCCTGAGGCGAGATGGTGCAGAACAGAGTGGGGAGCCCCTTGGAAGGCACAGAGGCTTCCTAGTCATGCTTGAGAGTGAGGCGCTCAAAGAGAGACTCGCCCAGAGATGCCTGGGGCACGCCAGTCTGCGCCGGTTGTGGCCCTGCCAGCCTAGGGAGGTTGGTCAGGTGGTTGCCCATCTTCTTGATGGGCTTCCCCTTCTTATCCAGGAAGTGGCTTTCCAAGAAGTCACAAAGATGACGGTCTGTGCGGGCAGAACCCAGGGCATGCAGATCCAAGAGCTCCTGGTTCAGGCTCTTCTCCAGGGCCAAGTCAGCTTCCATGGTCTCCTGGGTTTTATTTTTATTTTATTTTATTTTATTTTTGGTTTTTTGAGACAGGGTTTCTCTGTGTAGCCCTGGCTGTCCTGGAACTCACTCTGTAGACCAGGTTGACCTCGAACTCAGAAATCCACCTGCCTCTGCCTCCCAAGTGCTGGGATTAAAGGTGGGCGCCACCACTGCCCGGTGGCCTCCTGGGTTTTACCCCATTCATCTTGAGATGGCTTCTGCATATCCTGGAAGAGTGCATGGCCCTCGGAAGAAGTGGCCTACGCCCTCCAAAGCCACGTCATCCCAATCAAAAAAGAAGCCCAGAGAGAGGTAGGTGGAGGAGGCCCGCAGGTGCAAGTTGACCAGGAGGTTCATGGCAGCTTCCACTTCGGTGGAATAATTCTGACGAATCTGAGAGGTCATGGCTGATCCGGAGTATGGGGCTAACCTTGAAGACGGTGCTGGCTGGTCCTGGAGGCTGCGACTGGAGAGAATTGTAAGGCTGCTGGAAGGTAATTAAGTGGGAGTCCCCAGGTCTGTTCCATCCAAACACTGTTGAAGCAAGACACAGATCCGTGGGACCTCCAAGGCGCTGCTCTAAGATAGGATCGTTTGAAGGAAGTTTTGCATTTGCTGGACACAGGAGACAAATGACGGGGTCCATGGCCTTCAGTAAAGCCTACACCCTCCTGTTTTGCTCTGAATTCCCACCCTCTCCTCTCCAGAAAGAAAGGATTTATGGGTTTAGGACAATGCTACATATGCTTTTGAACTGTCTTAGTTGGTATTCCTTTGCTACGAAGAGACATGGCCATGGAAACTCTTACAAAGGAAAGTATTTGATTAGGGCTTACAGTTCAGAGATTTAGTCTATTGTTATCATCATGGCGGGAAGCACGGCAGCATGCAGGCAGACATGGTGCTAGAGAAGCAGCTGAGAGTTCTACATCTGGATCCACAGGCAGCAAGAAGAGAGAGACACCGAAACCTCGGAGCTGGCCTCCATGATACACTCCCTCTAAGACCACACCAACAAGGCCACACCTCCTAATCCTTGTCAAGCAGTACCACTCTCTAATGACCAAGCATTCAAAGCTATGAGTCTATGGGAGCCATTCCTAATCAAACCACCACATGTGCATAGATATAAAACCCTTACATATTTACCCTCATAGGGACCCTGCTGGCCTGTACACAGATTTAGTTTAGAAATCATTGCCTTGTGTGTATGCCCAGCAGCTTGGAATACTGTAGCTAGTTTTACTTGCAGTTATATTCATTGTGAAGATGCTAAAGAATTGTTTTTTCTTTCTAAATGTCTTCTGGAATTAAAAATGAGGTTTCCGACTGGAGAGATGGCTCAGAGGTTAAGAACACTGATTACTCTTCCAGAGGTCCTGAGTTCAATTCCCAGCAACCACATGGTGGCTCACAGCCATCTGTAATAGAATCCAATGCCCTCTTTTGGTGTCTCTGAAGACAGCTACAGTGTACTCATGTACATAAAGTAAATAAAATCTTTTTAAAAAAATGAAGTTTCAACCCTGTGACTTAGCCATGCCACTCTTGGGCGTAAACTCAAGGGACTCAGTCAACAAACTCAGATATACCTGGACTTCCATGTTCATAGCTGCACAATTCCCAGAAACGCAACCAGTCGAGATGTCCATCACAAGATGAATGGATAAAGGAAACATAGTACACATACATAATGAAATTTTATGCAGCAGTAAGGGAAATTGTGACATTGAAGGAAAATGAACACAGGTGGAAAGTTGAATGATACAGGAAGTAAGCTAGACTTAAAAGGACACAGTTTATTCTTATATTTTCCTAGTCTGTTCTATTTCTATGAGGAGACACTATGACCAAGGCAACTACGTAGACTTAGATTCTCAGATGTTTGACCCGCCTTCTAGCGCACCATCTAAACACAGGAGAAAAAGATGGTAGGTAAATAGGACAAGGGGCTATGGACCTGTTTAGAAGTATTCTTTGGGGGGTGATTCCAATCTCCATTTGCCAGGATCCCAGCAGTCCAGTTCAGAAGTGTCACCAAACACAAATCAGCAATGGCAGCACGATCAGCAGAAACAGCCAGGCCCCCGCCTAATCACCTAATCAGCAGGAGCCATCGAAGAGACCAGAACCAGCGGAGTCAGAGTTCTCTGCCATGTCTCTCTCAGTGAAGTGAAGGTCAGCAAAGATGCAAGACCAACAAAGAGTTGCGAGGCTAGCTCTGCAAGCCCTGGCCACTGTCTGTCGAATCCTGCTTATATCTCTCCAAACATCACGCGTCCTCCCATGGGTCTTGCCTCAGCAAAACATCACATGACTGCATCACATGACACAGCCAGAAGCTTCTGCTTCACAACTAGAACAAGAGAAAGCATTTAGTTGGGTCTGGCTTACAGTTTCAGAGGTCTAGCCCATTACCGTCATGGTGGGGAGCATGGCAGGAGGGCAGAGGCTGGACCAGTAGCTGAGAGCTTCGTGTTGATCGATAGGCAGAACAGTGACACCAGGCCTTGCTTGGACTTCTGAACCCTCAAAGCTCACCCAAGTGACATACTTCCTCCCACAAGACCACACCTCTTAATCCTTCCGATCCTTTCAAAGAGTGCCACTCCATAGTAGCTAAGCAGTCAAATCTATGAGCCTATGGGGGCCATTCTTATTCAAACCACTACACATATGTAGACCCAAATCCAAGATTATAAGAACAACTATGTATGTGTGTTTGCAGATCACAAAACTAGAGGCAGGATCATGAAGGAGCGATCTGGAGAAGGGGGAAATAGAGGGTCGTGGAGTCCAGGGAGTGGGGAAATAGAAGAGCAACTAACCAGGGGAGGAAAGAGAACCACTGTGGTGGAGAGGGGACATGGGGGAGCGATGGGGAAGGGAAATAAATAAGAGTGTAATGACTAGGGCTGTTGAGATGGCTCAGTGGGGGACAGCACTTACCACCAAGCCTGACAACCTGAATTCTGTCCCTGAGATCCACATGAGGGAATAAAAGAAGTGATTCCCAGGAGATGTCCTCTGACCTCTATACCCCAACACACACACACACACACACACACACACACACACACACACACACACACACGGGGGGGGGGGGG
>CM052705.1:17395168-17443354 GCA_028551405.1 Uromys caudimaculatus
GAAACAAAGAAAGAAACAAAGAAAGAAACAAAGAAAGAAACAAAGAAAGAAACAAAGAAAGAAACAAAGAAAGAAACAAAGAAAGAAACAAAGAAAGAAACAAAGAAAGAAACAAAGAAAGAAACAAAGAAAGAAACAAAGAAGAAAAAAAGAAGTCTGGAAGAACGGAGACTCCCGCGGGCCCCTTCCCAGTGAGACCTTCTAACTGTGGCTGCCTGAGAGCTCTCAGGACTGCCCCTCTTGAGTCTCTGAGGTGGGCTTTTCAGGGATGCGGCTGCCTTGAGAACCTTCCTTGCTCCTTATAAGTAACCACTCCCCCATACTTCTGCCCTAATGAAAACCATCGGTTCATTGAATTGGACAGTGGTACAATCATTACCCCCAGCACGTCCTAGATTCCCTGGTTAGGGTGAGGAGACGTGCGTGTATGTTGTGTCTCCCCAGGCAAAGCCTGTGTCACGGCACCAGCAATCCGGCTCCTTGGTTTGCAGTTGAAAGAAATGAAAACACATGTCTATGCAGAAGCGTGCACGGGAGCTTCAAAGCAGTATCACCGATAATAAGCAAAAAGAAGAGACAACTTAAATACACACCAACTGAAATCCAGATAAACGAAATGTGGGCTATTCTTGCTATGGCATATAGCTCATCAATAAAAGATAAGGAGGCCAGCATGGTGACAAATGACCCCAGCACTGAGGAGACAGAGGCACACAGAGGATACCCTGGACTACATAGTGAGACCCTATCTCAAAAAAGTGGGGGGGGGGGGCGGTGTAGGGGAATCCTGGAATTGATAGATGCTATAGCGTGAATAAATCTTAAACCATTGCATATACTGCATTAAAACCAAACAAGCACCTAGTCACAAAGGACGTGAAAAATCCAGAAAACTCCATCCAGAGGCCGATCAGTGGTTGTCTAGGGGGCTGTGGAAGTGGTGAGTGTTTACTAATAGACTTTGGGGTTCTTTTGGAGGTAAACAACGTACTTAAGTTAGTTAGAGTCATATTCAGGAAGACATGTGACTATACAAAGATCTGTTGAAGGTGAATGTTAAAAGGTTATAGATGTGATTTTGTATCAATAATGCTGTAACTAAAATTTGGGCCTCGCTTGGGTGGCAAAGGCAAGCTGATCTCCAAGTGTGAGGCCAGCCTGGTTTACACAGTGAGTTCAAAGACAGCCAACGCTATGCAGCCCTGTCTCAAAAAGAGAAAATAAATACATAAATAAATAAAATCTAAAGGCACTGCAAATCTGTGCTTCTAGCAGAGAAAATATTTGAGAGAAGGAAGGATGAAATGTCTTCTAGGACTCAGTGATTGTCCCTGCAGTCAGCTGCCTCATCTATGCGTTGGTGAAGCGCATGACAGAACATGGTCCCACATAACACAGGGAACCCCGAGGTAAGTGACAGAAGACAAGTATTAATGTCTACAGAAATGCTAATTTGAGGGATGGGGAGATGGTGGGGTGGGGAAGAGCACTTGTCTTGCAGGCACGAGGACCTGAGTTTGAATCGCTAGTGCCCATGTGAAAGGTAAACACCATGCAGCTCCACAGGGAGATGAGCGCTAGAGACCAAAGATCCCCCGAAGTCACTGGCCAGCTAGGCAGCATCTTCCAGATGACCTGGGGTTCATTTCCCAGCACCCACAGCTAACAACTGTCTTGAACTCTAGTTTTAGGGAATCTGACATCCTTTTCTGGTCTCTGTGGCCACCACATGTACATACTGCACAGACATACATACAGGGAAAAGACCCATACATATAAGATAAAAATAAGTCATTTATTTAAAAGTATAAAATAACGAAATGAGAAATTAATATAACATGAGAATATAAAATATGTTTCAGATAATGCATGTACCTCACCACTGCGCTAGGTCCCTAGCCTGAAGAACCAGCCTGACTCCATCTTAGGCTTAAAAGCCATCTTATAGTAAAGACAAACTAGATTTCTTCCTGTTCATGACTCAACTTTTGTTTCTCAAGGATTGGGCTATGCCCCACCTGTAGCCTTAACTACAAATAGTTCCAGGAATGGTAATCATGTCTCTGTCTCAAAAAGTTATTTATAATCACCTTATAACCCTACCTTTGTTTCAAAAGGTTACATGACCACTGATGACAACCTTCCTGTGCCCACCGTGCAGCCATGTCTTTGTTTCAGAAGGTAATTATGATTAACTTGCTATGATCATGTTCTGCTCCTGCAACCCCACCTCTTTCGCCCACCAAATCCCCTGACCCCTGAGCTATAACAGTCTTGTCTTCTCACATCCAATGTTGACCTCTCAGATTCCACCTGGTGGGGGAGGGAGACAGCTGTGTTCAAGAATAGAATAGCCTGCTTTAATTAATTGCTTGTTTTAATTAATTTGTCCATGATGATTTGGATCGGTGGTCTTTTTCCTCTCATCTTTGAGATTAACAATCCCTAGAGTATTCTAACATATGTCCATGCTCTTCTTTGCCAACATGTAATTATAATGTGCATGCTTCATAATTTATATGTAAGAAATACCATATGTGAAAGTATTTAAACAGTTTATCGAAAACCTGGATAAATCTCAGAAAGGTGAGCTTTCAAGAAGAGTAATTTTAAAAAAAGATTTTTGAAAAAAAAAACTTCTATTAAATCAGTGGATACAGTCTACCTTCAACTATGACCCAAATACTTCAAACATACAATTAATAAAATGATAGACTGAGAGAGGGAGACAGAAAGAGAGAGGAACACACAGGGAGGGGGCAATGTTTAAAGCACTGGTATCTCACAACTGTTAATAGGGTCACCTTGAGGCCTGGCCTTGTGTTTTTCTTATTATTAAAGCTACGTTTTTCTCCCGTCATTAAAGCTGTTCACAACAAACATGTCTTACTTTGTGATGAACAACATAATAGCTAAGTATTTGCATTAGTAAATAAAACAGTTTTATAACATGAAGGGAAGATCACAAAGTCCAGAAGTCCCAGGAGAGTCAGGAGGCTGAGGCAGGAGGCAAAGACAGAGGCTGGAGAATAAAGTCAGCACCAAAAAGCCATTCGGAGAAGGGTGCCCATGCATCATTACTTCGGATTTCTGTTGTCATTGTTGTTGTTTCTAAGCTAGTTCCAGAAGAATCACAGCACAGAATTTCTAATTGTAACTGTGTATTTTCATTAGTTCATGTAATTAAAGCTGGAGCTGAGATTTAATGAGATGTAGGACGTGGAAGTTAGAATACTGAACGTTGATACTGTCACTTATTTGGGAGGCAATGAAAAATTATTTTTAAAATGTTTAAGCAAATAGTGTATTAATATTTGATACTTGTAACTTGTAGTAGCAGTTCCTGTACTTGATTGTGGATCAGAATCATACAGATTGCCTTAAAGGTAGGTAGATGAAGGTAGATGATGATGAAGAAGATAGATAGGTAGATAGATAATAGACTATAGGTGATACAGAGATGATAGAAGATAAATAGAAGATAGATATTAGATGGATAGATAGATGTGAAAGAGAGAGGGAGGGGGGAGGGAGATTACTCATTGCTATGACAAAATGTCCAAAAAACAACCTAAGGAGGGAGAAGGCATGGTGGGCATGGTGTGGTGACAGGTCACATTGCATCATCAATAGGAATCAGAGACTAAACAGGAAATAGGGCTGGCTTATAAAACGTAAGGCACACTCCCTGGTGACTCACTTCCTCCAGCAAAAAAAGTCTCTCTTAAAGGTTCACAACCTTCCCAAATGACACAACTGTGAACCAAGTGCCTATGGAGGTATTTCACAATCAAACCACAGCAGACAGACAGACACAGAGAGAGAGAGAGAGATTTTTAAATTTCTGAGAATTGCTGCCTGTCTTATTAGGAATGAGTGAATTCTAAGACAGCTTGGAGTAGGAAATGATGTAGACAAGTGACAGTAAGAGACTACTGGGGAGCTGGGGTTGTCGCTCATTGACAGAACGCTTGCCCAGCATGCCCAAAGCCTAGATTTTATGCTAGAAACACAGAACTGGGCATGGTGGTGCATGCCTGTACCCCAGCACAGTGGGTGGAAGCAGGAGAATGCCATAGAAATTATGGGAGGGCCTGCGTGCATCCCTAGAGCATTGTGAGGGGGCTGTAGTAGAAGACAGAGGCCTAGAGAAGCTCCGGAGTCTGTGATGCCGCCATAACTGCCCGCAGAATCAGGTCTTGTTGGAGGAAATGTGTCACTCAGAGTGGGCTTTGAGGTTTCAAAAGCCCACACCAGGCTCAGTCTCTCTCTCTCTCTCTCTCTCTCTCTCTCTCTCTCTCTCTCTCTCTCTCTCTCTCTCTGCCTGCTGTCTATGGATCAGGATGTAAAGCTCTCAGCTACTGCTACAGTGCCATGCCTGTTTGCTTCCTGACATGACAATGGACTAACCTCTAAAACTGTAAGCAAGCCCCTAGCCCCTAACTAAATACTTTTAAGCTACAAGTTGCTTTGGTTATGGTGTCTCATTACAGAGATAGAAGAGTGACTGAGACGTCCACATAGGGACAAAACATCACCAGCATCCAGTCTTCCCACATCTCCACTGTAGGTCTGCTGTTGTTTTGTTTTTTTGGTTTTTTTTTTTTTTTTTTTTTGGTTTTTCAAGACAGGGTTTCTCTGTGTAGCCCTGGATGTCCTGGAACTCACTCTGTAGACCAGGCTGGCCTCGAACTCAGAAATTCACCTGCCTCTGCCTCCCAAGTGCTGGGATTAAAGATTCATGTGCCACCACTGCCCAGCTCTGCTGTTGTTTTTAATCTTAAACTTTTCTCATTTTTCTTACTCATGGCTCAGTTTTGTTGAAATTACACTTTACATCATTATCCAGCATTTTTGTATAGTTATTACCTTAAAATTCTTATTGGAATTCCTAACGTTTTTAATTACCATGTTAGCTTTCTTTTTCTCTTGATGATCAATTGTTATCTGGACAAAAAGAAAGAATTTTGCTTGAGGATGGAGGTCAGCTGACAAGAGTAAATTTGGGAGTATAGGACATCCCAGGACAAGGGACAGAGGGACCATCAGGACACAAAGGCCACAGTCACATACTTTTCCAGCGTCGGGCTGAGAAGGGATAACTCTTGATGCCAGCTTTCTGCTGGCCAGGGCTCTTCTGGTCAGTGTGTGGGCTCCTGAGGATAACGTGGTTGACATTACAGAGCTGAATATGATGGCTGTGTGCATGTGGTGGAAAACAACGCTGTCTCAGAAAGGAAGGGTTATCGCTCAGATTTCTCTTTCTTGCCATTGCTCCCTTCTAAAATGACAATGACTCCCACAGTCAAGATGTAGTAGAAGCATCTTCTAACGTCTTGTGGCTCCATGCTGGTCTTCACTGTAGAAAGACAGGACTGTGTGGTTTCCTGGAATGGACGTGGCGGCAGAGGGAAGGACAGTCATGGCTGACTACTGAGGTTGCTATGCAACACCCATATCTAGAACCCCTTGCCCAGCCACGCGCTTCTGTCCTAACACCGCCATCTTCTAGGGCTTCGTTTGGCCTCTATTCTTCTCCAGTCTGCTGGAGAGTGTTGTCCCCTGCCCTCTGCACACACTGCTGGCACTGATGTTCTCTGAAGCCCCTAGTTCTAGGACACAACTTCCTTTTTTCAGACACTCTTTATGTAGCCCTGACTACCCTGGAAAAGACCTGGTTGGACTTGAACGCAGAGATCCTCCTGCCTCTGTCTCTTGAGTGCCGGGATTAAAGGGGTACATTACTGTAACACCTGGTCCTTCGGTTTTGTTTTGGGTTTTTGTTTTGTTTTGTTCTGTTTTTTAGGATTCTTTTTTCTTTTTTTTTACATACATAAAGGTTCTGCTTGCTTACATGTATACCACTTGCATGCCTGGTGCTAGAGAAATCTAGAAAAGGATGACGGATACTGGGGAACTGGACTGTGAGGCACACGAGTGCTCGAACCACGCCCAGGCTCTCTGCAAGAGCAGCAAGTACTCCTAAGCACTGAGCCATTGCCCTACACTCTAGGACATACTTCTTAAAATGTGGGCCATGGAGTCACATATATACATATGCATATACACATACGACATATATGTATACATATACACCATATATGCATACACATGCATAATGCACCATATACATATACATCATAAGCATGTACACATACACATGTACATATATACATCATATACATATACATCATATACACACATATACATATACATATATCCAGAGGGTTGCATAGCTGAATTAGGGGTACCAAATAAGTTAGCAACAGTAAAAGGGTTTTGAATGCACCACAACCAAAAATTAACTTAAAATCAAACACGTAATAAACCCATGGTGCTTCCTTCAGTGTTCTACCCATGTGATATCATGGGACTTTGTCGCAGCCTAAGAGCTGAACACACAACACATGCACTTGTCTGCCACCTGATGTCAATGACCACCGCCCAAAACACCTCAGCTCAGATTGCAGTTTTCACCTTATACACTCTGCTTTCAGCTCTTAAAGAAATATAATTATTTCGTTATGGAAAATAAAAACTATTAATATTTTCCTACCATCATTCTTTTATTTTAAATTAACTTTCATTTCATGTTCATTGATGTTATGCCTGCATGTATGTCTATGTGAGGGCACTGGATCCCCTGAAACAGGAGTTGTTACAGACAGTTGTGAGCTGTCATGTGGGTGCTGGGAATTGAACCCAGGTCCTTTGGAAGAGCAGCCAGGGCTCTTAACCACTTAACCACTGAGCCACTTCTCCAGCCGCCCCCCCCCCATCATTCTTCATGATGAAGTTAGTCTTCGGATTATACTGTGAGTGGTCAGTGGATAAAGGCCATCAAGCCTGAGGATGGAACGAAGGAAGGACAGAGCCAACATCCACAAGTTAGCCTCTCCCTTTCACGTGTATACTGTGACGCATGCCCCCTATCCCCCCTCCCCCTTCCCCCAGCACCTATCCCCCCACCCATCCCCCCCTCCGCCACTACATACATATCTTATGTGTCTGAGTGTTTTACCTGTATGTGTTTATGTGTGCTACGTCCCTGCATGGGCCAGAAGAGGGCACTGGATCTCCTAGAACTGGAGTTACAGCCAGTTGTGAGCCACCATGTGGGTACTGGAAATTTAAATTAGGTCGGCTGGAAGAGCAGTCGGTGATCTTAACCATTGGGCCACCTCTCAGCTGAAATTTTTAAAATAAAATGTATGTTTAAAGCTAGGTATGGTGACATATACCTTTAACCCCAGCACCTGGGAGGCAAAAGCAGGCAGATCTCTATGAGTTCCAGGCCAAACAGACTCAGGAAACTGAGTCAAACATGCAGAACTTGGCTTTCTCAAATAGCACTTAGTAGCTTTTGCCTGTATTAGACAGAATCTCTGGAACGTTCTAGACCATGCTGGTTTTATTACTTGTTCTTTGTTCCATCTGACACAGGATCTCAAGTAGTCCAAGCTAGTCTCAAATTCCCCATGCAGCCCAGAATGATTTTGAACTTGATCTGATCTTCCTCCTAGACCTCCAGAGTGCCAGGATTACTGACAGAAAGCACCACAGCCGGTTTGCAGATTTCACCTTGTGGAACAACACTGCGCGGTGAGATCTTTCCAGACTTTCTCACTAATGTGTAAAGTAAGTCAGGCAATTTTCTTTTTTTCCCTTTTTATTTTGATGACGCCAGGCTCTTGACCACAATTTCCCCAATCTATGAAAAAACGCTGAGTAACTGGAGATGGAGGAGGGTCCTGAAAGCCACTGTCCTGTGCCTGTCAGACGTGGACACAGAAATACATCTGACGGGGCTAGCAAGATGGCTTCATGGGTAAAGCAATTGCCACACGCACCTGGCAACATGTGCTCAACCTCCACAAGCCAATGTAGAATACAAGAGCCCAAAAAGTTGTTTTCTGACCTTCATATATGTGTGTGGCACACGCACGCAATTAGTAAATAAATTAATAACGAATTATTTCGTGGGGGCTTTAGAGTACTTATTTTTATTTTATGCGTATGGGTGTTTAGCCCACATGTATACTGTGGGCATGCCCGGTGTCTGGGGAGGCCAAAAATGAATGTTATATTCCTGCACCTAGAGTTATAGATGTTTGTGAGGTGCTATGTGGGTGCTGGGAATCAAACCCAGATCCTCTGAAAGAGCAAAAAGTGCTCTTAACCACAAAAATCACCTCTCCAGCCTCAATAAATGGCTAACTCATAAAAAAACACATCTGACAATATTTTAACACCTTCAGTTCTGTGCTGTCTTCCCACATATCTGTTTTTGGGCTTCATGTACCCGCTGCTACTGTACCCCAGCTTGCAGCACAGTAGTTGACGTAAGAAGGAACACCAGTTTCTTGGGTGGAAAGATGGATAAGATTCCCCCACATGCTTATTATTCCACAGTGACTAACATAGACAGACACACAGACACAGACATACACACATAGACACACACACAGACACAGACATACACAGGCACAGAGACACACAAAAATATATATCTTCTTGATTTTATATATATGCATATATATATAACACTATACATGTATGTTTGTATGTATTATATATGTATGTGTGTGTATGTATGTAATCAAGAAGATATAGGTTTCCCATTGCCACAGTGACTAATAACCTCAGAGGCTGTTGAGGCTGGACCTCAATTTCATTTCCTGTCTCTCTGATAGAAAGGAAACATCACATCTACCCCTCCTTAGCCTTGTGGTCAGAAAAGTGGGATACTTCTGGCTCCAGGTTAGGACAAGACATTCTGATCTGCTTTAAAGACTAAAGCATTGCATGCTATTGTCTCTTGCTTTAAGAGTTAATCCAAGGGCTGGAGAGATGGCTCAGCGGTTAAGAGTGCCGACTGCTCTTCCGAAGGTCATGAGTTCAAATCCCAGCAACCACATGGTGGCTCACAACCATCCGTAATGAGATCTGATGCCCTCTTCTGGTGTGTCTGAAGACAGCTACAGTGTACTTACATATAATAACTAACTAAATAAATAAATATTTAAAAAAAAAAAAAGAGTTAATCCAATTGGGTTTATCACTCACCTGGCCAGGAGTTGATCCGTTAAGGAAAACTGATTCAGGCTAAGTGCTAAAGAGAAGGGAGGAATAATTGTCCCTCCCACCCCCAAAGCCTCTCTCCCATACAGAATTCCCGTCACATGGCTCTGTGGCCTGCCCACTTTTCTGGGTCACTCAGAAGTTACTGAGGAAAGAAACTTATTTTCTTTTTTTTTTTTTTTTTTTTTTAAGATTTATTTATTTCATATATGTGAGTACACTGTCGCTGTCTTCAGACACACCAGAAGAGGGCATCGGATCCCGTTACAGATGGTTGTGAGCCACCATGTGGGTGCTGGGAATTGAACTCAGGACCTCTGGAAGAGCAGTCAGTGCTCTTAACCGCTGAGCCATCTCTCCAGTCCCAGAAACTTATTTTCTTTTCCGTCTTTTTTTTTTCTTTCAGTTACTGACCAACACTTGTGTACAATTTCCCCGATACCTGAGGCTTTCTCACTCATTCTCTGATATGAGAATAAGCCCCTCCCTTACGCCACGTGGGCACCTTGCCCTTGGTAAGCCTTGCTGTTTTCTCGGACCCTGAGCGCAAAGGCGTGGCTTCCTCCGTTCCCAGTGCCCTTCCCTTAGCAGCTGCTGAGAGGTACAGCTTACTAGCTGTTATTTTTCTCTCAAATGCTAATAAACTATACTCAAGCTTCCTTTTGAGTACATTTCTAAATGTTTTTATTAACTAGACTAAGCCTTCAAAAGAGGAATCCCAAATTCCCCAGTAACAGTACCACCAACATTTTATATTTCCTGGTGCCGCTACTTCCACCGAGTACAAAGGGATCTATGCTGTGTGAGGCTAACACAAAGAATCCCTCAACCTCTGGCCTCACCGAGGGAACCCACTGCACCGATAACTCAAAGTGTTGGTGCATTTTCCCGGGATATGCACATTTCTGCTATGTTGAGGGATTTCTGGCCTTAAGGTTAATTTTAACCAGTTGTGCTTGGTCTTCAATCATCTGCTTTAATGAATATCGCTGCTGCCAGGAAAAGTTTCCCCCACTGCATTGTTGTGAGTATTTCAGAAACGTCTGACTCTGAAAGTAATAGGAACTTACTGTAGAAAATGGAAACATCGCTTGTGACAACGGGTTTTGTTTCTTGGCTTTTGCTTTTTGGTGTTTTGAGACAGGGTTTATCTGCGTAGTCCTGGTTGTTCTGGGACTCACCTAGACCAGGCTGGCCTTGAACTTAGAGATCTGCCAGCTTCGGCTTCTGGAGTGCTGGAATTAAGTGGGCCACAGCTGCCTGGCTTCTTTGTTTTTTCTTAGTTGAATGATGCATGCATGCATTCCAGGGGTGAATTGTTCTGCAGGGAAGCAATGGAGAGCAGGCTGGGGGTGGAGCTACCCATCAGGTCCCTGCTCTTGAGGTGCGGAGGCGGGGTTATTGCAAGCTTAAGGTTAGCCCAAGCAGCAATCGTATTTTTCCAAAAAGGGAGGAAGTATAGGATGGGTTGGGGAAAGACGTGGAGATCTGAGATAGGAAATGTCTACAGCTGAGGAAGCCAGACATTAGTCCGGCTAGCTGCTATCCAAGTCAAAGCTCATGTCTTGCCTAAAAACTCTTCCCGTAAAGGGTGGAGGAGATGGCTCAGCAGGTAGGGGTTTGCTACCTGACAAGCTGAGTTCAATCCCCATCCCCAGACCCCATACAGTAGGAGAGAACTAACTCCTTTAAATTGTCCTTTGACCTCCACACTCATCCTGTAGCACATGTGTTCCCCCAAAATGTTGTAATAATAATAATAATAATTAATAGTAATAATAAAAATAATAAACTTCAGCAAAAAGCAACGCTTGTTGCTTGTGGATAGAAGAGGATTTTTTAGTCCCATTTAATGACTGGCTCAGGGCTATGACAGACGGAACCTTTGAGCTAGTCCCAAAGACTGACAGAAGGCTGTGGAGAGAGGAAGCATAACAGGTCTGAAACTCTACTTCACAGAAATGACCAATTTTGACCTAGGGTTTGCCCTTGTACTGTGCGCACATCTGCATTGTGTGTGTGTGTGTATTATATAGACCTGCATTACATAAATACTTTCCTAGTTCTCATTTTTCTTCTAAAATTAGATCACCGTATTTATAGTGATTTGAATGTAAATGGTCCCCAAAGACTCATAATACTTAGTCACTAGGGAGTGAGACTGAGGATTAGGAGGTGTGGCCTTGTTGGAAACTGTATTTCTGGCGGTGGGCTTTGAGCTTTCAAAAGCCCATGCCAGGCCCAGAGTCTCTCTGCCCGCTGGCTGCCTGAGGATCAAGATGTAAAGCTCTCGGCCATTTTTCCAGCCTTGCTGGCCTGCTTCCTCCCACGATGACTGAGTACCCTCTAAAACTGTAAGCAATCTCCAATTAGATGCTTTGCTTATAAAGGCTGCCTTGGTGCCTCGCCACAGCAATACGGCAGAAACTAAGACAGTATTAAATGGTGTTAATGTTCAATAGTGCATACTGCTCAAGCATAAAGACCTGAGTTTGAATCCACTTAAAAGCCAACTGTATGACATCTGTTTGTAACTCTAGCACTCGGAAAGTGGAGGTGGCGGATCTCTGGTCACTAGCTAGCTAGTCCAGGCAGTGGCTGAGCTTTAGGTTCAATGAGAGATCCTAGCTCAAAAAATAAGTTGGAGGATAATAAAGGATTTTAACCCCTGGCCTTCACATACACACACACACACACACACACACACACACAAGCTGCAGCAGTCTTCTGTGTTAGGGAATGAAATTTATGTAACCACTTCTCCATTACAGATGTTTATCAGCACAAGCTACTGTCAGGATAGGGATAGCCCAAGTGTGTGTGTGTGTGTGTGTGTGTGTGTGTGTATTATCTGTAATTCTTCCTTAAGCATGGACATCCAGGACTTACAGGGCAACCCAAGCTATCCTGGAACTCACTATTGTAGACCAGGCTGGCCTCAAACTTAGAGATTCCTCTGCCTCTGCCTCCTGAGTGCTGAGAGCAAAGGTATGTACAACATACCCAATTGGCGTTTCGAAATCTTTTTTCCATTTGCTAAACACAGTTTTCAGAACAGGTGATTTACAATATTACAAACATGTGAAAAGGTTTTTTCAACTTTTAAAAAAATGTCTTATAAATGGGGTGAAATGAATGAACTTTTTTTTTCTAAATTTCAGTGCTAGGACTAGAACCCAGGGCCGTGGCCGTGCTAGGTTGACGCTCTAGCGTCGCGTTACCCAGAATCCTCACTGCTACGTCCTTTTTATAGCGTTCCCTCCCTTGTGCTGTTAGACGCACCTATGGCTGTTCCTTCTTATGTCTGCCAGTGTGAAGATGTCATGCTCACTCACCCCATGCTGGGCACCTGGGTGGTTTCCCATTAGTACTTCCCGTATAACGTGTCTATTGGAAAATAAATGCCCACTGTTTTTGAGAGTTTCCTAGAAGTGGAATTATTGGGCCACACATACTTTTAATAGACATTGTCAACTGCCCAAAATGATTCTAACAGTTTCCACATCAGGGACGTGTGGAAGTTGCAGTTGCTCTGTGTCCTCGTCAACACTTAGTGTTGTCAGACTTTAAGATTTTAGCTGCCGGGCAGTGGTGGCGCACGCCTTTAATCCCAGCACTTGGGAGGCAGAGGCAGGTGGATTTCTGAATTCGAGGCCAGCCTGGTCTACAGAGTGAGTTCCAGGACAGCCAGGGCTACACAGAGAAACCCTGTCTCGAAAAAAAAAAAAAGATTTTAGCTCTTCTGGTGAACGTGTATTTTCTGTGCTTACACGGACCCTTTATGTAGCCCTCTCTTTGTGGTGTTGATATGAATCTCCCCATCTGCTCGGGCCTGCTTATTTTCATACCCACTAAGCTGAACATGCATGGAAACATCTTTGTCCAGTCTGCAAGTTCCTCTTTTCACTCTCGTAATAGAATCTTTGCATTAACAGAAGTTTCAAGAACTTTAATGTAGTCACACATGGCTGGTGCTTCTTATAATACCTGCGTACGTCATCTCTGCCCACTCCAAGAGTGTGCGGGTGCTCTTCTGTGATCTTCTTCTCTAGTAGTTTGTGGTTTACTCTTTTACAATTAGACATATGTGATCCAGTCAGGTAGAGAGGGCCCCGGATACCTTGTATATTAAACAAATAATTATCTGCCCAACTCCGTATAATGGAAAGGCATCTTTTGCAGAATTGCAGCAGCACAGTGCCACACCTGGCCTGTGCGCTTGCACAGTGAAATAGTAGCATCTATTTTTTCCCCTGATTGCTATGTACCAATTCCTCACTGGCAAGCATTTTAACCTTCACCTTTTTTTATTCATAAGTACTTTCCCATGTGTCATCTGACTTGGATTTATTTATAGTTTCTCTTGCTGTAGAGGAGTATTACATTCTTATGAAATGAAGTATATTCATATTTTAGCTTAGTAACCTTATGCCCATTATTTTTATACTTAGGAAATCTTTTCCTAATCCCAGTGAAGTTTAAATATAATGGGAATATTCACAATGCAGATGATATGTTACCACATGAATGTAAATGTTATTTCCTATAATATATCCAAAAACCTTCACTTTAAAGGAATTGAAATCCGAGCCTAAAGGTGGAGAGAATAAATCTGAATTTTACATTGCAACTTCTGGCAAAGTGTTTGCTGCCTTCCTTAAATCCCACCAGCACAGCTTTTATCTCTGCTAGAAAAGAATGTTCCCACCTGTAGCTGTTTACTACTTAGGCTTGATGTGCCCTTGGGCCAACATGGAGCAGAAATGGCTGTGGTGACCTGCGGGGGACCTCAGACCCACAGTCATGCCAAGAAAACAAGCAGAACATAGTGACAACGAAGTCTGTGGTAATAAGGACAGAGCTAATGCCTTCCCTGGTGGAAGCGAGGGTGGGAGGGCCAGCAACTCTCACCTGAAGTCCCATCTGCAACTCCCACCCTGCCCCTGAACTCTGTGGTTTTGTGGGGGAGGGTGGGAGAATACATCCTGGAAAGCCCATTTCAGATGAAACTCGGTAACAAAGCTTTCTGTGTCACCACACCTGCTGGGGTGGAACTTCTCACTGAGTCACCCATGCACCCACGAGTAACTCATGCTTCCGTATGTGACCCTAGTAACTTCATGGGTTCACCAGCCTGGGATGAGTGGAATAGCTTGTTTATGCCTGTCACTGTTGTGTCTGGGCTGAACAAATGTCTCCTTATATCTCTCCAGAAAAAGTCATGCAATTCACTTCATGGGTTTGTCTGGATGGAAGACAGTCCCAGCCACTGCAGTGGCTTCTTGTGTAGGGTTTTCCAAGCATGCAGGGGTCTCTGGTTTCAATGACTAGACTAGAGCTGAAACTGCCAGCCAGTGGACCTGCCTGCTGTACAGGTTACCAGAGTGGTCAAGTACCTGCCAGACAGCAGCTTTCAGCCACTGTGGCTCACAGGGCTGCCTGGGAACTACTAGCCAAATTATGCGATTTTACTGTGCCCGCCCAACATGGTAGTGGTCTCACCTCTCCCGCGTCTGCTCATTGTTCTGAACGTACAATGGGAAGACCCATAACTTGGCTATTTAAGGTGGGTTGTTGTTGTTTGTTTTGTTTGTTTTTGTTTTGTTTTTTGAGACAGAGTTTCTTTTTTTGTATAGCCCTGGCTGTCCTAGTATTTACTCTGTAGACCAGGCTGGCCTTGAACTCCTAGAAATCTGCCTGCCTCTGCCTCCCAAGTGTTGGGATTACAGACATATGCCATCACTGCCCGACTTGTTGTTTTTACAAAACCAACTCTTTAAGTGACTCTAGAGAGAGGTAGGATAGAAGCTGGGGGCGGGTGTGTGTGTGTGGAAATGCGGTTTTCATTCTGGCTTGATTTTGATCCTGTGCTTGGGATTCTTTTTTTCCTTTGCAGGAGAAATAAAGGGAAGGCGTGACCCTCTCTTGGCACAATGTATGTTGTGCTTAGTTCATGGCCAAAGACAGTTTTATGGGAAAGTCTGCTGTGCGCCAGCAAAGCATTTTCTTTTCCTCCATCCATAGTTTTAAAAACAAAAACGTTAACTAAAATAAAACCTCCCATGTCCCCACGAAGAAAAGAGGAGGGGGAGGAGAGAAGGAAGTCACAGCAACTTTCTCTAAAAGGAAACGTTTCAGATTCTACTCTTTCCAAAAAAAATAATGCAAAGTATTGATCATAGCTATAGGACACTTAGACCTTGGCGTTCTGCTGGTTTGTGTCCTATACTGCTCTCTTTGGTGGACAGCCAAGAGGACTAACATTGGAAAGGCTGAGAGATGAGTATCTCCTTTGGCTCTTCCATATGGCTCTCTAAATTCCTAGGTTTTTTTTTTTTTTTTTTGCTTTTTTTTAGAGCTTAAATAAGCCAATTTAGATGGAAGCAAATTTTTTACCTCCTTTTCTTAAAAGTATGTTAAATCAGAGGCTGAAGAGATGGCTCATCAGTTAACAATGCTCGTTGCTCTTGCAGAGGACCCAGGTTCAGTTCCCAGCACTCAAAGGTGGCTTATAACCGTGTGCAGGTACAGTTGCAGAGGCTCTGATGCCTGGGCTGTGGCCTGCAGGCATGTCTGTGTGGGCACCAGGCACACACAGACAAACCTGCAGGCAAAGCCCTCATACAATAAAATAAGTGCATTTTTAAGTTTTTAAAATGATGCTACATGATTTCAGTTATGTTTTAGTTGCTGTTCTGTTGATGTAAGGAGATACCATGACAAGGAAACAGATTAGAAAGAACTTAATTGCAGGTTTGCTTACAGTTTCAGAGAGTGAGTCCATGAATATCAGGGTGGG
Organism: Uromys caudimaculatus; assembly: GCA_028551405.1. Taxonomy (NCBI): domain Eukaryota; kingdom Metazoa; phylum Chordata; class Mammalia; order Rodentia; family Muridae; genus Uromys; species Uromys caudimaculatus. The sequence continues at coordinate 17,411,049 of CM052705.1, forward strand.
GAGCAGATGAGCAAGCATGTCTCTGGAGCAGTAGCTGAGGGCTTTGTATCCTGATCCCCAAGCAGGAGGGAGAGAGAGAGACAGAGAGAGAGACAGAGAGACAGACCAAGTCTGACATGGGCTTTTGAAACCTCAAAGTCCACCCCCAGTGACATACTTCTTCCAACAAGGCCACACCTTCTGATCCTTCTGAGACAGTTTTATTCCCTGGTGACTAAGCACTGAGATACATTTGCTTTCAAACCATCACAAGGTGTGATGGCTCATACTTGCAATCCCCAAATTTGAGAAATAAGATCAGCAGTTCTAGGCTAGCCTGGGCTATATAGTAAAGTCCAAGGCAACCTGCACTACCGGAGACCTTTTCTTTAATTATGTCAAGTCCTATTTGCATATTACATACAGTCTTGTCTGAGATTGTTTGAAATGAACAGCAACCTTTGTTGATTGTTATCTCCATCAAAAAAGACACCCCGATGTCCCAAGATGACACCCCTACAAACTGTTCCAAACCTGAAATCCTGTACTCAGTTGGGCTAGGGAGTTGGCTTAGCAGGTAAAGTTGCTTACCACCACACCTGACAACTCACATTCAATCCCCATGGTCCACATGGTAGAAGTAGTCACAAATCCCACAAGTTGTCCTCTGACTTCCATATGCAACACACACACACACACACACACACACACACACACACACACACACACACACATACACAAACAGCAAAAGCTTTTTAAATGAAACATTTCAAGATTTTCAGAACACTTTTTGTTTGTGTGGGTGGTCATTTGTTTTGCAGTTCTAGAGACTGAACTCAGAGCTTCATGTATGATAGGCAAGCTTCCTACCACAGAGATGTAACCCAAACCCTGAATTCCTGGGTTAAAAACAGAGAAGCTGCAGGGCAGTGGTGGCGCACGCCTTTAATCCAGCACTTGGGAGGCAGAGGCAGGTGGATTTCTGAGTTCGAGGCCAGCCTGGTCTACAGAGTGAGTTCCAGGACAGCCAGGGCTACACAGAGAAACCCCGTCTCGAAAAACAAAACAAAACAAAACCAACCAAACAAAAAAAAAAAAAACAGAGAAGCTGGAGGGGGGGGGGGCTGGAGAGAGGGCACAGCAGTTAAGAGCAGTGACTACTCTTCCAAAGGTCCTGAGTTTGAATCCCAGCAACCACATGGTGGCTCATAACCATCTGTAATGAGAACTGATGCTCTCTTCTGATGTGTCTGAATACAGCTACAGTGTACTTACATATAATAAATAAATAAATCTTTGGGCCGAAGCAAGCAAGGGGAGCCAGAGCAAGTGGGGCGGAGCAAGAAGGAAAACAAAAGGAGAGAAGCCAGGCAGGCAGCCTGGTCTACATAATGAGCTTCAGGACAGCCTGAGCTACACAGAGATGCTATTTCCAAACAAAACAAAACAAAGAACAACAATAAAACAAAGAAACTGAGAACTGGAGAGATGGCTCGGTGGTTAGGAGCACTGCTCTTGGTGAGAACCTGGCTTAGGCTCCCAGGACTCACATGATGGCTCACAAGTGGCTGCAATTCCTGTACCAAGGGATCCGGTGCCCTCTTTGGACCTCTGTGGGCACCAGGCATGTACTTAGTGCACATACCTACAAGCAGGAAAAGCTCATACATGGAAAATAAAGTTTATAAATTAAGGGAACGTAACAGAAAGCTGGATTATGGCCATACGGCCGACACAGCTGTACACACAGCTTTGAAAGCTCTCTGGGCCACATAAGACGCATAGATGAACCCTATGCTTTCTGCATAGGCTGTGTGTTCATTCCATCACACTGATCGAACGCATGGATTAACTGTTCACATACATACAAGAGGAAAATGAGGATGAAATAAATTAATTCTTTTTTAAAGATTCCAAAACTCCTGAGTGAGTCATGTACTCTTCTTAGACAAACGATGTCAAAACAAAGGCCCAAATAATTGTTTGAAAGACTCAGATATTGGGGGAAATAAGTCTCATCCTGACTCCTACTGAGTCAGGCGTTCCCCTGCCTTCCCTGGCAACACCCCTCTGCCCCACACCCCCACCCAGCATCACGAAGTAAAGGCCAGCCCTGGAGGGGACACAGAGGGCAACGGGGAAATGAAACAGACACGTGAGTGTACAGAACTGTGCATGTGACTGGAAGCTCCCAGAAGAAAAATCACACTTGTATTAGAGAGTACAGGGCTGACTGATTAGAACTTGCAGACTGAGGAGAGCTATGTCTTAAGCTATATTTAGCTTTCATAGTAGCCATACATTGGCTACCTCTGTGTCTGACCTAACATCCATGTGGTTAGCATGTAAATCCATGTTGGAAATGTACATCAGATCCACCAGTGCGAAGGCTCAGAAGGGTGTCATCAAGCCCTCGAGACCTACAGCAGACACTCCCGGCTTCCTGTGACCATCCCACCTGCTATTTCCTACCAAACTACTTGAAAGAGGCCTTGATTTAGAGTGGTCTCTGTTGTTGCCATACGCAGCGTTCCACATTGTGACAGGGTATTTGGAGAACTCTGAACCTGTGGTCCTCAGTCTGCAGAATAAATAAATATTTGCCTGCAGAATAAATGATCCCTTATTCCATTTGAGACAAGAGCTGTAAATTGTCACCAACAAATGTGAGATGTTACATGCCCCTAGATGTCTTTTTATTCTAGGAATTTGCTTTCAGAACTAATTGGGGATTCTGACCCTCAATACCTTGACCTGCAGACAGGGAAAGGCATTCCTTTATCTAGACCTCTTAACAAAGTATGCTGCAAGGTCTGGAGAAGGATAACTCCTTTAGGGGCTACAGAGAAGCTAATAGAAAATATTAATAACTTGATACAAAGCAAAGCTCTTCAGAGTACTTACGGTAAATATCTCCATTTAGGCCAGAAATTGCCAAACTTGTTCTGTGGAGGCCAGTTCATCCACTAAGATCTCTGCCTCTATGATCTGAAGGCAGCTACGGATACTAAACAGGCAGCTATGGATACTAAATATATGAGGTGGTATTTGAGAACTTGCCTCAAAAAGGGGGGGGGGGGGAGGAGAGAAAAGAAAAAAAGATTTGATCTACAAAGATTTTAAAGAGGGAGGGATGCCTGGGCTTAAAATACAGCTCATCATTTGCTAATCCTTTATACTAATAATGATAAGTCTAATAATAATAACTATAACATTTAAAGAGTACTCAATTAACAATCACAGTGGTTCCCAGGAGAGAATTACTCATATGTAAGGACGATATTGAACATAATTAACAAGTGATACGAACAACCAAACAGAGCATAAACAAATATGCAACTGGCTGGATGGGGTCCTGGCTGGAGAGAAAGCCTGTGCTGAAGGAACTGAGCTTGCGCTCCGCAGACAATTTGCTAGGTTCCAGCGGATCTGCATCCTTCAGCCTCCACAGACACCTGCCCTACTGTGCACACACCCTCACTACCAACACACACACACACACACACACACACACACACACACACACACACACACGCACACACACACACACTTTTTAAAGTAAGTCTTCATAAAGGCGAAAATCCTCCTAGATCACACAAATGAGACACGCAGCAGAGCTGGGACTCTTGTATATGCTTCTGACTCCAGAGTCCATGTCCTTGACACTTGGTGTACGCTCCCACAGACCGGAGACTTTGCTCTTGTCACATGCTTCCACGCCTACCAGGTGTCAAATCACAAGCACACCTGAGCAAGGACAACCTGTTCACACCATTTCCAAAACCACAAGGAGCCACTGTTGTTAGAGAGTCTTCAGTAGGCTGGTGCTCACAAGGGAAAACAATTTACATAGAGCCGTAGGAGGTGCCACATACCTCTAGCTAGTAAGTACACTTGAGGCTGAGACAGGAGGATGACAAGTTTAAGGCTACCTTGGGTCACATCACGTAAGAAACTGTTTCAGAGCCAGGCAGTAGTGGCGCATGCCTTTAATCCCAGCACTTGGGAGGCAGAGGCAGGCGGATTTCTGAGTTCAAGGCCAGCCTGGTCTACAGAGTGAGTTCCAGGACAGCCAGGGCTACACAGAGAAACCCTGTCTCGAAAAACCAAAAAAAGAAAAGAAAAGAAAAGAAAAGAAAAGAAAAGAAAAGAAAAGAAAAGAAAAGAAAAGAAAAGAAAAAAAGAAACTGTTTCAGGAGAGAAGAGAGAGAGAGAGAGAAAGAGAGAGAGAGAGAGAGAGAGAGAGAGAGAGAGAGAGAGAGAAAGAGAGAGGTCTTTTAGGAACTGTAAATTCCTTTGGCTCCATCCGACTTGACATTTCTCCTCTGTCCCTATAGCTTACTCTCCCACCTCTCCCTCCACACCTCCAGTCAGGTCTCTGCTCAAACGTTTCCTTCAAAGCCTTAGCCACCATCTAATTAACAAATCTGTTCTGCATTTCCTTTCTCTTGTCTTGCTCTATTTTTTTTTCTCAAGAGCATGTACCATCACTGGATAGACGATGCTTTGAGTTTATTTGTTGGTTTTGTCCCTAATTAGACAAAACCGAGGCCTCTGGACTGTTAGCTGCTGCATCCTTAGCACGACAGTTACGTTTTAGATGCATTTATATTTTTATTTGATGTGTCTGTGTGACACATGTAAGCAGGTGCCCAAGGAGGCCAGAAGAAGGACTCAGGTCCCCTGGAGGTGGAGTTACAGGAGGTTGTGAGCTGCCTGACATGGTTGCTGGACGTTGAACCTCACCTCTCTAAAGAACACCAAGCACTCATAACCAGGGAGGCATCTCTCCGGCAGCACTGAACTTTCTGAATGAATGAATGCTGCTTAGTGTATAAAGGTCACGAAGTTCAAGGCCAAAAGCAGTAGATTAGGATCAGAGGTGGGTCAGAGCACCAGCTCGGCCACTTACTACTGCATGGTCAAGTTAACCGGAAGAAGTTCCAGAGTTGCAGTGAAGCCCAGAGACCGTGTAATCACAGCGCCAAGGGTGAAAGAGAGATGAACCGCTGAGTAGCGACTGACAGATGTGTGGTCCTGTGGGCTGCTGTCAGGCCTGTGAGATTTGTTCTGAGTGAGTGAAGGCAGGAGAGGATACCAAGCGATTGTGGCGTGGTCTGTTTGAAGTATTGTGAAGACTAGATCAGGGCAAGGGCTGAGAGAGATCAACTGGCTGTTCCTGCAGTTGGCGGCTCCAGACGATGCTGGCTCTGGCCTTGTGAGCGTCAGTGTCGGCGGTGACAGACTGACAGGTCCTGGAGAGAGTTTGAAGACAGAGTTTACCAGTGTTTAGGGTTGGAATGGAGAGAAACAGCCAACGACTCATCCCACCAGGGATTAGAAGGGAACTGGGGGAGGAGGTAGGTAGGGTGGGGAGCAGGTGGTGCAATTAAGTCTGAGAGCTTGTTAGAGGTTGTCCAAGTAGATGGTGTCAACAGATAGCTTAGAAATGGCTGCCCAGCTGCTCACAAGAATCACCTACAGACAGGTTTTGTTTGTCTTGCTTTGTCCTGTTCCGTGCTTTTCATGATATTCTGTATGGAATCCTGGGCCCTGCACTTGCTAGGGTTGTTTTCTATCACTGAGCTATATGCCCAGCCCTCCAAAGGACTGTCAAAACAAAGCAAAACAAAAACAAACAAACAAACAAACATAACCAGCACTTGGAAAGCAGAGGCAGGAGAATCTCGGAGATTGAAGCCAACCTACTCTACACAGAGAGTTACAGGCTAGCCAGAGCTACACAGTGAGACCCTATCAGTAAATAAATAATAAATATGGAAGAAGGGAACAGGACAGTCTGCACATGGTACAGTACTCCTGTTCTAACCCCAGCTCAGGAGGCATGTTGAGGCCAGCCTGGGCTACATAGCAACACTCTGTCTTAGGAAAAAAAAAAGAATAAACAGTACATGGGGAACACAAGGGCAACACACACATACACACACACACACACACACACACACACACACACACCTAGAAAACCTAGATCCTAATTTGAATCAATTGAATCAGAATTTCTTTGGGGAGGGGACTTGGAACCATTATTTCTAGCAAAATTCTGAGTATCTTCACTTGGAGAGATGGAGAGAAAATATGAAGGAAATAGAAAGGGGCAGGGAGATGACTCAGAGTTTTAAGAGCACCTCCTGTTTTTCTAGAGGAACCAACTTCAGTTCACAGCCCCCACATTAAGTGGCTCACGACTGTTAAAAGTGCAGCCCCAGGGGATCTCCCTCCCCCCAAGTTCCCACACATAAACTCACAGAGATAGACACACATACAAATAAAAATAAATCTGGATGTGAACACAGGTCCCACCCCAACCAAGAAGCTATCTGCAATTGATACCTGCTGCCAAAGGAAAAATCAGTTTTCTCCGATGAGAATTATTAACAATACTTAATTAACTAATAATTAATCACTAAGTGTATTACCCACACTTTAAGGCAAGCCCCACACTCAGGAGTAGTTTGACCAACACAAAATGAACTCAGTGATATTTTGTCTCATTTCGTTTTGCTTTGTCTGTCTGTCTGTTTCATTGGCCTTTTGATCATTTATTTTGATTTCTATTTTATGGGAGTTTTTCTGTTTATGAATTTGTTTGTTTCCTTTTTAAGAATTATTTAATTATTTTATGTATTTTATGTACACTGTAGCTGTCTTCAGACACACCAGAAGAGGGCATCGGCTCCTATTACAGATTCTTGTGAGCCACCCATGTGGTTGCTGAGAATTGAACTCAAGACCTCTGTAAGAGCAGCCAGTGTTCTTAACCACTGAGTCATCTCTCCAGCCCTTTTTTTTTTTTTTTTTGGTTTTTTCGAGACAGGGTTTCTCTGTGTAGCCCTGGCTGTCCTGGAACTCACTCTGTAGATCAGGCTGGCCTCAAACTCAGAAATCCGCCTGCCTCTGCCTCCTGAGTGCTGGGATTAAAGGCATGCGCCACCACTGCCCGGCTATGTTTCTTTCTTTTGAAGAGAGAGAGAAAGAACAAAGTTGGTTAGGTAGGGAGGTGGGGAAGATCTAGGAAGAACTGGAGAAAATATAAGCAAAATGTATCAAAAGAAATTTGAGGGAAAAAATCTTAACAAAAAAATAAAGTAAGAGAAAAATAAGAGTTGGGGAAGTCACCAAAGTGAAATACAAGAAAATAACTAATTGTTTTTTAAGAAACTAGTAAAAAGCAGTGCAGTGCCGGGGGTACACACCATAACCCTAGCATTCTTGAGACAGAGGTGGGGGAATCCAGAGGTCAAAACTAGCTTGGGTGACATAGAAAGGCCATGCTTTAGAAACTGTCATATACTGCTGACAGGTAAGTCAAGCCATGGAAACGCTAAAGAATGACCATCAAAGAATGGCGAGGCGTCGGTGTGGTAGAGAGCTTACCTGGCATGCACAGAACCTCAGCTTCAAGCACTGAAAAAAAAATCATCATAGTAACAAAATATAGATTCCAGCTTTTCCTGGCAACCCTTCTAAAAGCAAAACCAAGAGAGATGTTTAAGTTGATGTTCGGGACTATATTTATTCATACTAAAAATAATGACTGACATATTTAAAATAGCCCTTTTTGACATAAAAACCCATTAGCTCCTATGCTGCTATGCCTTGCTGGGGTATCATCTGTACTCACCATTCAGGATGAGGGCACTGATGTTCGGCCCTCGCCCAAGTCGCCTGCAAATGACACAAATCCTGTGTTCATCTCTGAGGTAAAAAGAAGGGGTCTTTTAACTTGATTTCTGTCAGCTTCTCTGAAGGGGAAGACAAACAAAAAGGGGACCCCAAGAAAGCAGCTAACCTTTTCAGTTTTTTGTTCATTTGTTTGTTTGTTTGATAATTTGATAAAAATCCTGTGTTTCCCAGAAACAGTACAAACAGATGCTTAACTTACACAGTCCTTTAAAGAGGACCAGGTTTGGGCTTCCCCGGATTATGGGAGTGGAAAGAGAATTAAAAACCTTGAACTATCCATTGAGAAAGATCTACTACTCAAGTAGCTGACTTCCTGATGACTCCTCCTTCACTCCTCAGAGTGTGACTTCCTTCTCTCTGACTTGAATCTACTCTCTGTGACTCTGACTGGAGGCATACACTGCTTCTCATGGCTCTTCTCCAGTCTATGGAAGGGACTAAAGCTTCCTCAACTCACTGAGCTCTCAGGTGAGATCTGACAGGAAGGAAGAAATGCTCTGCCAATCTTATAGCTGGACTTCAGTGGGCAAGCCCTCAGCCTTCTGATTACTCTTGTATTTCTTCCTCTTAGATTCAGCGGGATGACAGAGGCTGTGTTCTCAGACACAGTCCCTCAGAACGAGAGAATTTAGGTCTGAAATTCTTGTAGATTAGAAGCAGGATGTTTTCTAGAGCAAGGAAGTCCTCAATCTGAGGACTGTGTCATGGGCTTGTTGTGTCCCTCAAAATTCTTATGTTGGAAGTTCTAACTCCCAATGTTGCAGTATTTGGAGGAACGGTGCTCAGGAACCAACTATGGTTAGGTTAGTTCCTTAGATTTGAGCACCTACTATGGAAATAGTTTATCTACACTTCCAACCCCCAGATCTTAGGACATTGTAGGATGGTAGCAGTCGGCACATCAAGAGGTCCTCACCAGATACTTAATTTGTTGCTACCTTTAATTTGGACTTCCAGTCTCCAGAACTTGAAAAATGTCACTTAGTCTGTCATAATTTGTTATAGCAGCCCAAACTGACTAAGACATTGTGGGTCAAAACTCTGATCAGAAATTCAAATAACCCTATCAATGACCCACAAACGCCTATAGAATACTGATACAGAGGTGATCCTATGGGCATTTATCATGCAGGTTTACAAACAGCTTCAAGATTGAGGACCCTAGTCTTATTTCTGACTTGAAGGCATAACCAATATTTATGAGTACTAACAAATATGATGAAATAAGAAAGACTTAAAAAGATATACATGGGTCAAGAGGATGGTTTAGCAGATAGAGGTGCTTGCAGCCAAGAACTTGGGTTTGACCTTTTGGTTAGAAAAGGATAATCTTGGTGTTTTACAATGCAACACAAGAACAAAGTGAAAGGACCAAGCAAGGCACGTTCCAGTGCACAGAGGGGGCACCATAGCCCACCCAGGTCCCGAGGATCTGGCAGGAGTGTCCTCGATTTTTATTCACAGCGGATGGTGGCGGTCTTCTCACCAAAGGGTGGGGTGACTTTACAATCGTTTGGGATAAACCAGTTTACAAAGAGTTGGTGCAAAGGAAATCAAGGGAAGAGGTCCATTGCTCCAGGGTGAAGTTCCAGGAGTGGGGGAGGGGGAGCTGTGGGGATGGGGTGTGAGTGGGGCAGGGGTGGTCATGACAAGAAGTGTATCTGGTGTGAAAGATAGAGATTTCCATAAAAGTTTTACAAGGTAGAGGAGATTTGTGGAATATTGGCCCCTGCCTACCTAGTTATCTATGCTAGAAAACAAAAAATGAAACACGTTCACCCCTGGAACCCACAGGATGGAAAGAAAGAACCAATTCCCCCAAATTATTGTCCTCCAACCTCCATATGCAGCGCCCTGGCACATGCTGGACACACACACACACACACACACACACACACAGGAGAGAGAGACAGAGAGACAGAGAGAGACAGAGAGAGAGAGGTGTAGTTTAAAAACGAAGATAGTTACATTTAACTTGTCCAATGTTATCAGTGTTCACCTAAGAAAGTTTATTACCCCAGTCATCAGAAGACACTTGTGCTGGGTTCCCTGCGTGCGCATTTTGTTGTATCAACCTCAGGTTCCAAGACAACTAAATCCTTAGCCTTTTCTCCCTCCTCCCCTACCATAATAATCTCTCCGAAATCGGAACGTGACTTTTGACAGTCACTGCAATTAGCTTTCTGTGCAGTTGAACCTAACATAAAGCAGACACTGCAGCGCTGGGGCCAACCGTAGTCTGTTTCTGTACTGTATGCTCACACAGCAGAAGTCAAGGGACGGGATCAGCACTGTTGCGGCACCTGGGGAAAGATTGTTCAGGAAGGGAGATCAAGAAAAATGTGACTCAACGTGGAGAACCTTGAAAGCATTGTACTAAGTGAAAGAAACCAACACACGTGACTTGGGAAGGGGAAAATCCATGGAGACAGAGGACAGGGTGGGGTTGCCAGGGGCAGCGGGCAAAGTGAGAGCTAATGCTTCTTCTGGGGGTTCTGAAAAAGTCAGGTACTGATGATTGATCTCGGTTTTGTGACTTTACCAGAAACCATTAAAATAGATACTTTAAGAAGGTAAATCATATCATAGAAGAATTGTAACTCAAAAAGGAAGAAATTAAATGCTATTCGGTGGCTGCTCATTACAATCACATCTGGATTACTGATTTAGCAATTAATGAGGGGTACAGTCTTGAGATATTGTTAATGCACCTTTGTGTGTACCTCTGCCCTATAACTCCCTATCCTTCACGTCAGCCAAAGGATATTGTATTGGCTTTCTTATATATGAAAATAACACATATGTAATTTGTTTGGATTCAGAAAATAGAGGAGGATATGAATAAAATAATTTGAAAAGCCTACCCATAGAGAACTGTTAACATTTTTTATGTCTGTCTTTCCATGCATATATAAAGCAGAAAGTACTTTTTAACTATATCACTGTGGATTTTTTTCCTTCCGCACACTCTGTGTGTGTGCCACCACCCCTCGTTCTGTATAAAGCATTCTTTCCCCTTAGATAATTAGGAGTGTTAGAACAGAAATGAAAAGAATGAGAGAGAGCATATATTCAGGTTTTTACTTCAAAAATAAGAATTTTGAACAGATATTAAGACTTTTTTAAAAAAGATTTATCTATTTATTTTATGAGTACACTGTTTGTTGCATACCAGAAGAGGGTATCAGATGGTTGTGAGCCACCATGTGGTTGCTGGGAATTGAACTCAGGACCTCTGGAAGAGCAGCCAGTGCTCTTAATCCCTGAGCCATCTCTCCAGCCCCCAGATATTAAGATTTTTGAAGCCAGGAATGGTAGTGCATACCTGTAATCTTAACACTTAGGAGGTGGGGACAGCAGGGTCAGGGGTTCAGTTCATCCTTCAAGGTCATCGGTGACATAGCAAGTTGAGACCCTTTTTCAAAAGCACCAAAGGAAAAAAATGTAGTCAAGGATGGTGGCCATGCCTGTAATTCCAGCATTCTGAAGGCTAAGGCAAGATGACTCTAAATTAAAAGGTGACCTAGCCTGGCTACATCACGAGAACAAAACAAAAGAAAGAATGAGGAGGGGAGGGGGGAGAGAGGGGGCGCACATGGGAAAGCATGGGGGAGAGAGACAGGATGAGTGAGTGAGTGAGTGAAAACGGCTTTGAAAGCCAAACTCTGAGGATGCAGTGTATGGTTGTAATGACTACATTTCCTTTAATTACAAGAGATAGGCTATCTAATCATACATATCTTGGATCTTCACTAGAAGCCAGGAAGAAAGAAATCTGCAGATGTCAGAAAAGGGAAAAAATAGAGACAGGCAAAGCAGACATGTATTGTGACCACATTTTGTAGACTGAATTCCTGGCAGGGGCAGGATACTATGTTGGACAGATCCAAAGGTAGGCTAAAATGGAAAGAAAGCTTTGCCTTGCTTCCCAAAAGAATCCCCACCCTTAACCACAGGATGCGACTGGTCTGTGAGGCAGAGGCTGAGCAAGCAGCCGTGTCAGCACTGTGAGGCAGAACAGCAACCAGGACTGGTAGCTAGCTGCAGTGGAGCTCAGCATCATTCAGGCACGCAGTGCACACATACGGGACCAAGCAGCCTGCCATGAACCGCAGCCCCGGTGCCAGCTACACAGCTGCCTTCTCGAGGAGAAACAGCCTTGTCAGGGAACTGAACATGCCACTGACTTGCTGTCTATTCAACAGAGACCATTTTAAAGCAAAACTGAACCAACAGAGATGATTTGACCCGCACTAGATAACCTTAACTGGAAAGTTAGGAGACTGCATGTTAGCAAATGCACAGAAGCTTCTGCTCCTGACTAGTGGATTGTCCATCTCCACTCCAAAGCTTACACAGGATTTTATCAAAGTGGAAAAAATATTTTTTTTTATTTATTTTTATTTTTTTAAAGATTTATTTTATTTATTATATGTAAGTACACTGTAGCTATCTTCAGACACACCAGAAGAGGGCATCCAATTTCATTATAGATGGTTGTGAGCCACCATGTGGTTGCTGGGATTTGAACTCAGGACCTCTGGAAGAGCAGTCAGTGCTCTTAACCACTGAGCCATCTCTCCAGCCCCCAAAGTGGAAAAAATAAAAAGCTATGTTTTGAGCCATACGCTTTTCAAAATTACATTCATTATTTATTTATTTATTCATACGTGCAAATATGTACTATGGCACGTATGTGGAGAGCTGATAAAAGCTCGCAGGAAAGACAGGAAGTAGTGATGATGCCCTTAATCCCAGAATTCAGGAGGCAGGGATAGGAGGATCTCTGTGAGCTCAAGTCCAGCCTAGTCTATAGAGCAAGTTCCAGGACAGCCAAGGCTACAGCAAAACAACAACAACAACAACAACAACAAAAGTCCCAAACTTGTGGGAGTTAATTATCTCTTTCCATTTGGGTCCCGGGAATCAAACTCAAGTCATTGGCTTGGCTCACTGAGCCACCCTACCTCACCAGCTCCGGAGCACGTGAACCTCTATAGCTTGGTGCTCTTTACTTGTGATATTTTTTAACGTTTTTATTTATAATTTAGAGAAAAAAGACTATGTTTTATACTTCTATTTTATTTATTTTTTTTTTATTTTTTGGTTTTTCGAGACAGGGTTTCTCTGTGTAGCCCTGGCTGTCCTGGAACTCACTTTGTAGACCAGGCTGGCCTCGAACTCAGAAATCCGCCTGTCTCTGCCTCCCAAGTGCTGGGATTAAAGGCATGCGCCACCACTGGCCGGCATATTTTATTTACTTTTGAAACAGGGTCTCATGTGGCCTAGGTTGGTCTTGACCTCATGACCAGAATGTCCTTGAGCTCCTGGCCCTGCAGCCTCTACTGCCCCAGTGCTCGGATTACAGGCACGTGCCACCATGCCCAATCTTTTGTCTGTTCTCATCTTTGAACCACCTCAGTGCTGCATGAAGCAAACACTATCACTTCCATGTAAATATTTCTGGTCTATCCCTGTGCATAAGTAGTTAAAACCAAAAGCTGAAACTCAGAAGGGGAAAAAAAAAAATAAAGACCCATGCTGTAAGCAGAAGACTGCTGAGAGGAAGAGTCTCGGGGAAGGAGCACAAGTTGTCACTGAGTTTAGGCAAATCACTTTTTTTCCTTCTGCTTTGTGACCTCCATGTCCCAATTGTAGAGAGTGCCTTTGCTACCTTACATATCCTGAGACACAAATAAGAAAATGATAAGGCACAACTTCGAAATGATCGTAACAATTTTTAGTGGCAGCCTTATGTATTCATTGTGTGTGCACCTGCATGTGCACGTGTGTGAGCCACAGGATCCATGTGGAGAGAAGTCTGCTCTCTCCTCCTATCACGTGGGTCCCCATGATTAAACTCAGGTTATGAGGCTTAGCGGCAAGCACCTATCTACTGCGCCATCTTGCCGGCCCTACCAACTAATTTTACCAGTGATCCCCGACTAGAATACCAAAGAGCCAGAAAGCAGGCTGTCTTTGCTGAATCCCCTTCTGGTATAATCTTTCCTGTAAATGCATGGCTTCGGAATAACTCTGTCACATGCCTCCACTCCATCCAAGCGGCCACTATGGCCTAGACTGCAGCCACCAGTCTGTAGTCTAGGATTGCTGGGTCTTTCAAGAACAACTGAATGATTTCTGTTTAGCTGACTTGGCAATTTACTGGCACTGGTGGGGAACAGTTAGTCAGATGCAGACCAATCAGGGTACTTATCATTCTAACAGTGATTAAAGATCTATGGTCAAAAGACCGAAAACAACTTCCCCAGTTAACCGATCTTAGAGGTCCTGAATGGAGACCAATAAATAAAAGTTGAGATTTTCTTCACATATCAACAGTCTTAATTTAATTTATGGGATAAACAATAAAAAAGCCTAAACATCTCCTGAGCAAGGTAATAAGCCTTGATCCTGGGACAGGAGCTAGCCTGTTCTGTGGCACGTGGAATGCATAGTCTCCAATAGTTTTATGGTCTCAAGTGGCGTGAGCCTAAATAATTCTTTTGCTATGTTTCTGATCAAATTCAACCTAAGATATTACTCACTGTCTGAGAAATATCTTCTTGAAAACAAAAACAAAAACCCATGATGTTTTGCTGTAGTTGTTGGGCTTCATTTAATCTCAGCCCTCAGAAGGCAAAGGTGAGGTCTAGGCTAGCCTGATCTCTATAGCAAGTTCTAAGTCAGCCAGGGCTATTTAGTGAGACTCTGCCCTGTCTCAAAATAAAACACAATACAACTTTTTTTTTTAAACATTGCTGGCTAAAAAATTCTTTTTATGGCTGAACCAATTACTCCCTTAGAAATATTAAATGAGTATTTTTCATAGACCAGGACCTGTGTGAAGAAACAGGATGAAACAGTTTAATCAGAGAAGCAGGTTATATTAAGCAACACATACCCTCTTCTGTGCAGCAAGAGGCTCACTGACCACCAGGAGATGGCAGAACGTCCACAGGTGAGGCCTCTGGAAAGAAGTGAAGTCACAGCATGCTCTGGGAAGGGCTGCCAGGGCCCTGGCCTCTGCCCTTTGTTCCCCATCACGAGGCTAGGAACAGACTTCTTCCACCACCCTCTTGTGCCATGATGTTCTCGTGCCCGCCACAGGCCTAGAGCAGCTGAGCCAACCAACCATGGACTAAAGCAAAATAAACCTCTCCCCCTGAATTGATTTGTCTCGGATATTTGTTCCAGCAGCAAAAACTGACTGACACACTGGCATGCTGTGTTCTCTGACTGTCGTTATTTTATTATCCATGTATTTACTTATCTCTTTACTTAACAGTGTGGGGTGGTCAGAAACACATCCTTGTATAAGTAGGCAAGCGCTCTAACATGAATCTATAGCCCTGTTCTTTAGTTAACATTGTTTTAAAATAAAGTTTATTTTACTCCATGATAGATGAAAGACGGGCTTATTTTGAAAACGTAGAAGGAGCTGGAGCGATGTCTGAACAGTGAGGGAGCGATGTCTGAGCGGTGAGGGCACTTGCTGCTCTAGCAGAGGACTGGTGTTCAGTTCCCAGCTCCCACGTAGGTTAACTCACAACTGACTGCAACTCCAGTATCAATGCCCTCTTCTGCCCTGGGGTGGTCCCTTCATCTATGTGTGCACACATATGTAGACAGACATACACATAAGTAAAAAATAAAATATATACTTTTTTCTTTTTCTTTCTTTTTTTTTTTTTTTTTTTTTTTTTGGTTTTTCGAGACAGGGTTTCTCTGTGTAGCCCTGGCTGTCCTGGAACTCACTCTATAAACCAAGCTGGCCTCGAACTCAGAAACCCACCTGCCTCTGCCTCCCAAGTGCTAGGATTAAAGGCATGTGCCACCACTGCCCGGCTTCTACTTTTTTCAAATGTCCAAAAATATTTTAAAGTCTTTTTAAGACAAGGTGATATGGTTTGGTTTCGTTTTGTCTGTCTGTCTGTTTGTTGTATTGTTTTGTTTTAGACAGAGTCTCACCATGTATCACTGGCTGTTCTGGAATTTCATAATTAAGCCTGGCTATCCCCAAATTCATTTAGATCTCACTACTTCTGCCTTAAACTTCTCTTAAAGTCTAAGAAAAATTTAAAGTCCTCTTTTGTCTTTGTGTAACTATTACATTTTAAATTTGTAAAGTAATAAATAAAATTTGCTACCACAAAATTTCGGCTCTCAGTCTGCCATAAAATTAACCTGCAAGCAGTAGAATGCGTTAATATTCCTCAGCAGACACTTTCCTTCTCAGTCCACACTCCATCAACAATGATTAGGAAGTTTTTGGACGTGCTTTGGAACTCTTGGATGCTTAGAAAACAAGACAGTGTTCATTCTCAAAGAACAGCTGGCTCTGAGTCCTCTGCAGTTCTCTCTTTACAGCCCTGGCTCATTCTTAGTGGTAATTAATTTTCTGGGAAGATTTTATGAGAGGTAAATGATAACGCAAACACTACTTCCTGATTCAAAAGAAAGTCTGCTTTGCTATCCCTCCCCTTAGCCCTCCTGTTGCTGTATTTTTTTAAATTGTAACTATTTTTCAAAGAAACTATCAGACATTGATCAAATTACATTATGTGGCAACCATAAAACTCAACAATGTAAACATTGTCAAGAATCATCTTGCAGCCTACAAATGAATTCTGAAGAGTATTTGACAAAAACAAAATGCCAGTCCAGCTAAACAGTGTCCCTAAAACTTGTCTAAAAGGGCCGGAGCTGCGATGAGGAGCTGGGTGGCTACGGAGCACTTCCTGGCTGCTGTCTTGATTCTCCGGTTTCTCTCTGGCCTGCCACTCCTTACTGTGAGGAAAGGGGTCCTGGTTAATGATGTCTTATGCCTGTCGTTTTGGCCGTGTTCTCCAGAAAGCCCTTTCAAGATTTTTCTTTGGAAACTTGCTTTTATGCACGCAACCCAAGCAGAAGGTAGGCATTTGCTAGTCAGTTCAACGTCTGTCCATTGTCAGCACCTGGTTACGCTCTGAGAAGGGAAGTTTGCACAGAGAAAGAAACACTGCCCGCCCATACTAATAATCTCAACTCTCAGGAGGCTGAGGCCAGAGAGCAGCCTGGACTACACGGCAAGACTCTGTGAGGGAGGAGAAAAAGTCCTGGGTCCTAATTCTAATTTTGGCCATGTCCCTTTGTAGCTTTGTGTCTCTTGGCAGTCCACTTAGCTAAATGAACTATCAACTGCTCATCTGTATAAGAAAATAATAACTTCCCTAACTCCCTCTTGGTTACTGTGGGGAACAGACAGCACAACCCGAGAGACAAGGACTTTGCAAACTCTAAAATAGTAACTATTAACAATCTTTACTGTGTCACAATCCAATGTTAGAATCTGTTTTCACACGTTTAGGAGTAGTGGTAGTAAATACCACTACCCTGTATCGCAACCATCTTGGAAACTCCTTCTTCTCAGACTGAAGCTCTTCACTCACTAAACAATCCCAGCCTCTTCCTCCTTCCATGATTTGCACCTCCAGGCCACCATCTAGATCCACGATTCCACTACTTTAGGTACTCCTGATATACTGAATCACATGGCATTTGCCTTTGTTGTTGTTGTCTTGTTTTATTTAGAGACAGGGTCTCTCTGTGTAGCCCTGTCTTACCCTGTAGACCAGGCTAGCCTTGAACTCAGAGTGCTGGGACTAAAGGCATGCACCACCACCTGACAATATTTGCCTTTTTCTCTATTTCATATAACAAAACACCTTCACAGTCCATCCTTGTTGAAGACCGCATTAAAGTTTTGTTTTTTATTTTTAACTTTTTAGGGAGCCAGGGTCTCGCTATGTCACCCCAGATGGCCTCAAACTCCTAGACTTAAGCAATTCTCCTGCCTCACCCTCCAGAACTCTTGGGCAGGAAGTGAATGACATATTTTTTTTTAGGCTGAAAATCGTTTCACAGACGCCCGCATTTGCGTGTCCATGCATCTGTCAATGGACATTTGAGGTGTTTTACCCTTTAAGTGACAATGATTACTGTTGTGGTGACTGGTGGGGTAAGATGTTGTTCAGATGGCTGCAGGCTGGCTTCTTGGGACTCTCTTGGGTACTCATCTGATGGTGCCATTGCCCGGTAACTCTATGTTGAGCACTCTGAAGAACTGCCATGCCGTTGGTGGCGGCAGCAGCAAGTTCCCACTTTTTCCACAAGCTTCCAACACATGTTCTTTCCTATCTTTATTTCTGTCTTAGTAATAGCTACTGTACTGGGTAAGGTTGTATCTCACTGTGGTTTGACGTGTGTTTCATGGTGATTGGTGAAACCGAGCCTCTTAAGAGGTGCTTGCTGGCCAGTTGTCTCTATAAACATCTATTTAGGCTTTTGCTCTTTTTAAAATTGGATTGCTTTAGCCGGCAGTGGTGGCGCACGCCTTTAATCCCAGCACTTAGGAGCAGAGGCAGGCACATTTCTGAGTTCGAGGCCAGCCTGGTCTACAGTGTGAGTTCCAGGACAGCCAGGGCTATACAGAGAAATCTTGTTTCGAAAAAAAAAAAAAAAAGGATTGCTTTTTTCTGTTGTGTTGTAGGTGCTCTTTATCAGCTCTGGGTAGTAGTCCTTTGTTGATGAGTGTCTTAGGGTTTCCATTGCTGTGAACAGACACCATGACCAAGGCAACTCTTATAAAGGACAACATTTAATTGGGACTGGCTTACTGGTTCTGGGGTTCAGTCCATTATCATCATGGCAGGAAGGATGGCAGCGTCCAGATAGACATGGCGCTGAAGGAGCTGAGTTCTACATCTTTTTTCCAAAGGCAAACAGGAGAAGACTGGCTTTTAGGCAGCTAGGAGGAGGGTCTCAAAGCCCACCCCCACAGTGACTCACTTCCTCCAACAAGGCCACATCTCCTAACAGTGCTACTCCCTAGACCAAGTATATTCAAACCACCACAATGTATGATTTGCAAGTATATTTCTCTCATTTCATAAGTTACCAATTATTTTTTATTTTTATTCATGTACCAACTCCTATTTAAAAGATATGTTTAAACCTTTACCTTAAATATTTAGGAACTGAGAATTTTTCAGCAAACAGATTACATTTTTTTGTTTGTTTTTCAAGACAGGGTTTCTCTGTGTAACCCTGGCTGTCCTGGAACTCACTCTGTAGACCAGGCTGGCCTCGAACTCAGAAATCCACCTGCCTCTGCCTCCCAAGTGCTGGGATTAAAGGCATGTGCCACCACTGCCCTGCAACAGACTACATTTTTATAAAAACTACAATTACAGTTTAAAAACCAAATGAAAGGCTGGAGAGATGGCTCAGCTTTCCTTGCTGCTCCAGCAGAGAGCCAGGGTTCTGGTCTTAAGAACCCAATATTAGGCTGTTTACTACTTTAACTCCAGCTCTGTCAATCCCATGCTGGCTTCTGGTTTTCTCTAGTCTGTCTGTCTGTCTCTCTCTTTCTCTCTTTCTCTCTTTCTCTCTCTCTCTCTCACCACATACACCATGAACACACACATGCACACATGCGCACACACACAAACACACACAAGCACACACATGCACACACACACGCACACACGCACACGCACGCACACGCAGGCACAGACATGCACACACACCTTTGGAAATCACAAGAATTTTTCACTGGCCATTTTGTCTTCACGTTCATGCTCCCTCAGCTCATAGCTTGTCTAGTAAGATACAGTCACACGATGCGTGGTGATGACTTGGTTAGTGACAGAGCACATATGCAATGGTGGTCCCACCAGGTCATAGCACTGAGTGATGTCATAGCCATTTTAATTTCTGAAAACGCATTCAGTGATGTTGACATAATGTTGAAATTGCCTAGCAACACAATTCTCAGAGCTTATTCCTGTCATGAAGCAGTACATTACTATAGTTAGTTTATTAGCAAATTGGAAAGTATATTTCTTGACTTACACAATAATTAGCTAGATTAGCAGAATTAACAACTAAAGCTGTAGATGCCTGTGGGTAAAATATAATAATGCTTTTTAAAAAAATAACATTATCTTGATTATACTTTACCACTCACAGAGGAAAAGCCAACAAGCCATATCCTAGCAGAGAATAAACAATCTCTGCAGAAGGCAACTGTTAAATTTCGTAGGGAGAAATAATGTTGAAAATATGTAGAGTCGGGTGGTGGCAGTGGTGGTGGCACACGCCTATGAGTCCAGCACTGGGGAGACAGAAGCAGGCAGATCTTTGTAAGTTTGAGGCCCAGCCTGGTCTACAGAGCAAATTCCAGGACAGCCAAGGGTACACGGAAAAATCCTGTCTTGAAAAGCCAAAATGGTAAATAAGTAGAAAGAAGGGGGGGAGGGCAGGGCAGGGGAGGGGAGGGGAGGGCAGGGGAGGGGAGGGGAGGGCAGGGGAGGGGAGGGGAGGGCAGGGGAGGGAGGGAACTAGTATACAGAATGCCTGTGAGGTTTTCACTTGTTTTTCCCGTCCTAGGAATAGATAGAGTTGACCCTGTATCAGACACTGGAATCAGGAAGGAGTAGCCTGGTCTTCTTACCTTCAGAAAACTCTCCCTCAGATGGAGGAAAAAGGATCAAGGCAATGACAGTACAAAACTGCAGAGGGCTAGCTCGGGGATGTTTCCATCAGGGTAATTCACAGCTAATTGCTGTGAGGAATACCTCAGAACTACCAAGCCAGTGGCTGACAGGTGAGGCCTTGTGAAACCCATCACCAACATAAAACTTAGGAAATGTTGATTGCTGTCATTACAGTCTGAGTGCCCTTGCAGTGCGAAGAGATAGGGTATAAGTGCCTGGTAGTGTGTGTGTGTGTGTGTGTGTGTGTGTGTGACACAGAGAGTTATTTTAATTTGCTTTCATTATAAAAGCAATATATTATTCTTGTAAACAATGCACATACAGACCTCCCCAGAGGTAGCTATTGTTAACAGTCTGCCAATAGTCCATTTCATCTATGACACCTCTAAATTGAAAGGTACTACAAAGTAAAGAATAAATAGCAAGGATTTCAATAAGCATTTGTGATCTCAGATCTACATGAATGGAGGGCAGTGACATCCAAGTACCCTGGGCAGACTGAACAGGAAACCCAGCAAGAACCCCAACTGCATAATTAAAAAGGGGAGATATCCATTCTCACACCCATGCTGCGTTTATATCTATCTATATTAATTGAATTAAGGATAGCCACTCCCAAAAGACCTGACCCTTACAAGATCCAGTTTTTCTTCCAAAGACACTCTTACTACCTTAGGAATGGGTTAAAGAATGTAGGCCTCACCCTCTGGAAGATTTATTGTGTTACTCAAGTGAAACTCTGTCTTGGAGAAGATAAATCTCTAGTTTCTGAAATATTGGTCAATATGAATATACTGGTCCCATGCGGGCTGAGCAGGCATGAAGGAGACCGTGGCTTGTTTTTATTCATTGCCTCATATTTATTTTCTATACTAAAATCTACAGGGTCTTAAGAGATGAAAGATGTTGAGCTGTGACCTGTCCAACTGTCAGGTTACTTGGTCTCAGGTAAACTAAGAATAAGATAATGCACACCATAGAATAGTACAGTACACAGGAAGACATGCGTGAAGAGCCCTGGCTCCACTCTTACAGCTCCTGTTTTCTTGCTAATTAAATGCCTAATGTTCACGTCCCTACACCTCTGGTTTTTGTCTCTAATTACCCAATTGAATACCCAGCTATTAGGAAGATCAAAAGAAATTTGTAGAGATGGAAGTCCTTCCAAAATGTAGCATATGCAAATGACAAGGTATTATTAATACTTATAGTTATTATTGGTGTGCAATGCACTCTTACACTCAGACAAGAGTGGCCCTTGCTCCAAGCCTTGTTCTTAAGAAGGACCTTCATTTCAAAATACACATGCACATAAATGCATTAAGTATCCATCAGCATGTCCCTAGAAGATGAGGCTTCAAGGCTGACAATAGTATAGACACTCCTTGAAGGGATTAAAAGATTCTACATAACACATCTGAATCTAATTTATTAAATACACACCAAATATGACTTCAAAATCAGTCCTGACTGACATCTGCTATACCACTTTGAATGCCACCTGAATGTCAACTTTAGTTTGGACAAGATAATGAGCAAAACTAGGAAACCTAAATGAACTAGCAGAGAATCTTGAAATAAATGAGACATTGTGGTCTATGGTAAAAGATTTTTTAAATAGCTACTTTAGGTGTTTTTCATTTTTGTTACTTTTCATTATATGTGCGTTTGTATGTGCACATGAGTGCAGGGGCCCTTGGATGCTAGAAGCACTGGATTCTCCTGGGTCCGTTACAGACTATTATTGTGGACCACCTGACTAGGAACCATAGTCGGGACCTCTGAAGGAGCACCACACATGCGTAACCACTGAGCCATCCCTCCTGCCCCTGGAAAATATTTTGATCTTGTGTCAACCACGGGTTCTTGGTATAGTCTTTTGCTTGCTATTGCTAATGTTAGAAAGTGCTTATAAAAGCAGCAGGGCATTCCTGTACTCAGCTCACCAGAGGCTAAAGCAGATCTCCAAACCAGCCTCTCTCAGATCGAAACAGCAAACCTCGTAAAACACACAGATACAAGTCTGACTAGCTTACTCTTTAAATTATTTGGAATATGTCTGAAATTTTAAAGCATTTTTCTTATAGAAAAACACAACTGTGGAATATGCAACAAAAATGAGATTCTAGTGAGAGAAAATTGGACCAGGGAGACAAAAGCATAGCATGATTAAAAAGAAGTTCATATGCAAATCTGCATCTATATGTAAATATTCCTATTTCCTATACATTCCAGTCAATGATCTGACTCCCTTCAAACGAGATCTGAATGAGCTGAACCATAGAATTGTTCTTTTTGTTTTTAATTAAAATATACTATCATCTAGCCGGGCAGTAGTGGGCGCACGCCTTTAATCCCAGCACTTGGGAGACAGAGGCAGGCAGATTTCTGAGTTCAAGGCCAGCCTGGTCTACAGAGAGAGTTCCAGGACAGCCAGGGCTACACAGAGAAACCCTGTCTCGAAAAAAAAAAAAAAAAGCTAAAATCAAAAAATTGAAAAAAGTCAATGTTTCATGCATAGATATTGCTTTAGGGGCTGGCAAAAATATCAATGAAAGTAATAGAATCCACATGATAAATATTCATAATATTTTCTATGATAATTGTTACTATTTCAACTTTGTTCAAATGTGTGAACACAATATGTGAAATTTATGGTTCATTTTCAAGTATAAGTATTGATTTAGAAATTGTATTGACATTGCCAGGTGCTACTGCCTCAGCAGAATAAAATTCTTCCAATTTCATTGAAATTAATTTTAAATTAACATCTAATGTCTGAGAATTGTTGTTTGATATGAAAACATCATTGAAGTTGAGGTCCTTTTTGTTCAGCATGCATATTAATGTACTCATGAACAGAATTATATGATATCTAGAATTTACTCTAAATAATTGGATAGAACTGGGACATATAAATAAAAAGATTGATCAACAGTTTGTTGTTATTGAGGTAAAATGAAGGGTATACAGAAGACCTTTAAAGATATTTAAAAGTGGGCTGGAGAGATGACTCAGTGGTTAAGAGTGCTGGCTGCCGAAGGACCCAAGATTCAATTCCAGACACCCACATGGCAGCTCACAATTCCAGTTCCAGGAGAATCTGGCACCCTTGCACACACACACACAAGCAGACAGAACACCAATATACATAAAATAAAAATAAATAAATCATTAAAAAATAAAACTGGAGAAAATAAATTTTAAGTGTGTGTGTGTGTGTGTGTGTGTGTGTGTGTGTGTGTGTGTGTGTGTGTGTAAGTCTGCTTGCCCATGTGTATTCATGTAGAGTCTTGTGGTCAAGTTACACATCTTTCTCAATCTCTCTCCATAGACTCTCTCTCCCTGACCACGGCTTCAAAGATTGGCAAGGCTGGCTGGACAGCAAAGCTCTAGGACCTGCCAGGCTTTGCTACTCCTACAGGATTGGGTTTACAGAAGCGTGCTACCAGAGTTTTGATTTGGTTTCATTTTGGTTTTTTTTTTTGAGACAGTGTTTCTCTATGTAGCACTGGGCAGCCTGCAACTATGTAGATCAGAATGGCCATGAACTCACAAAGATCTGCCTGCCTCTGTCTCCCAAGTGCTGAGATCAAAGGGCACCTGGCTCAAAGCCTGGCTTTTACAAATGCTAAGAATCTGAACTCCGGTCTTCAGGTCTTCACGTTTACATAGTAAGCACTTATCTGGTGAGCCATAGTCTCAGCCCAGAAGGGAGGGAGTTTTTGTTTTGGTTGTTTATTTGAGACAGGGTTTCTCTGTGTAGCTCTGGCTGTCCTGGAACTCCCACTAGAGACCAGGCTGGCCTTAGAGTTGGAGAGATCTCCTTGCCTCTATCTTACAAGTGCTTGGATTAAAGGCGTGTGGTGCCACAGCCCTGCTATGCCCAGAAAGTTCTTTATATTCTATTATCTATATTTGTAAATGTTTGAAATTTTCTACGATTAAAAACATAACCAAAACTCTAAGAAGTGCAGAGAAGGAAAATTCTTTCTCACACACTTAGAGGTTCTTTCACTGTGGCCTGAAAACCGAACTGAGGAAAGAGAAATTAACAGGAAAAAAGACATAAAAGTTTTATTTGAGAGTAATATCTTTCTTTTGGTTTTTATTTTTTTCTTTAGTTTATGTGTAGGGTTACAAATCCCCTGGAATGGAATTACAGGTGATTGTAGGCTGCCATGTGGGCACTGGGAACTAAACCTAGGTCCTCTAGAAGTATAGCCTGTGCTCTTAACCACGGAGCCATCTCTCTGGCACCATCTGTATTCTTATGAATGTGGAAGATTCCAGGAAAGAAACAAAGGCACCAGGCTGTTAGAACCTGAGTCTTACATATGCATCACTGAATAAAGACGGAGGGTAAGTTGTGTGACAAGAAAAAGAGAAAGGGATTAGAATTCTAGAAGCAGTAAATTGTAAGAAAAGTGAGGGAAACTAGGGAAAGATGAGGGTTACTTACTGTGCTGGTTTGTGAGGACTCGCCTCAGCCTGGTGAGGATGACAAAGAGCCTTGCTGTACTGTGTTGTTTTGGGTTTTTTTTTTTACCTTTTTATTTTGGTTTGGTTTGGAGGGGGAGTTGTGTGTGCATGCATATGCATAAGTATGTGTGCGAGTGTGTGTGTGTGTGTGTGTGTGTGCGCTCACGCAAGAATGTCACATCAAACCTAGGTCCTTAAGAGGAGGAGGAAAAAAATCTTATGAGCCAGATGAGCAGGAAGTCGGCTGCAAGATTATGTCTTCTAGATATGACACCCATGAAATCTCAATAATATAACTGCTTAAATAAGACTTGAACATTGACAGCACCAGTTGACATGCCAACCTGAATGGGTAAATCTCATGAGCCCCACCTCTGAGAAGAAGGATTACAGTCAGTTAAGGACTCCTGAGAGGGACAATTAGTCCAGAGATGACCCCCTAAATGATTATCCAATAACAAGTCATTGTCAGTCTTAAAACTACATGCATACCAACATACTAAACAGACTCAGCAGGTTGCATTTATATATCTGTTCACATAGATATCAAAATAGGAAGCCATAGCTCAAAATAATCCTCATGCCAAAGTTGAATGTTTTTTTCGTTTGTTTGTTTTGTTTTGTTTTTCAAGACAGGGTTTCTCTGTGTAGCCCTGTCTGTCCTGGAACTCACTCTGTAGACCAGGCTGGCCTCGAACTCAGAAATCCACCTGCCTCTGCCTCCCAAGTGCTGGGATTAAAGGCGTGCGCCACCACTGCCCGGCTCAAAGTTGGATGTTTTAAGGTGGTATAGTTTGATCTCCTTCCAGTACACAAGTAGACTTGTTCTAGAGATGTTTATTTTGTTATTATTCTCAACACATCACACATTATGTGCAAATATGGATGGCAACAAATACAAAGGTTTTTGCTGTGTTTTGCTTTGCTTTGAGACAGCGCTGTCTCTCTACACAGGTCTGGCTCTCCTAGAACTCATTCTGTAGACTAGGCTGGTCTCAAACCTCAAACTAAAAGATCCACCTGCCTTTGCCTCCCGAGTGTGGAATTAAAGGGATACACCATCACTGGCCAGCACTTGTGTGTAGCATACAGTCAGAGGACAGCTTGCAAGAGTCAGTTCTCTCTTTCTACCAGGCAGTTCCTAGGCCTTAGACTTGCAGTGCACGGCTTGGAACCAAGTGTCTCTACTCACTGAGTCACCTCACCAGCTCCTAATTTTTATTTTATATTTACGTGTGTGTGTGTGTGTGTATCCATGCATGCTCGCACATATGCCATAGAGCATATATGGAGATTAGAAGATACATTTCAGGAGTCAGTTCTCTCCTTCCTTCCACTAAGCAGGTCCAGGAATTGAACTCGGATCATCAATGGAACTTGATAAGCTCTTTTACTGACTAAGCAATCTTGCTGGACTTAAATTATTTTAAAAAGTCTTCCTTAGAATTAAGAAACTTGCCAGGCAGTGGTGGTGCACGCCTTTAATCCCAGCACTTGGAAGGCAGAGGCAGGCAGATTTCTGAGTTCGAGGCCAGCCTGGTCTACAGAGTGAGTTCCAGGACAGCCAGGACTACACAGAGAAATTCTGTCTCAAAAAACCAAGAAAGAAAGAAAGAAAGAAAGAAAGAAAGAAAGAAAGAAAGAAAGAAAGAAAGAAAGAAAGGAAGGAAGGAAGGAAGGAAGGAAGGAAGGAAGGAAGGAAGGAAGGAAGGAAGGAAGGAAAGAAGAAACTTAGTGGGAGGCTTTACTGAAGAATCAGAGAAAGGTATACTTGTGGGCCATTAGCAGGGACAGGATCCTGTCCCTCAGCTCTGGTCTTCAACACAGCCATGGGTCACACAGGGGAGGAACATAAAGATGTGTTACCACCCCCTGGTTACATCACTGTCTCAGATTTGAAATAATGCTGAGTAAACAGAAACTTGGGAGAAATTACATAGGTGGGCTCTCACTTTGGAAACTTCTTCCCTAAATATATTTTCAAAACCTCACCAACAGGCAAAGCAGATCTTCTAGTTGGCCTGCTTGGGAACCTGGACTGTAAATGTCACTTTTATTTCCTCACATGAAGTGATGAGACGAGAGCCGTACCCAAGACCAAAGCGCTTCCTTCTCTGTTCTAAGCATCCCTAGGCCTAGGCCGGAAGCTTCTAGCCTCTGTACAATCTAATCTTCCAAGCTCACTGATTCGGTCTGGCTTTTCTCAGCTTCTGACTGAATTGCTCTGTCTGGTCCCATACTAACTTTGGAATTTGTTCTAATCTTCTGGCTCATTCTCATTCTCTGGCTAGTTCTGTCTTCATCTATGTCTAGCTTGCTTTCTCTCTAACCTGTCATGCACACACCACCTAACACCACTTTATTCTCTCTTGCTTCTCTCTTTCTCTTTTAAAGATTTGTTTATTTTATGTATATGAGTACTCTATTTGCATGTACACCAATGTATCAGAAGAGAGTATTAGATCCTACTATTGATGGTTGTGAGCCACCATTTGCTTGCTGGGAGTTGAAATCAGGCCCTCTGGAAAAGCAGCCAGTGCTCTTAACTGCTAAGCCATCTCTCCAGCCCCCCCTTCTCTTAAATAGTCTCTCTCTCTCTCTCTCTCTCTCTCTCTCTCTCTCTCTCTCTCTCTCCCTTTCTGCTGTTCTTGTGTACTCACATAGAACATGGACATATCCTATCTCTGACTCATTGTCTGCCCCCCAACTGGACATCATTTTAAAGGATTGCTGCTTCCTTCTACAAACTAACCTTACCTTCACTGTTAAGGATTAACAATGTGTACTAAGGGCCTGTCTGTATTTAGCCAGATCATACTGTAATCCAGGGCACGCTTGCATTCCAGCTGGATCATATCATTGGATGTGATCCCTTGCCAGAGCAGCCATGTTGCTGGATTAAAATTTCTCCTCACTGGGCTGACCAAGTATTCTCCTTGAGCATTTCTAATAATATTTAACCTTCTTTTGCATGTTGTTAAGTTATTTTGAATTTCGGGCTGGAGAGATGGCTCAGTGAATAAGGGCACTAGTAGCTCTTACAAGAGGACCAAGATTCAATTCTCAACAGCCATGCAGTGGCTCCCAACCATCTATGACTCCAGTTACAGGGCTTCCAAAGCACTCTTCTGACTTCTAAGGGCACCTGGCATGCACATGGTGCATATACATATTTGCGGGCAAAACAATCATATTCATCAAATATATACCTAAAATATGTTTAATATTTTGAATTCTTTGTGTTCAGAAATGCAAATCATTTGAGAACTAAGTCCCATAGTATATAGTCATTGGATGTTGCTGTGTTTACCTAATAATTGACTCCTTTCTTGGAATGTATAAACCTCTGGTTCAGAGTAGGAAAATGAAATTGAACAGAAAGCACATTCTTTGAATAAAGGTCATATGAGCTCTTTGTAACCAGAGTGAGGTTTTTAGTAAGTGTGCCGGGCACCTGGTATAGTGAAGGTGTTTTCCTTCACTCTGTAAATCTAATAAGGAGCACTTATAAGCCTGGACTATTATATCAGACACATTTATGTAATAATTATATGCTTATCCTGTGAAGAATAAACAGCACAAAAAGTGTAAGATTCTCATCTCCAAGGCTGCCCAAACAGGAGCTGAGCAAGGATGGTGCCTACAGACGTGCTGAGATAAAGGGGGGAAAATCTCATGAGTCTCAAACGAATTCAGGCACCTAAGGGACACTGGGAGTCAGAGAGATCGTATTCTCCAGGGACGAGCCCCACTGAAACCATACACACAGGTAACTGCTAACAGACCAAGCGGGTTGCATTTGTATACTTAGGAATATATATATATTCCATAGACAGACAGACAGACAGATTGTGTGTGTGTGTGTGTGTGTGTGTGTGTGTGTGTGTGTGTGTGTGTGTGTAACAAAGAAATAGAGGCTGTGAGCTTGAGAGAGAGCAGGGTAGTGGGGGTACACAGGAAGGGCTGAAGGAAAGAAAGTCAAGAGGAAAACAATGTAATTATATATATATATTGTTTTGTTTTGTTTTGTTTTTTGAGACAGGGTTTCTTTGTGTAGCCCTGGCTGTCCTGGAACTCACTCTGTAGACCAGACTGGCCTCAAACTCAGAAATCCACCTGCCTCTGCCTCCCAAGTGCTGGGATTAAAGGTGTGCGCCATCACTGCCCGGCTATATTTTTTACTTTCATATATATGTATGTATGTATGTGTGTGTGTGTGTGTGTGTGTGTGTGTGTGTGTGTATATATATATATATATATATATATATATATATATATATATATATATATATATATATATATATATATATATATCTTTTAAAACCATGAGCAATGAGTATTTTGCAGTCTGGGGATAGGAACACAGTAACATCCAATGACTATATTATATACTATGGGCTTAGCTAGAAATTGGAGAAATAAAACTGATACAAACGCTCTTCCACACGTCTCTGTGACCTCGTTCCAACTGCTCTCTAGGTGAACACGAAGCCCTTGGGCTGAAGAACACTTCCATCTATATGTACTATTCTATCTCTTAGCTCCCATTAAGAAGGTATCAGATACATAGGAATTCCCTCTTTACAGAGTTCCTACTATGGGCCAGGCCCTATGCGAGGCATCACAGAACTAAAGACACTAGGGTAGAATCCCTACTTCCTTAAGCTGGAGTGTAGCAGAGAGAGAGAAAAGGAGACTCAGTTGAGTAAACATGTCCATAAGCCAGCAGTATTCTGATGATAGTCAAAGCACCAAGAAGGGCTGATCAAATCACCCCAGAGCTGTGTCCATCCAGCAAAGAGAATGCTAGGTCTTAACTCTTAACCAAGATGATGTTTCTGCCAGGCTGCTGCTCTGTAATCACAGAATTTAGGAGGGAGAGGTTGGAGGGTTAAGAATACATATAGAAGAGGCAGGTGGATTTCTGAGTTCAAGGCCACCCTGGTCTAC
This sequence comes from Uromys caudimaculatus, assembly GCA_028551405.1. NCBI lineage: Eukaryota > Metazoa > Chordata > Mammalia > Rodentia > Muridae > Uromys > Uromys caudimaculatus. Next base: position 17,440,703 of record CM052705.1, read on the forward strand.
AGAGTGAGTTCCAGGTCAGCCAGGGCTACACAGAGAAACCCTGCCTCAAAAAAACAAAAAAAAAAAAAAAAAAAAAAGAATACGTATTGAAGCCTTGTTAAAAATAAATAAATTATATATATGTGTGTGTGTATGTATATACATATACATACATACACATATACTACACACACACACACACACACACACACACACACACACACACACATATATATATATATATATATATATATATATATATATATATATATATATATATGAAAAATAAATCCATTAACCACAATGAATAGGAATTAAGCCTTACCTAGAAAAGCCTCTTTGGTAGAGGGCAAAATAAAGTTGGCAGAAATCAATGAGTCATCAGAATGGTCTGAGAAAGAGGAATCTACTCCACAAGGAGGGAGGAGCCCAAGGGGGAGAGCAGAGTAGTCACAGTCAATTTTCAGTCAGATGCACTATTGGCTCTGTTTTAGCGGGTGGGAGGTCATTCCTTTCTAAGAATGCATTCACAGGTTTATTTATTATATTTGCATGTATGTACATGTGTGTGTGTGCCTAGATGTGGTTTTGCGCACCACATGTATGCCAGAACCCCTGGAGGCCAGAAGAGGGCGTCAGATGCCCTGGACCCAGAACAGCAGGTAGTTGTAAGCTCTGCGGGTGCTGGGACTCCAGCGCAGGTCCTTAGCAAGAGTAGTAAGTGTTCTTACCTGCTGAGGTGTCTCCACAGCCTTGTCCCTTTCCTGTCACAGTGGCTGACTTGGCTCCAGTAAAGATCAGGCTAATAAACCATAGGCACTTCTGGATTTGGCAACTCTCTGTCTTCTTGGGGGTTTTTTGGTCTTGTTTTTTGTTTTGTTTCATTTTGTTGTTATCCTACATTAAACTTGATTTTAAATCTGGGCATGGTGGTACCTGACCTTAAGCCTAGTGCATAAGAGGCAGAAACAGAGGATCTCTGTGAGTTCAAGGTCAGCTTAGTCTATATTGCAAGTTCCAGGCCATCCAGAGGTACATGATGAGACCTGCTCCCATCCCCCGAAAAGCAAGCAAGCAAAAACTCTTTGTTTTACACACTTAGTGTTCTTTTTTATAAAAATAATACATTTATTCAAAACTTTGTTAGTGTTTGTTTGTCTGTTTTAGATTTATTTACAAAGAAATAACCAAGTGCAATTAATGTCCAAGAAAGCCAAAGACAATTAATAGCTAAAAGTGGGCTGGAGATATGGTTTGGAAGGTGGGTGTCCCTGCATTTGGTCTCAAGCACCACCCAAACTGGCCACCCTAGAACACATCTGTAACCTCAGTGCTTGGAGACAGAAAGCAGGATTGGAGGTCATTGTCCATTGCACAGTGAGCTTGAAGGTAGTCTGGGCTACATGAACCTCTGTCTCCTCCCCCAAAAACGAAAGGAAGAAGGACAGGAAGGAAAGAAGAGGCACACCCGAGCATTGCTGAACCATCCCCACAGTTCCCAGTCAGAGCCAGACTTTGAGATGAGTATTAATATCTTCTTTTTACTAAGAAGGAAACTTCCTCAGCGAAATGCTTTACCAGGTCAGACCACTATTAGTGACATAACCAAGTGACGTAGATAAAAGTTGATTCAGGTCTGTTTGACTTCAAGACTCATCTCTCCCTTCTTCATTTTACTGTCCAAGTAATTTGTATCACAAAGAATTATTCATACTGCAAACTGCCGGTTCAGTGTCCATACCATATAGACAAGGAACTAAGGGTGAAGAGGTTTCACAAATACAAAGCAAGATGCTTCAGGAAAGGCCATCCCACCAGGCAGTGGTGGCACACACTTTTAGCCCCAGCACTAGAGAGACATAGGCAAGTGGATCTCTCTGAGTCTGGGCCAGTTCGGTCTATATAGAACAAGTTCCAGGACAGCCAAGGCTACACAGAGAAACCCTGTCTTGGGGGGCAAATAGTGATCCAACTGCAAGACATCAAAGAGAAGACACTGGAGGTCAGAGTGGAGACATGCCTGCAGGTTCTCGGGCAGACTGATAGCAGCTCTTTAGTCAAGGCACCAGGAACATCTGGCTGTAATGCTCACCCTCCTCTAGTTTATAGGAGAGCTATCCTTGCCTTACCCACTTCTCAGAGGATCCTGCCTAAAGACTAATAATAAACTATATTTTAAAACAAAGATACCCTCAATTTCATGTTAGGCATTCATTAAAACAAGTCAAGAAGAAAGTTGATCTGTATCCGGAGAGAAACACATCCTGGGACGACACCTGGCTGTGTAGATGAGGTTTGTCACAACTGCCCAGCTCTGGCTCCCTCTTGTTAGGACAAGATGGTTTCTGGGTAGTGCCCCACTCCCAGCTCCCAAATCACAAGCTTCTGTGCTAAAAGCGCTCTACCTCGATGAGTATCTCTGTTTACTTTTTAACTAAGGGGTTTTGACTCAGGCTATTAGAACATGGGGAAGTGTTTAATCTGTCCATCTGTTTTCAGAAGTCTGACTCCTTTCATTTGTGATCCTAGGTAAGTAGTAGCTTGAAGGGTTATCTTTACATACAAAAGACCAGTTCCCTAAGATCGAGTGAGACTCCCTGATGATTGCAACAAAAGATTTCCTTCTTGCTGGGCAGTGGTGGCGCATGCCTTTAATCCCAGCACTTGGGAGGC
>CM052705.1:17443454-17561599 GCA_028551405.1 Uromys caudimaculatus
CCTTGTCTCAAAAAAAAAAAAAAAAAGATTTCCCACTTTCTTTCTCATTTTTTCCTTTGTGAGACAGGGTTTCTCTGTGTAGCCCTGGCTGTCCTTGAACTCACTCCATAGACCAGGCTGGCCTCGAACTCAGAGATCTGCCTGCCTCTGCCTCCCGAGTGCTAGGATTAAAGGCGTGCGCCACCACTGCCCGGCTTGGAATTCATCTTTCATTTCACACTTTTCTATCCTTGGAATGTCATCAACACTTACTCACCAAGCAGGGAGTCACTCACGGTTGCAAAATCTTACTCAAAATGCTGATTCCGTGGTTAAGAGCACTGGCTGCTCTTGTGAAGGACCCAGGTTTGATTTCCAGAATCCCCATGGTTGCTTACAACCAGTTGTAACTTGGGTTCCAAAGAACGGCATACCCTCTTCTGACATCTGCAGGTACCAGGCGTGCGCATGGTGTGCAAACATCATGCGAGTAAAACACGCATCCATGTATGTTCTGCTAGTTTGCATGTCTTAAAAACAGTTCTAACTTTTTCAAAGCTCTTGTTCTTTCTCAATTTTTCTTTGGGGAATTTGTGAGCTGGACAACCTCTTGTAAGACATTTCACATGCACAAAATAACCTGTACACACCTGCAATCCCAACACTTGGGATCGGGGGCGGGGAAGGCCAGTCTAGGCTACATAAGACCTTGTCCCAAAAGATAGATAGATGAAGCCAGAAAAACACTCAGCCAGTGTGTTGGTCACTGTTCTATCCAGAGAGAGAGAGAGAGAGAGAGAGAGAGAGAGAGAGAGAGAGAGAGAGAGAGAGAGGATTCTGGGGCTGGGCCTGGTTTGGGCCTTTGAATCATCCAAGCCCACCCCCAGTGACACACTTCCTCCAACAAGGCCACACCTCCTAATGCTTATAAGCCTTTCAAAGAGGTACTTCAACTAAGCAGTCAACTATCAGAGCCCCGAGGGGTGGGGGGGTGGGGGGGCCCTTCTTATTCAAATCACCACAGCCAGTAAAAGTGTTTGCCTTGCAAATCTGACAGCCTAAATTCAATCTCCCTAACAGAGTAGATAGAGAGAGGCAAATCCCAAAAAGTTTTCCTCAACTCACACACACACAGACACAGACACACACACACACACATACACAGACACACACACACATACAGAGCAAATAAATACATTAAATAAATAAATAAATAAATAAAACACAAAAAAAAGATGGCAAAAAATAAACCATCTCTCCACCAAAACTGCTTGAAATTTGCAGTAAAATTCCAGACCCTGATCCTGCCAACACCTTTTCTCCCGTCTGACTTCCCCAAGGGAGCATACACACCAGAGTCCTAATCCAGAGAGAACCACAGCACTTTTTATTGGTGCTAGCTGACAGCTACCTGAGTTTAAACTGAATCTTCCAGTCCCAGTCTCCTAGTCTAAGACAAACCCTTGAGACTCTTATCAGATTTGCCAGAAAAGACTGAAGATAAGACCAAGATTCAAGGGGAGTGGCACCAATGGCCACACTAAACTTAAGTCTTCTCCGCACAGGAAAGACACTGCCTCGCCAGAGTCACAGGACTGAAAGCAGGGAGGGGAGAAGAAGTCATTTTATTTTGCTTTACCAGGTCCTGCCTCTAGATTTGCTTACTATTTGAGCATGACTGCGTGTATGCGTGTGTGTGTGTGATTGTGTATAAACTAGCTCGTTGCTCCTAATGGCAGGAAATAAAAGCACCAACATTAGGCTTGCAGAAAATAAGAGATAGCTCTCAATATCCTACTCCCTCTAAGAAATTGTCCCCAATGTCTCTGACCAGGTGTGTTGCTAGCTTTCGGCAACACGATACATTTTAGAGTATTCTGGGAAGAGGGGTCCTTAATTAAGAAGATTCCTACATCTGATTAGCTAAAGGAAAACCTGTGGGTCATTTTCTTATGGAGAGATCCCAGCCCACTGTGAGTGGTGCCAACCTAGATAGGTGGTCCTGGGTTGTGTAAGAAAGCCGACTGAGCATGCTGTGGGGGGGGAGCCTGCAAGCAGCATTCCACCATAGCCTCTGCTTCAGTTCCTGCCTTGAGTTCCTGCCCTGACTTCCCTCAGTGATGGGCAGTGAGTGGGTTGTGTCAGCCAAAAAATCCCTTTCCTCCCCGAGTAGCTTTTGGTTATGGTGTGTTTATCACAGAACCTAAACAGGATAGTGGCCAAGTCCCTCGTTCCCGGGTGGGAGATCTGCTGAGCTTATAGAGGAGGGCGGAGGCTTGGGTCAATGTTTTGTGCTTTATGAGCCCTGGCAGAGACCCACCTCTCTAGTCTCCATTATTTTTAGCCACTGAGTTTGACTAAATTCTTGTCACAGAGAATTGTCCAACTAAATAAGATTAACAGCCCTCTTGGTTATAACTATTGGTTCTCACTGTAACTTCCCAGGACCAAAGATCTATGCAGTTAAGCCGTTCCTCTGAAGATATTCTATAATGGATCATTATAGATCCTAACACTTCGTTAATCAACTTAACTTCAAGGCACTCTAGGACAGAGCTTCGCTTTCTGGGTCTATTTCTCATTTGAAATTACATCTAATCATAGTGTCCAAAATTGGTCAGCAGATAAAAATACTTTCAAAAGTCCAAATAAAACAAAACAAAACAAAAAAAATGGTTAAGAATTGAACAATGTAACAGCCTTTCCCATTGGTAAATTCCCAGGAAAATTCAATCCAAAATGAATTCCTCTTCCTAGTGTAAGCTGAACTCTGAGAACTCAAAGCTAACTCTTCTCTCCTTGTTTGTTTTTCCAGTCTCTCGATGGCTCACCCTCAACTGCCTGTGGGTGTGCAGTCCTGCAGGGGCTGGCAAATCTTCCATCATTACTTTCACAGTTAATCTATCCATTCTCATGTCTTAGAGATGTAGAAGTAGGAATGATCTTTACAATAATTGCAGACTGCTGTTCTAGAACCCATATAAGAGACTTGTATTGTTACCCATCAAAGACGATAGCCAACCTTAGCATTCCGTGGGGAAAGGAATAACACAGGGAACAGAAGATGGCGACACCATCTATCTCCCTTCCTCCTTAGCAGGATGCCTAGCAGAACTTGACTGTTGGCCAGCTGTTATTTGTGATTTTAAACTCAGTTTGCATTTCTCCTTATGGGGTTAACTGTGATGCTGAGTTTTCAGTCATGACTTATCTGACTTCCTGTGTGAGTTACTTTTCTCACTGTGACAAACTAACTTCCTGACAAAAGCAATCTTGAGGAAGACTTTATTTTGACTTACAGCACAGCATGTGCTGGCTAGTTTTGCATCAACTTGAACACAAATGGCCTCATCAGAGAGGAGCTTCAGCAGAGAAATGGCCTCCATAAGATCAAGCTGTAGGGGGCTGGAGAGATGGCTCAGCGGTTAAGAGCAGTGAGTGCTCTTCCAGAGCTCCTGAGTTCAATTCCCAGCAACCACATTGTGGCTCACAACCATCTGTAATGAGATCTGATGCCCTCTTCTGGTGTGTCTGAACTCATATAAATAAAACAAATCTTTAAAAAAAAAAAAAAAAAAAGATCAAGCTATAGACTAGCCTGTAGGGTATTCCTTAACTACAGATCAATGTGGGCGGGCCCAGTCCATTGTGGATGGAGCCATCCCTGGGCTGGTGGTCCTGGGTTCTATAAGAAAGCAGGCTGAGCAAGACTTGAAGAGCAAGCCCATCAGCAGCATCCCTCCATGGCCTCTGCATCAGCTCCTGCCTCAGGGTTCTTGCCCTATTTGAGTTTCTGCCCTGATTTCCTTCAATAATAAACAGTAATATGGAAATATAAACCAAATAAATCCTTTCCTTCTCGAGTTGCTTTTGGACATGTTGTTTCACTACACAACAAGAAAGAAACCCTGACTAAGACGGAAACAGCTAAACAGCCAGCGGAGGCATGCTAGGTGGAAGGAACGCAGTGACACTGGTCACTGCAGTCTGCAGTCAGGGAGCAGAAAAAAAAGGGACAGAGAGAGACAGTGTTATAAAAACTCAGAGCCAAATCCCGTTAATTCCTACAGAGGGCCTCTGTCTCCTAACAGTTCCATAACCTTCCAAAACAGCACCACTATTTGAGAATCAAATATTTAGGAATTTTTAAGTTCCTGCATGATCCTTTTAAAAATTTAATTACGTTTTATTTATTTCTTTTCTGTGTATATGTATATGAGAGAATGAGAGAGAGAGAGAGAGAGAGAGAGAGAGAGGGAGAGGGAGAGGGAGAGGGAGAGGGAGAGGGAGAGGGAGAGGGAGAGGGAGAGGGAGAGAGAGAGAGAACACATGGAAGTCAGAGGGTTTGTAGAAGTCAGTTTTTCTCCTTGTATCATGTGAGTCTCTCTGGTCCCATGCCTCTTAACAGTCCCAACACTTCAACAATCCAAAACCCAAGTCTCTTCCGATATTCAAGGTAATGTCTTAGCTGTGTGTCTCTTTAAAATGGAAAAAAAAAACCAAAAAACAAAAAAAAACTTTAAATACACAAGGCATGGTATAATCATTTCCATTCCAAGAGGGAAGAACAGGGACATAACAAGTTAAGATCAGAGCAAAGCAAGACTGAAATCGAGCAAGGAAAACACAAATCTTATAGCTCTGTGTCTGAGCCTAATGTGGAGTCCCCAGGGCCCCAGTGGTTTCGGACACCCTATCCCTCCAGATCTGCTGCCTTCAGCACATGTGACCATTCAAGGCTGCTCAGCTCTGCCTCAAGCTCTCCTTGATAGATGTCCCACAGTCCTGGCATCTCCAGCATCCTGAGACCACAACCGAAAGTCAGACTTTACCTTCCCCGCTCTATGGACTGGCCTGTCAGGACCTTCCAGAGAATTTAAACCCTGCAATGTATGTACTGCCCGGCCCCACTGGCTTTCTGAAATACTGGCATGAGTCTCCACGACCCCTTATTTGTGCATATTTAACTAATGAAGAACCAGAACCATGTGAATGCTGGGCTGAGTTCTGCTGCCAGCTTGAGATGCAGCCTAACCCTCTGGGACACAGCTATAGTGGCTGCTCTGTACCTTGGTGGCTGAGTCTAAGCAAACACTTCCACAGTTGGCCTTTTTGAACCAGGGAATCCTTTCAGCAGTATTCTCAGTTCAACCCCCCTTTTCACACATACTTGTATTTCTACAAGCTAGAACTTTCTGTACGGGTGGAGTCTTGCCCACAGTGCACCCATCTCCCAGTCCCGGTGTAGAGCACTAGCTTTCTCTATGATAGTGTTAACTCCTCAATAAATATATCTGTGTTTGCATCCACCTTGCCTGCAACTTTATTTTTATTGGTTTTACACACACACACACACACACACACACACACACACACACACACACACACACATTGTGTTTCTATTTTGTCAACTTGACCCAAACTTGTCACCTTGACCCAAAGCAAGACATATCTGGGAAGAGGAAATCTTAATTGAGAAAATGCCTCCATAAGACCGGCCTGTAGACAAGTCTACGGAATATTGTCTTGATTGCTATTGGAGGACCCAGTCATTGTGGGTGGTGACATGCCTGAGTAGGTGGTCCTGGGTGGTCTAAGGAAGCAGGCTGAGCAAGCCCTGAGGAGTATCACTCTTCCATGGCCTCTGTATCACTCAGTCTCTGCCTTCTGCTTCCTGCCGAGTTCCTGCCCCGACTTCCCTCCATAATAGACTATGATGTGGAAGTATCAGCTACAGTAGTTTTTTAAAAAAATATAATTTATTTTATTCTATTTTTTTATACGCACTGATGTTTTGCCTGCATGTGTATCTGTGTGAGAGTGTCAGATCCCCTAGAACTAAAGTTGCAGATAGCTGTGAGCTGTCATGTGGAAGAACAGCCAGCACTTTTCACTGCTGCTAAGCCATCTTTCAGTCCCTGGTCACAGTGTTTTATCTTGGCAATGGAAACTCTAAAACAAAAGGCACATACTTGCATTCGGTGGTGTATGCATGGAGGTCAGAGGACAACTCGCAGAAGTCATGTCTCCTGTTTACCGTGCAGGTTCTGGGGATTAAATTCAGGGTGCAGGCTTGGAAGCAAAGGCCTTGCCCACAGCACTGTCTCATGGACCCTTGGCTGCAACTTTAAATCTTTTCACTCTCCCTCCTTGCCAGATTGTATAACGGTCTCCTCTTTCTGCTGTCTTTCTGTGTAGACCTGGATATAAGCAGGGGCAGCGATCATGGCACAGCCAGAATGTTCCCCTGCCTTGAGGTTTTCTTTGCCAAACAAATTAGTCCATTACATTTTTGTTTTCATTTCCAGAAAGGGCCTCTCTACATAGCCCTAAAAGTCCTAGAACTCACTCTGTAGACCGGGCTGGCCTTGAACTCACAGAGATCTACCTGCCTCTGCTGGGATTAAAGGGGGGTGCCACTATACCTGACTTTAGTCTGTTACTTTTGAATCCACCTTCACTCAACATTTCAGAACATGGGCAGAAGCCAGGAAGACTCTTTGTCAGATGTAGTGTGATGGTGTCTAACCCAGTTCCCGGAAGAGTCCTCATTCTCCTCCCAAAGCACACGTGCACTGAGCACCTCTATGGTTTCCATTTCCCTACGCGTTCTGCCTTCCAAATTCCTACCTGAACGATCCAGGGAGCTCTGGCTTCAGCCTTCTAGGACTTCCACAGACCACAACTCCAAGTCTTCTATGCGTCTCCCTTAAAACAAGTGCAAAGACTTAAACTCCAGGGTGAGCTTTATCATCATAACTCCTCTGAGTTCTGGTGCCACGACTCTATTAGCTACTTTTCTCATCGCTGTGGCAAAATATCCGACAAACACAGTTTAAGAAAAAGTTGAGGATGTATCTCAGTGGTATGTACGAAGATCGGTGTTCAGTTAGATGGCTCAGCAGTTAAGGTATGCTTGTTTTTCTTTCAGATGAGTAAGTAGAGCTTGGTTCCCAGTGCCCACACTGAGCAGCTCAAAACTACCTGTAACATCAGGTCCTAGGGACCCAACACCCTCTTCTTGCCTCCACAAGCACCCACACTGTATATACATATAAATAAAAATACAACAGTCAGTGCTCTTAACTGCTGAGTCATCCAGACCCTTTCTGCTTCTCGACCCACTGCTTCCACTCATCCTCAGCAGCTCACCCTTCATCTACAAGATCCGAAGTTCAGGCGTTGCTTGAGTGTTGAAGCCCTTGCTAGGAGCCTCCTCTCACCAGTTTCAAGTCATGTCTGGCTCATGCCTATAGGTGCCCTGCCTCTTTTGTATTTTTCTTATGTCTTAAAAAAAAATTCTCATAGCATTTGTTTGCTAGGCATGTTACAAGAGTATACCTGCTCCCTCCCTCCCCATGTATATGTAGTCTTAACATTCACCAGATAATGTGGGACATAAAGTCACCAGCAGCAATGACAATAATGGCCAACCATGGACTGGAGTATGAAGTGGTACGGAGGCCGACATAGGTCAAACCTCTGCAACAGGCACTGGTTTAAGCATTTCATACACAATAGCTTATTTAGTCCTCTGACAGTCTTTCAAAATGAGAACATTAGGGATGCCCCACACCCATTTTACTGACATAGACGTAGAAACCAGCCCACAAAGGCCAAGGAATTTGCCCAAGGTCATCCAGCCATTGACTGCACTTCCTTGTGGCGGTCTCCTTCGAAGCTACCCCTGCTTCTGGCATTGCCCGGGGCCTCCATGGAAATACATACTCAAGGACTTTGGTCTAGTCTTCTCAACTTTTAGAAACTGGGTTCTCCCTTTAAAAGCAAAATATAAAGCTGTATAGTTATCAACCACAATGTGCACTAAATCTTGAGCATAATTAATTTCTTCTACTGTGCCGTCTGTATTATTCTATTAAAGCTACTCTGCAATTCTTTAAAAATGCCCTCTTGTGTTAGAATCCCTGCATTGTGGTTACCAGGCCTTCCCATGCAGACATGCATTTAAATCCTTGGTTTTGAGTTCACTTTCACTACCTGATAAAGTATTCTCGGAGCATGTGCTAAAGAACGACTTTGTACAGCTTAGTGAGATAAGCTGTTCATACCCTAACTCAGGTTATTCAGATCAAACTCATTTCTTAAGTGGCATAAAAGGAGTGAGAGGCTTTGGGGTGGCTTATGTAACTGGCTGAGTGCTGATGGCTTGGGACTAGATGGTGGCTGACAGGGAGAGAAAGCTGAATCTTTAAGATGGTAGAAATTATAATTTTAAAAATTACAATAAATATCACCTGCCAGGTATTAAAATGATTAAAGAGCTTATTTTCTACACTCCTATTGTGATAGGTTTCATAAGCAAATAATTTTAAGTACACTAACCTGTTAAGCACTAGTAATTAGTTGAGAAAAAACAAACACAAATGTTCTTGAAGACAGAGCAAACCCTGAGGGAATTCGGTCCTCTGAAATTATCCTAAGTGTTACTGAAGTACTTCTGGAAGACTGCTACCCCAAATGAACACCTCCTCTACCTTTTCTTCTTATTTTCCATCACTTAACAACTTCTGGAAAACAAAAGAAAAATTAACCAACCAACCAACCAAAAACCCCAGGGGTTTGGCTCAGTAGGAAAGAGTGTTTGCTGAATGAAACGAGAACCAAAGTCTGAATCCCAGTATCCACGGAAATATCTGGGTTTGCAGCCACATGTAACTCTAGTGCTATGGGAGGCAGACAGCAGCCAGAGCATTAGGCTGTGCTGGCCTCCAGCCTAGCTCCAGGCACTGAGAGAGACCCTGCCTCAAAGGAATGAGGCACAGATGAAGTCTGTCCACCTCCAGTCTTCCCCGGGCTTTTGTGTGCACACTACCTGGCACAGCATACCTGCCAGCCCCCACGTACAAACACAAAACAGGATCCCTCTGTAGTTCAGACTATCCTGGAAATCAGTGTGTAGCTCATGATGGTCTCAAACTCACAGCAATCCCCTACCTTAGTTTCTTGAGTGTTGGAATTACAGTTCTGAGCCACCATACCCAGCTCATTTACAATTTTTGTGGCAGCTGTCATATGTCGATGGCATCCCTTGCTAATCTCCATGGGTCTGGTGGTGGATGAAAACCCTCTGGAATGTTTTGGGTATTATACCTGTGAATGGAAAGGCTGTTGGCTTTGTTACTGAGTAGTTAATGGGATATGGTTTTGTCATCTCATTTTGCAGTCTGCTAAATACAGATATGAGATTAAATGGTTTCCAAAGCCCACCCTAAATACTCTACAATTTTTTTATTTTTTTTATTTTTCGGGACAGGGTTTTTCTTTATAGCCTTGGTTGTCCTGGAACTTACTCTGTAGATCAGTCTGGCCTTGAACGCAGAAATCCCCCTGCCTCTGCCTCCCAAGTACTGGAATTAAAGGTGTGCGCCACCACTGCCTGGGAAAACTCTACAATTTTAAGATGCCTTTGAACACTGTTGTACAAACAAGACTCTAAGACTTAATTCCACGAACTAAACTAAAAATATGTCTAAACCATTGACATGGAAATAGGATATATAAAAAAAAAAATCTCCCAAAAGCTCCATTATTGTTAAACTAATTTCTCTTGCACATTTCATCTAAGGAACAGAGCAGTGCAAATGCATCTCAAGGAGGAAGAGACTGTGCCCTCAGTACTGCAGGGGTGAAGGCAGGAAGGATGGAAGTTCAAGCCAGCCTGAACCACAACATAGAATATATCTTTAAAAAGGAAAGAAAAAAAGAATGTAGTACATAAGGAATGTGTCAAAAAATAAAAAATAAAAAAATCCATCCTTTGTAGCCTAGGAGGAAGGGGGGAAGACCTGGCTTGCTTTCCATGCACTACCCTGGCGGGAAGAAAAGCTGGGAGTAAGAAGCTGACAGATTCACATACATAAGGGAAGGTTCAAGGAGCCTAAGAAGAGGGCTGCTTTTCTGGGAATGCCTGTGAAAGGCCGAGGCTTTCAGAGTGCCCTTTTCAGCCTCAAAGCATGTTCCATGTGACACAGGGACTGGCAGATGGTGGTCTGGTGAGGGCAAAGCAAGGCCCCTGCCTACCTACATGGGGTATTCAGGAAGTCCAGAAGTGATGGTACACTTCAGTGAGAAGACAAAGTGCCTGCCGCCCTGAGGGTGATCTGACCGCAGAGACTAGAGTTCAGTACAAAAACATTGTAGTGTGGGGGAGGGGAGGAAGGTGACAAATACCTCAGAATGAATTACAATGAAAGGAAGTTACATAGTATCTCAAAAGAATAGACTAGTTTTACCTTTGGAGCTAGCACTCCAGAGCATAGAAAGGCCTAGAGAACACCTCAAGAGAAGGCATTTGCGGCTTAGACCCCTTTCCTCCTGACATGTAACCCCCTATTCCTCAGTCACTGTTTATTAGAAAAGACTGTTCCTGGGCTGGCAGATGCCTTTAATATTTGGGAGACAGAAGTAGCTGGATTTTTGTGAGTTTAAGAGCAGCCTGGTCTATATAATAAGGTCCAGGTCATCCACATACTAGACCCTGTCTAGAAGGAAGGAGGGATGTTTTGTTTGTTTGTTTCTTTTTTTTTTTCTTTTTTTTTTTTTTTGGTTTTTCGACATAGGGTTTCTCTGTATAGCCCTGGCTGTCCCGGAACTCACTCTGTAGACCAGGCTGGCCTCGAACTCAGAAATCTGCCTGCCTCTGCCTCCCGAGTGCTGGGATTAAAGGCATGCGCCACCACTGCCTGGCAAAACACTTATTTTTATGTATTGGGAAAATGTTATAGAACAAGACATGCTGTTAGAAATACACCTTTTACCCTTATTGACTACATAAATGTTATCATTGGTTCAGAAATCTAGGATATGCAAAAGGCATCCTCTATAACTTACATAAACCCCTTACCCCTAAACATACTTTGGAATAAGCAAATTGTGAAACAAAATCTGAAAGATGGTAGTTATGTAGAGGATTGAGGCATGTGGTCCTGGGGCTAAAAACTACAGAAAATAGAGATGAGTTTGGCCTCCAGAACCCACATGGCAGTAAAGAACCCCACTCTTATGTAAGTTGTCCTTCAACCTCCAGATCCATGCCATTGCACACATGTGCCCACACAACACACATGTACACACACAAAATAATGTACTAGAAAATTAGAGAAAAATAAGCAGTTTCTTTCTACATCGGAATTAATACGAATAAATCTTCATTTCTACCACACCAAAATTAAAACTCATCATGGCTATATCTAAAGAGCCAATATGTACTTGTTGAGTAGAAATTTTGTTTGTTTTTTTGCTTTTGGAGATATGGTTTCTCTGTGTAACCCTGGCCGTCTTGGCATTAGCTCTGTACACCAGGCTGGCCTCAAACTCAGAGAGATCCCTTGGCCTCTGCCTCCTGTGTGCTGGGATTAAAGGCATAGGCCACCACTACCCAGCTACAAATTTTTAATGTAATTAGAATTATGGACACAAACTCTTCCCCCAATGTTTATTTAATCCAACCATAAATGTTTCACCCACTTAACAACCATATTTTGAATATTATTTGTATGTGTATTTATTTGAGATGGGGTCCAGGATAGCCTAGATCTTGCCAACCTTCTGCTTCAGCCTTCAGAATTCTGTGACTATAGGCATGAACTACTCATGCATGACTCAAATTGGTTGTTTTTTTTTTTTTTTTTTTAGATAAAATAATTTTTTAAAGTTTATGTGTGAGTTTTGCCTGCATGCAAGTCTGTGTACCGAGTGCATGCCTGGTGCTTGCAGAGGCCAGAAGAGGGTGACAGATGCCCTGGAATTGGAGTTACAGATAGTTGTGAGCTACCAGGTAGTTGCTGGGATTGAAGGGAGACCTCTGGAAGGACAGCCAGTGCTCTAAAGGGATGAGCCATCTTTCTACCCCCTCAAGATGTTTTTCAAATAGCTGTCTTCACATATAGGTTTTGAAAAGATTGTGAGTCTTTGAAAAAATTATCCCAGTCTCTATTTTCCTGACCAAAACCAAAACATCTCAAAACTCACATGACCAAAAAAGGAAAACAGCAACTATACATTTTAAGATAAAGTTTTATTTAAATGGCAAGAGATGTCTGACATCCAGAAAGGTGATTTGCCTGGAGTCACATAAGAAATCTGGGGTTCACACAGAACAATACCGGCTTACCTCTCTTTGTGCTTCTACCAGAATTCACTTTTCTTCCTCTCAGTCTTACTTTTCTGAAGCTTTGTAACGTTTTATCTATCTTAAGATAGATAAAGCAATCAATGAAATTCAAGTAGAAAATCACTGAAAGCTCGGAAAATGAGGGAATCCAGAGGTAAACTACTAGCTATGCAATAATGAATAGTGAGCGGAGTACATTTTCAGTCATCATAACGGCGGCCAGGGAATAGAAACACATTTTCCTTGGGGAGAGATTGTGCTAAGGGGACCAGATAAAGATACAAAAGATAATTCCTCTTGGGGGTTTATCTTTCTTGACTTTGGGGGACCGCAAAAACAAACAAACCAACAGTCAATCACAACCTCCACCCATTTTATTTTATTTCTTCCGGAACATTATGTAGACCACTTTTCCAAAAAATCAAAGCAAATTAACTGGTTAAAGATCTAAAACATCCTGAAAGTTTGGGTGACAAAAGCTGGAACTGACTCCAAACTCTCAAGTTCTAAGCTGAGTCAAGGCAGATTTCTTAAGGTTTGTAAATCCCCTCAGCTGAACTAAAGGGCACAGAGCCTGTAGCGCTCCCTACAGCTGAGAGTTTGAACCTACCGAGCACAGAAATCCCGAGTTACCAAAGATTGAGTCCCTCACTTCATGTTCCGTTTAAGAAAACCAGGTGAAGGTTGGGGTGGAGGGAGGCTGAAACGGCAAAATGCACGATTAATCACTTCTCCCAATTACATCAGCAGCCCCCGCCCTTTCTTCCGAGCACCTCCTCTCCTAGAATCTTCGCTACGTACTGCCGCTCCTTCGCCTACCCCCAGCTCCATTATATGTCCTGATACCTCCCCATTATCACCCGCCCTGCCACACTCCCCCTTTTCTCTTTCCTCCTCCTCCGCCGGGGAAGGAGGAAACCCGAGAGAGGAAACAGGGCGTTGGAGGAAGGGGCTTCGCGTTAAGAGAGTAGGCTCCATTGGCTCCGAGACTGCTCGGGCGCTTCCCATTGGTCAACTCCGGCCGGAATCCACGCCCCTATGTCCCCGCCCCTCGCCCCTCCCCCGTCGCCCCGCGGCCCTCCCCCGCGCCCCCCGGCCAGCCCCACGGCGGGGAGGGACAGACTAGGCTAGAGTGGAGGCTCCGGCGGTGTCAATGGCTCCTCCTGCCACGGAGCAGCAGCAGCGGCGGCGGCGGCGCTGGAGCTGAGGAGGAAAGGTTCCTTTAAGGAGGAGGAACGACGACGCCTCTTTTTGCCCCTATCTCCTCCCTTTACACTCATTTCCCCTTCGCCGAGGGGGGGGCGGAGGAGAGAGAAGAGGCCGAAGAAAGAGAAAATTCCTCGCAGGGCGCTCTTTCAGGGGGTGTGGGGGGAGGAAGAGGAACGGAGGAGCCGGGCGCCCCCCGCGCGCTCCCGCCCCGCTCGCCCTCTCCGAGATCGCCCGCCCGCCCACTCCCCCCGCCGCCGGAGACGCCGCTCGGGAGTCGGCGGGCCCGGCTCGTCTGCTCGGCCGCCGCCGCCGCGCTTCGCCTCGGGCTCCCCAGGCGGACGGACGCCCTTTCTTTCTTTCTCTTGCCCGGCCCGTCTTTCTGTCTGCGTCCCTCGCGGCCGCCCCGCCCGGCGGCCTCGGCCTTGCCCGTGCGCCAGGCCTGGCCGGCCGGCCTCGCTCGAGCTCCAGTTGTGCCCCGGCCTCCCCGCGGACTCGGGGGCTCACGCCCGACCCGGGCCCCCGTCCCCGCGTCCCCGGCCGCCCTGCTCCTTCCCGCTCCCCACCCCCTTCCCCGGCCCCGGAGCTCGCGGTGCGTGTGCGCGTGAGTGTGTGTGTCCCTCCGCCAACGCCGCCACCTCAGCCCGGCAAATGAACTCCGTCCGAGCCGCCAACCGGAGACCCAGGCGAGTGTCGCGGCCGCGCCCGGTGCAGCAGCAACAGCAGCAGCAGCCCCCGCAGCAGCCGCCGCCGCAGCCGCCGCAGCAGCAGCAGCCGCCGCAGCCGCCCCAGCAGCAGCAGCAGCAGCAGCAGCCCCCGCCGCCACCGCAGCAGCAGCCCCCGCCGCCGCCCCCGCCGCCTCCGCCGCCGCCTCAGGATCGGAACAACGCCGGCGAGAGGGGTAAGGCCGCGCTCGGGGCCGGGCCGGGCGGGAGGGAGGCCGGGCGGGGGCGGTGGCGGCGGCCGCGGCGGCGCGCCCGGGGTGGGAGACGGAGGCCGAGCGGAGGCGGGTCCCACCGTGCCGCAGCGTTCGCCTGGGCCGGGCCGGGCCCGGCCCGGCCTGGCCGGCAGGAAAAGCCGCGGCTGCGCGATTCTCCCGGGCTGCGGCTCAGGCCGCGCTTTGTTTGGTTTCGGGGCCGGCTCCCTCGGTCCCCACCCCTCCTTGGGGCTTCCCGGCTGGCTCACCCACCCCACCGGAGTCTGTTCGCGGCCGGGGGCGGGCAGAGGGTGGGATTTCCCCCCTTTCTGCCGCCTGGCTCGGTCTGGGCTCCCCCTTTCTCGTGGTAGGTGGGGGCACGGCTGGCAGCGTAGGGCGGTGAGGCTGGCCGGGGAACTTGTTTTCCCCTTCTCTGGGCTCCCCCTTGCCCTGGAGGAGGGGTAGAGGAGCGCCCGAGTGGTCCGCGGCGCTGGCTAGGGAACTTGTGTGCCCCCCTCCAGGTCACGGGGCAGGGGGAGCAGCGATCCCTCTTCCAACCTCAAGATCTTTACTGCGCAGTTTGCCTTTAGTTACAGAACCCTCAGGAAGAACCCGTTAAATCAATACCTCTAAATAAATAAATATAGAAGCTATCGGCCATTTCCAGCCCCCTCCCTCGTGTGCAGTGCAGTTACCCTTCCGCTGTGTCGTCCCCCTCTCCTCTCCTCTCCTCCCCACTACGCCACGGTGCTCCCCTCTATCTCCGGGTGGGTTTGAGCACCCCTGCTGTAGAACGGGCCCCTTGGGATCGTGTGTGTATCTGTATGTAGACGCGCGCGCGCGCGTGTGTGTTGTGACCAAGGCCTAGTGAAATGTGTCATTTGGACCCAACTGTGCTGCGCTGTCTGGTAACCACCATTGTCTAAGGGCTGAGGCTCCCTGGGGTTGGATTCTTGCTTTAGCAAAAATAATGTTCGGTTTTGCTTGGATGATGTGGTTATGTGGAGAGGTTTGTGAGATGAGAGTGTTGCACCGTATCTCCAAACATAACTAGTCTCTTTATTAATGAGCTGCTTGCAGCGGGGTCTAAGTCAGCACGGTATTTTGTGTATGGTTGTTTTAAGGAGGAGAATTGGTAGGAGACATTTTGCGTGTTTTGGTTGGCGGATTAAGGTTAATTTTTGCAGGCGTTGCGTTGGTTGTCACACCTCCTTTGATTAAGGAGACTGGGTTTAAATGTATTTTTTAAAATTGTACATTCTTTAACTGTTTCATTGTATTTGATCAAAATATTTATTAGATGAAGGAAATTGTTAGAAAGACATTTAAAAAGGTTTGTGTTAGTCACTGTTACAGTAGTCTTTGACAAAGCAGTTGGCTATATGTTATTTGAGAGAAGATGTTTCAAACCGGCTAGAGGTCTTTTGCAACATGGTTGGTAAAAATGTTTTAATGATTCTTTGATACATTTATCAATTTTTGACAGATTAAAAAAATGTTACCTCTCACTGACACGTACCGGAGTTGTCCGGTGTTCCGTTCAGATTACCAGGTCTTGTAGAATTGACACGAGGTAAAACAAGCAAAATTGAAATGTTAATGAGGTGTTTAGTGTTTAGGATTCTGTCCTCATAGTAAGCTTTTTTAAGATGTTCTGATCTGCTAGAAGCAGATCACCAAAAGTGTCAGCCAAACTCAATTCACTCCCAGCGTGTATTTTGAAATGTTTATTCTGCTTTCCTGTTTCACCACTTGCTATAATTCCCACTCTACTTGAGGTAGACCCTGGGCATTTTCTTCATTTATTCCAAATTATTAGTTACCAGAGTCTATTTCTGCCTGCATCTTGGTCATTGATAGTCACATGCCAGAATGTCAGTTTTCTTTTTATTGTTGTTCAAAAGCTGACAAAGATGTTCTTGAATTGTGGTTTCATTATGTGCTTAACCCATGGAAGTAATGTGCACTCTGGGGTCGTTGCTCTGTAGTAGCTAGTAGGAACTGTTCTGGAGGTTCAGGGTTGGCACAGAGGGGATAAGAACTTGCTGATTAGCCTTCAGGGAGAATAGTGTGAGTCTTTCCAAGGGCAACTAAATGGCCTTAAAAACGAATAAACATTAAGATGAATTAAGACCAAAATAATGAAGGTTTTGTTAGGCTTGTGGAAAAATAATAGCATTCTTATTAAATTTTCAATGTACATTTCATATATTGATTGGAGCCACCTAAAAGTAACTTTTCTCTCAAAAGTTTTAGAGGATATACAGAGTATTTTTAGTTTGAGAAACTTCTATTAATACTTGCTTATGGGTATACTGCAGTAGTCACAAGGGGTCAGCAAGCTGGTTCAGTGGGTGAAAGCGCCTGTCACCAAGCCTGTTCTATGCCTGAGACCCACGTGATGGAAGGCGAGGGCCCTTAGGTGATTGTCTGACCTCCTTATACACCACCATACACATGCACACATTAAATAAATGAATAATAAAATTTTAAATGATTTTATAAGGGAATTAAGAGCCTAAAACTAATGTGTTTGTGGTCATTTTTTCTTTAAGTCTTGGTGTATATGTAATTCCTATATTAGTCTTGGTTAGAGTTACATAATAGTGGCTTAGACAACTGTTCAGGTAGTGTATCAAAGTGAGAATCACAAGTTTTAGACAAATTAGTTCAATCTGTGTATAAAATTGACTGGTATGAAGATGTACTTTAAGCATTTTAATTGTCATACAGGTAAAGACTTATTTTTCAAACAAAAATTCTTTCAGATTTTTTTTAGTTGTTTCTTTATCCATAAGTTAATTAGAATAAAAGAATGCTTGGCAATGGTGTTGAATATCTACAAGTAATGTGCCTCCGTTTGTCTGTCTGCATACATGCATTTTCTCTTCCGTGAGGTGGTCAGGGTCTGAAGTGCAGTAGAAACGTTGGTGGGATCTTAGCAGATTCTGTGCCCCTCACCAAGAGGGTTTCTATTAGGCTACAGTGGGAGAGGGTGCCCCAGTGCTTCTGGGGAAGCTACCATGCAATCTGAGGTGGTTTAGAACTGCACACTAACACAGGAGTTTTGTTTTAGTCTGAAAGTTTTTACTTTGAGATTTCACATACTACTAAAAATAAAAAAAAAAAATGTGTTTTATGTAGTCACAATTGAAGAATATATTCCATGATTTAATGAAATTGGAAAATATTTGGGGTTGGATTTTGTTTTGTTCATATATTTTATTTATTTACTTATTTAGAGATAGGGTCTCATTTTGTAGCTCTGACTGGCATGGAACTCACTATGTAGACCAGGCTGCCTCCTACTTACTTAAAGAGACCCACTTGCTGCTGCCTCTGGGGTGTTGGGATTAAAGATATGCACTGCCATGCCTGGTTATATCTTGTATTTTTAATTTACATGTTTATGGGTTCTTTGTTTTAGTACATGGATATATCGTATGTAAAGTTTAGATCAGGATAAGTATCAAATAAGCATGTCTCTCCTTGAATTGAATCTTTATAACTTCTTTTTGATTAAAACATGCAGAACCTTTCTTCTAGCTTTTTTGGTAATGCGTTGTTGTTTCCTGGAGTCACCCTACTGTACGAATACGAGTGCTTAGTTCTTTTCTTTAAACTGTGACAGTGTGCTGACCCACCTTTCCTCCTCCTTCACTCTAACTTTCCTCAGCATCTCGTATCACTAATTGTGTTCCCGGCATCAGTGAGATCAACTTTGACGTTCCACATACCCATTTGTCTTTCTGTGCTTGGCTTGTTTCACTTAACATCATAAAAATGACAGAATTCATTCGTTTTTCTGCCTAAAAAATGTGTGTCTGTATATATGTGTGTGTGTGTGTGTGTGTGTGTGTGTGTGTGTGTGTGTGTATTACCCTTCTTCAATTGATAGGCTTTTGAGTTGTTTTCATTTCCTAATTGTTAAGAACAGTAAACAAGGCAGTGTAGGTTTAACATACTGAATTAATTTCCTTTGTTTATACATGGATATTTGTTCTAAATTCTAGTAGGATTTAGCTTTTGTAGTAACCTGTCCCACAGAATTCAGCCTCTTTATTCTTAGAATTTATGTTTTTATCCTTTTTTCCCTAGAAATATAGGGGAAACAAATCTGCAGATGTGCTGTAGATATTCTAACCAATAGGGTTTTTTCTTTTTCTTTTTAAGATTGTTTTAATTAGCCAGGCAGTGGTGGTGCACGCCTTTAATCTCAGCACTTGGGAGGCAGAGGCAGGTGGGTTTCTGAGTTTGAGGCCAGCCTGGTCTACAGAGTGAGTTCCAGAACAGCCAGGGCTACACAGAGAAACCTTGTCTCGAAAAACCAAAAAGGAAAAGAAAAAGAAAAAGAAAAAGAAAAAGAAAAAAAAGATTATTTTAATTACCCCTTCTCTCTTTCTGTCTCTTTCTCAATATCTCTCTCTCAGTCGCTCTCTCTCTCTCTCTCTCTCTCTCTGTGTGTGTGTGTGTGAGAGAGAGAGAGAGAGAGAGAGAGAGAGAGAGAGAGAGAGAGAATATGTATATTTGTGTGTATATGGGTCATGCACATGTGTGAGTGCAGAAGGGGGTGTCAGATCCTTAGGAGTAGTTATGAGTCCCTTGACATGGGTGCTGGGAATAGAACTTGGGTCCTGAAGAGTAGCAAGTGCTCTTAACGGCTGAGCCATCTCCCTAGTCCTTATTTTTTTAAAAACAAGGTCCACTACATAGTCCTGGCAGGCCTAGAATTGAGAGATATCCACTGCCTCTAGATAAGGGTGTGTAGCACCATCCCCGCCTGGTTTCTCAGTTACCTTTCTGTGGTTGTGGGGAGGCAAGATAGCCAAGGTAACTTATAAAAGAAAGAGTTTATTGGGGCTTACAGTTTCAGAGGGCTCGATGGTGGGTAATATTGCAGTGGGCAGGTATGATACTAGAACAGTAAGTGGCCGTGCTTACATCTTGTTCAACAAACACCAGGCAGAGAGGGCCAGCTGGAAATGGTGTGGGCTTTCAAACCTCAAAGCTGGGGCCATGACATATGTCCTCCAAGAAGACCCCGCCTCCAGTCCCACACCAACAAAGACTAAGCATTCAAACACGAACCTCTGGGAGGGTTTCTAGTTCAAATTAACATTACCTGGTTAACCAGTAATTTTTTTCAGATGCTTTTTTTTTTTTTAAACTGGATATGATTGACCATTATAATCCCAGCTGTAGGGAGGCAGACCCAGGATCGTGATTTGTAGGCTAGCCTGGGCTACAAAGCAAAACTCAAAAAAATAGTTAATACATGTGCACAGTTTGAAATTAAACTTTTTTTATTAAATATTTTTATTTATTTGGGTGTTCATGTGTCTATGGTGTTTGAGGCCAGAGGAGTGTCATGTCACCTGGAGTTAGAAAAGCAGGCAGTTGTGAACTGTCCGATGCTGGGTCTTGAACTCAGGTCTTCTGCAAGAAGAATATGTGCTCCTTGTCACTGAGTCGTCCATCCAGCCCTCAGTGTCTCTTTTTTTGGATGTGCTGTCACCTACTAAGTTCTGCTTGGAACCTGTCACTCTTCATAGCTTCTGCATCATGATGATGTTGTAGTAAGAGAATTTAACTTAGGCAAATAATATTCACAGAGAAGTTTCTGAAAGTAAGGATAATTTCTTATATGTGGGAAAGAACATGACTGTTTTAGGTGCTGAATTGGTTTTTTTGTTTGTTTGTTTGTTTTTCCGAGAAAGGGTTTCTAACTGTGCAGCCCTGGCCTGAACTCACTCTACAAACCAAGCTGGCCTCAGACTCAAGAGTTCTGCCTGCCTCTACCTCCAGAAGGCTGGAATCAAACCACTGCTCCTCCTAGGCACTGAAATTTTAACTATGAAGTATTCAAATGTTCTAATGCCATATATTTATGATCTGAAATGATTTCATAGTACAAAAATTTAGTCTTTATTCTCATACTTGTAGAATGAAAAGTCCATATGACTGTGGACTTTAGACCTTTTAAAAATTTAACTTGTTGGAATAATTTAGTATATACAGTATGACCTACCATGTTTCTGATCGTGCAGGCTCTATTATGTAGTAAGTTCTGCTGGCAGTGCCTCAAGACTGTCACTGTGCTACTGTTTGGTTTGTTCGTTCTTTCCCTCCCTCCCTCCTTTCCTCCTTCCTTCCTTCCTTCTTTCTTTCTTCATTTCTTCCTTTCTTCCTTTCTTCCTCCCTCCCTCCCTCCTTCCCTCCCTCTTTCCCTCCCTCCCTCCCTCCCTCCCTTCCTCCCTCCCTGAAATTTTGGGAAAGCCTCTCTTAACAGTGAGGGTCTGCCTTCCATTCCTTAGATTTGACAGAGTTCAGGTCGCATCCTGGAGTGACCTGGGGGAGGGGGCTACCTCTGAGACCCTATGCCAGAACCCGGGTGCTAAAGTCCTTGTACAGAATCCGCATGTGTGTACATACCGTACATGCATGTATGTATGTACATGCCCACTGCCGCAGGCAGTAGACAATCAGAGATTGCAAATGCTGTGCAACGTGGAACACAGTAAGGAAAAGTAAGGAGAGGGCTCACATACGTGACAGGTTTTCAGTCTAGATGCAATTTCCCTCACAGTTCTGTCTCTCCTGGTTTTGAGATAGGGTCTCTATTATGTAGCTCTGGCTAACACGGAACTTGCTATGTAGGCTAGTCAATTGGGGACTTAATTTTTTTTCTTAATGCTGGAAATACCTTACTTAAGGCCTTGCATGGTAGTGTATGCATTTAATGCTTTAATGTTCAGGAAGCAGAGGCAGGGTGATCTCCGGGGTTCCAGGCCAGCCAGAGTTATAGTGAGACCATCTCTTTTAAAAAAAAAAAAAAAGAAGGAAGGAAAATAACCAGTCTCTGGGTTATTTCAGTGTAAGAGTTCTTGACTTCCTGTTTCTCTGTTACTAATAAGGGACTCTTAGTTTGTATAGATCCTGTTGTACCTGTCTCTGAAACATTCTGATTTTCACTTATTTTTTAGCTTGAATATATTCTTCTAAATAATGCAGATTAGGATGTGAGATTGGTGACAAGGAGGTACTCCCCAAATTACATTTGTTGTCCACTGGAAACAAAATCCTGGATACACAAATATAAGGGTGTGTCAGATCGGCTGCATAGTGTGAAGAGCCTAGCTGTACAAGGCAAGCAGCACAGTGGGGCGCTGTGCTTTAATAAAGTCTGAAGGTCTCTGAAGAGAGGAGCGCACTCAGACTACAGAAGTGTCAGAATAAAAGGATGCAGACTACCTAGCATCTGATTATTGTTCAGTAATGACAGCTCCTGGAAATTAAAAAAAAGAAAAGAGAGAAAAAAAAAGAGAGGAGTTAGTTGTGCCCAAAATTAAACCTGGAAAAGTAAGTGTCCATGAGACCTTAAAAGCTTTGGAAGATCCAAATGTTTTGATCTAGATGACTTGGTGTTAGTGGAACAACACTGCTTTTTTTGTTTGTTTGTTTTTAAAGCTATTCTGTTTTTGTTTGTTTGTTTGTTTGGTTGGTTCTGTTTTGTTTTTTAAAGAAAAGATATTTATTTTACACTGTTTTGCTTACATGTATGTATGTGCATGCTTGGTGCCCATGAAGGTTGAAAGAGGGCATTGGATCTCCTGGAACTGAAGTTAAAGATGGTTGTGAACCACAATGTGGGTGCTGGGAATCGAACCTGGGTCCTCTGGAGGAGCAGGAAATGATCTTAACCACAGAGCTATCTCTCCAGCCCCAGTAGCACTGATTTTTAATTGTAAATAAGTAATGATAAATAGTGAATCGAATTAGTTTTTAAGCTGATTATTATTATTATTATTATTATTATTTTATTACTTTTAGATGTATATCTGCATGAAGGTCTGCACATGACTGCAGGCTCTTACTGAGCCCAGAAGTTCAGGTCCTTTTGAGGTGGATTTAACAGCCAGTTGTAAACCTTCTGATATGGCAGCTGGAAATTGAGCTTGAGTTCTCAGAGAGAGCAGCAAGTGCTCTTAACCACTGAGCTGTCTCTCCAGGTCCTTGTTGGCTTTGTTTGTTTTGTTGTTTATTGTTTTTAAGTAGGAAACAAGAAATAGGTGTTGATCAACGAACATTAACTCTCTGCTGTGTATTAACCTATGGCAGCCACTTTCATAATAGTATTTAATCATTCAGCAAGTCCGGAAAAGTACATTTTATTCGTTTTTAACAAAACAACCAAGGATCACAGTTTCTATGCATAAAAAGTAGCAAAAAAAAAAAAAAAAAAGAATATCTAAATTGATTGATGTCACTGACTCCATAAAAAGGGAGGTGCCAGGACATGCTTGGTTGAATGTTCAGAGTCGAGATTTTTTTTTTTTTTTTAAAGATTTATTTATTTATCATATGTAAGTACACTGTAGCTGTCTTCAGACACCCCAGAAGAGGGCATCAGATCTCATTACGGATGGTTGTGAGCCACCATGTGGTTGCTGGGATTTGAACTCACGACCTTCAGAAGAGCAGTCAGCGCTCTTAACCGCTGAGCCATCTCTCCAGCCCCCCAGAGTCGAGATTAACCTAGCCTGTGCAGCATATTTGACCTTTATCCAAGCTAATCTGCTTTTGGGGATGTGTACATTACTTTGGTACCATTAATGAGTCCTGTGGCTTCACGTTTTCCACACGATCTGATCATAGTTTTACCTCACTTGTGACCACCACAGTGATTTTGTTTTTTCCTAGCATGCTGATAACAACACTAGCAACTATTGTACAAAGAAGGGTAGATTTGCTCTGGATTACTCATAATTTAAGAGTAAAGGACGGTAAGCCATTTTAATTCACGGTTGTAGGTGGGGAATAATAATTATTTAATTTCTTTTGTTTTTATTAAAAAATTACAGTTTTTTTCTTTATTTTTTTCTGTGTATGAAAGTTTCGCTGCATGTATGTGTCTGCACCTTGTGTGTACCTTGTGGGAATCGAACTTGGGTCCTCTAGAATAACAGCAAGTTATCTCTAACGGCCGAGCCAGCTCTCTAGCCCAGATTACAGTTGCTTTTTTCAAATGTAAACATTTGAGGAGTAGAACTAAAGTTAAGAACCCGTGTTTTAAATTACTTTTCAATAATAATGTTAATCTTAGTTTCACTTTCTCCTGATTGAACCAACACTATTTTCCAGATGGTCGAGTTGGATTGTGGCAAAGTCTATGTTGAAGGGTTTTCTTTGGTGTGGAATTAACTGGCCACCAATGTGGGTTCACCCCTTTGGCATTAACTTCTTTAGTATCTTAAATAACCATCTGATTTGAAATTGTATTAATCTTTACTAGTTCAGCAACTCTACTTGGGTGTAGATGTTTTCTTGCTTGGTGTTCAGAAGTTATGAAATTGTATTTTTATGCCTAAGAATTGATTTTATATCTTGTACCCATAATATATAACATATTGCATACATGTAGGAACATGTTGTTTTTAAGATCTATAATCTGGAGCTGGAGAGATGGCTCAGTGGTTAATAGCACTGGCTGTTCCTCCAGAGGACCTGAGTTCAGTTCCTGGCGTGCACACACACAGACACACACAGACATATACACAGTGGTCCACAGCTGTCTGTAGCTCATGTTCCAGGGTACCCAGTACCTTCTTCCGGTCTTTGAGGCCATCGCGCATGCATGTGGTATAGAAACATACATTCAGGCAAAACACCAAGTCACATAAAATAATAATGATAAAAGAAAATTTTATTCTTAAAAGGAAGTAACTGGAGAAAAGGAAGAATATAAAACCCTTTTATTCACTTTTTAAAAAAAGATTTATTTATTTTTATTTATATGAGTACACTGTAGCTGTCTTCAGACACACCAGAAGAGGGCATTGGATCCCATGGTTACATGGATACAGATGGTTGTGAGCCACCATGTGGTTGCTGGGAATTGAACTCAGGACCTCTGGAGAGCAGTCGGTGCTCTTAACCGCTGAGCCATCTCCCAGCCCTTATTCACTTTTTTTAAAGTTTATTTTTATTTTATGTGTATGAGGGTCTACCTGCTTGTATGTGTGTGTACCATCTGCATACATGTTTCCCAAGCAGTCCAGAAGAGGGTGTTGGATCACCTGAAACTGGAGTTGTGAGCTGTCACGTGGTACTGGGAACTGAACTCTGATCCTTTAAAAGAGCAACAAGTGCTCTAAACAACTGAGCCCTGGCCCTGGCCCCTCGCTCGTTATGTTCTGAGGTGGACAGAATTAATATATACATGTCACTAGGAATTTATTTCTTCTCATATAACTGGCCTTACACCTTTTTGAAAAAGAGAGAGAAAACAAAACACCAGACCCACTTTAAAAGGTGAGATTAAGCCAAGTATGGTAGCGCAGGAGCCAGCACTCAGGAGGAGGAGCAGACGGATCTCTTGAGTTTGAGGACAGCCTGATCTACAGAGTGAGTTCTAGGACAGCCAGGGCTGCACAGAGAAACCCTGTCTCCCAAAAATGGGGGGAGGGGAAGGAAGAAAGATGAGGTAATCTCTCATGAATGGAGTCTGAGGGGCTTGAACCTTCCAGCTGAGAAAGGTCAGAGACTTGTTTGGATAAGGTGGGAATGTTTTAACAGAGTGATTTTATAGTATAAGAAATTCTGTAAACATTTATATTTCTTCTTTTTACAAGATTAGGTATATGTTAACATAGACACTAAATTACAACTTACAGTTGTATATGGATGACTGATATAATGCTCTGAAGGCATTTACATTTTTAAGAATCTTGAGTACTGGGTACTTTAATATTTTAGGCCCAGGTTAAAGCAGGAAGTGAAATTGGGTGATTTTGGGGAGGGGCAAGCAGTCTTTTGCAAGTAGCACGCTCTATACATGCTTTTCTAATGTACTTCTGACTCCAATTTTCTTAGAGTTTCCCTCTCTGATTTTGGTTTGAAGATTATGATTGAAGTCGATTTGGAATAGGTTGAATAGGTAGGTATGGATGGGTCATGGAATCAGTGAAGGACATTTGGATCACAGAGTCTGTTTTTCACACACCAGTGTGTGTATATACATTACAGAAGTGATTTTTGCTAAAGCAGGTTTGCAATCAAAGTCTGCATGGAATGGTGTGGCCAACGCACAGACTAAGACATACATTGTTGGCCCTGGACGTCCCTTGAAGGCCTGCCACTGCTCTCAGCTCCTACCTTCAGTCCTGTGGACTAGTAGCACGTGTTTTTAACTTGTTCTTCCTTCTCACTTGCCTTTAGTGTTTGTGGCCTTTATCCATGTTAGTGGCTTAGCGCATGAGCTTGTCCATTCTTATCGTATTCCATTGTTTAAAAATGCTACAACCTTGAGACATCCATGGAAATTGTTTCTGTGTCTAGATGTCATTGAACACTATATGTGTATAATTTAGTGCACACATGTCCATGATCTTTTTGAGTTTTTTATCAACATATATTATTGTATTTACCTAAAGAAATTTACAAGAAATGGAAGATAGGACAGTTTGAACATGTGAACCTGGTTCCTCATGGTTATGTCACTATTACTTTGACATTTCAATTTGGAGCTAACAATCCCAAAAAACAGTGGAAGAAACTATCATGTCCTCTGTTTTCATTTTTGCAGATAGTCATATTAGTATTAAATGGTTTTTTTTTTTTTTTTTTTTTTTTTTTTTTTTTTGCCATACACATTATTATGCCTGGGTTATGCCATAGACATTAGTACAAACATTTGTGCTTGTTCCCCACCACCCTTTTCGTCTCCCCGTCTTCTTCCTCCTCACCATCACCATCACCATCACCATGGGTCAGGGAACCTGGTTTAACCAGGCATGAACTCTTGGGCTCAAGCAGTCCTATTTAAGTAGCTGGTATTTAACGTGTGCACCACTGTGTCTACTTTGTAAGTGTCTCCATGAATGTGCTCTTCTGTGTGTGAACGTGGGTGCATGCATGCTATAGCATATGTGTGGCGGTCAGAGGACATCCCTGGGTGCCAGTCCTCACCTCCTACCTTGTTTGAGCCAGTGTCTTTCTTCTGTTGTTGTTTTCTCATTTGTGCACACTAGGCGGCCTGCAGGAGTGTTGGGATTACAGATGCTCTGGGCACTTGTCTAGCTTTCACTTGGATTCTGGGGATTGGAACTCAGACCTTCACACTGGTGTAGCAAGTACTTTTACCACTAAGTACATTTCTAGCCCATAAGAAGTAATATTGTCCATACTTCAGCGTTTGCCTATCAGTGCCTGAAATCTCATCTACTCAGGAGGCTGAGACAGGAAGATTATAAATTTAAGGTCAGCCTGGGCAATTTAGGGAGTTTCTGTCTAAAAACAAAACTTTGAAAAGAGAATTGGAGATTTATCTCATTAGTCTTGAGTTCAATTTTACCCATGAAAATAAAGACACTTCATGATCCCTTTATCAATTACAGATTAACTGATTTCAAGGAGCACAGTTTTTGATATTTAGGAATTTTTAAATATTGTAGACTTGGACATGTGACTTTGAGTAGTCAAGAACTAATGCTACTGAAGTGGTCCTAAGTATTTTTCTTTCTACATTTAAGTTTCTGAGTCCTTTTAAGCTTATCTTTTTTAATGACTTTAAAGTATCTTGCACTGGACAGGTGCCACATGTAGAGGCAGGAGGATCAAGACCAGTCTGGGCCCAGAAGAACTGAGTTCCAGGTCAACATGGACTATATAGTGAGAACCTACCCTTTTTAAAAACAACAGCAACAGGGTGCTCCTTAGTGGCCCTGACTGATGTGGAATTCCCCATGTAGATAACACTGGTTGGACTCACAGAGATCTGCCTGCTGTCCTAGTTAGTGCTGGGATTAAAGGTCTGCTCCTTCACACCTGGCCAAAAAAAACCAAAAAAAGAAAAATAAATAAAAAATAAATAAAATAAAATAAAATAACAACAAAAAAACCCTATTCTCTGGTTTTCTGCTCATTCTTAATTCTTTATTGTCTTATAGTCAGCATATACTAATTATAGAAACTTGAGGCTGGAGTAATGGCTCAGGGGTTAGGAACACTGGCTGGTTTTCCCATGTGCCCTGGGTTTGATTCCCAGCATTCACACGGTGGCTCACAACCATCTGTAACTCAATTCTAGGGTATCAGATACCTACTCTGGTCTCTGGGCACCAGACATGCACAATGTGCAAAGACATATATGCAAGCAAAGGACCCATATACATGAAATAAATCTTTAAAAATCATTTTTTAAAGAATTGTAGACTTTGACAGAGAACACGAGGCATGGCATATTTTGCTATTTGTTTTCTAGTCCTTGACTGACATACAGAAAAAGTTGAAAATTAGCATCCTTGGTAGTTCTCAAGTAAAATCTTGTGCTAAAGTGGCTTCTAAGCTTGTGCCCCCTAGAATACAGATGTCCCCTGAGAATGACAGGCCAGGCTCTTTTAAAGACCTGCTTCCTTAGATACTGAAGGAGGAAGAGGAGCTTGTTATTTTAAGTCTGCTCCTAGTATTTGCCAGTCAATGCTGAGGTTGTCTTCCCTGCCCACAAAAGCAGGTTAGAGAAGATTGTTACCTTCCTTTCCTTATCATCTGTCTTGTTTGTTTTTTGAGACATAGTTTCTGTGTTTGTCCTGGATCTGTAGACCAGGCTGGCCTCAAACTTGGAGATCTACCTGCCTCTGCCTCAGGAGTGCTGGGATCAAAGGTTCACCACTACTACCACCACCACCACCACCACAATGTAACCTAACAATTAAATTTCAGGTTACATCACAATGTAACCTCACATAAATTTTTGTATGTACATTGTTTTTAAAAGTTACCATGCTAAGGACGCAGCTACAGAGTTGGAGCACTCTTTCATTGTCACGGTGGTGTCCTTTTTTATTATGCTTTTTTTGCCCTTATCTCGGAATTGAAGGAAGATGGGTTTAAATTAAATCGTATGCTGCAAGAGTCTAAATATCTCTCGATTGCAGAGATAGAACACTAGAAAGTTTCTCATAGATGAAGCAGTAGTTCAGCTCCCAGGATGCCTTTATGGAGTTTTCTGATTTCACAGGAAACCTATACTCTATTTCTGAGTTATTGATTTGAAACCTTATCTGGAATCTCCGAGAGTTGAAAAACTAAACTGGGAAAAACTGGATGTCAGGAGCTTGAATGAAACCTGCTACATTAAAAGTCTGATTTTAGGTGGCTAGAAAGATTGACATACCTATTGCATGCATGCTTTAACAAGGAAACAGGAACTGGAGGCACGCATGCCTCCCTGAGTTAGTAAATAAATGTCTGAAGGGTTTGGATGGGAAGCCAGGTAAGGAGTTAGGAGGGTAGAGGTGAGATGATTTTTGTTATTCTTTTTGTTTACTTTTCAAGTAGTGTGTGTACATCTGACAGTGGTTTTGCCATCAGATATGACAGCAAGGACAGCTGCCGTCAGATTTAACGACTGCACAGCAGAGACACTGAAAGGGTAACCTATGGAATGGACGAACATACCTGCTTACCATTTATCTGATAGGCAGTTAATTTCCAAAATATATAAAGTATTCCTACAACTCGAAAGCAGAAAAACTAATAATGTTATTAAAAATGGGCAAAGGACTTGAGAGATTTCTCCAGAGAAGACAAATGTGTGGGAAAAAAAGACTTGGTGTCTCTTACCGTCAGGGGGATTCAAGAGAAACTTAAGATGATTTCTCACCTCTCCTATATATAGTATGTGCTATTTAAAACAACAGCAGCAAAACTGATGGGGCTGGAACCCTGGTACCATGGCTAAGAGTGCTCACTCTCTTGCAAAGGGCCCAGCCCAACTTTCCTTCACTCATGTGGCAGGCAACTGACAACCTGCCACTCCCATCCCAGCTCATCTGAGGCTCTTCTGGTCCCTGGGGACTCCTGCATGCATGTGTGCACATAAAATCATACAAGCTTACACATGTATATCTTAAAGACAGCAAGACAAGGCTAGGAATGTAGCTCAGTGGTAGAGTGCTTGCTAGCCTGTGCACCTCACTCCCTAAAAGACAACAAATATTGGGGGCGGGGGATGTAATGGAGAATTGGAGCCTTTAGTAACTACTTTTCTTAGTAGAAACTTAGTAACTACTTTTCTAAAATAGTAGAATTCCCATAGAAAACAGACTGGAGCTTTCTAAAAAGTAGAATAGT
Organism: Uromys caudimaculatus; assembly: GCA_028551405.1. Classification (NCBI taxonomy): domain Eukaryota; kingdom Metazoa; phylum Chordata; class Mammalia; order Rodentia; family Muridae; genus Uromys; species Uromys caudimaculatus. The sequence continues at coordinate 17,472,821 of CM052705.1, forward strand.
GTATTATCCAGAAATTCTACTTCCATTTATTGACCCAAAACAGAGCTGAAACCAGTACGTTAAACCCGGAGCCTCTTGCATAGCAGTCAGCCCTTTCCAACTGAGCCATATTCTTAGACACAGAAAACTGTGTCTTGAAAAGATGGTGACCCTCTCATGTTCATAACTGTAACTATTCATAGTAAGTAAGGCATAAAATAATCCACCATTTATTGATAAATGAATGGATAAACAGTGTATACACACACTTAAACAGGGATGTTATTCAACTTTTAAAAAGGATATTACAATATGCAATGACATTGATGTACTGTGAGAACATTGTTAAAAGAATAAGCCAGTCACTGAAAGATAAGTATTGTCTAATTTCATTTATATGAAGTATCTAAAATATTTTCCCAGATTCAAAGAGTCTTGGATGGGCTTGCCAGAAAATGGAGGGTCGGTGGAGTTAGTATCAACAGACGGGAAGTTTCATGGAGATAGGCGAATCTTCAGCACAGGTCACAACAACAACGAGGCTCACTTTACATGATCTTGACCAAATAAAAGGAACTAGTTACAAAGTTGTGGCTTAGTAGGTTTTGTTTTGTTTTTGAGACAGGCTCTCTTTATATAGCTGGGTCTGACCTTGAAACTCCCTTTGTAGACCAGGCTAGGCTAGAACTCAAAAAGATCTTTCTGCCTTTCTGCCTTTTGAGTGCTGAGATTAAAAGGATGTACCATGGCACCTGGTTTTTGATTATGATATGAGGTCACACTACTTAGAAGAAAGTTTAAAACTTTATTTTTTAGTACACTTAAATATTAATTATCAGCCGGGCAGTGGTGGCGCATGCCTTTAATCCTAGCACTTGGGAGGCAGAGGCAGGCGGATTTCCGAGTTCGAGGCCAGCCTGGTTTACAGAGTGAGTTCCAGGACAGCCAGGGCTACACAGAGAAACCCTGTCTCGAAAAAACAAAACAAACAAAACAAAAAAAAATATTAATTATCAACAGTTTTGGTATAACCACAGTAACTTTACCGTGATAATTGGCTAAAGTTACTGTGGTTAGGAACCGAGAACCTCGTTTAGAATGTAAAGATTACATATCTGGACCATTAAACAGGCAGCTCTTTCCAGAGTAAACCAGAGTGTGGCATAGAAATCTTCATATATCAAGTAGATTATGATAGCAAATAGACAGACACTTAGTGTCTAAGTAAACTGAATGGTTTGAAAGGAAAATCTGTTTTTGTTAACAATAATTGACTCTTCTCTTAAATACCAGTGCTACTGATTGAAGGCTGTTTGGTGCTTTTCACAAAACTGGTTTTGGCCTTAGAGAAAATAATGACTAGTGGTTCATGAGGTGTTGAGAGAAATTGATAAAAGAGTTTTAAAAAGACGTGTGTCTGGTGTGCGGTATGCATGACGTGTGCATGAGTGTAGGCGTGTGTGAGGCGGCTAGAGAACACCGTGGATGGGGCTTCCTGCCGCCCTCCACCCCATTTGACCACGTCGGGGTTTCTTGTTCATCTTTTGCAGGGTATTTGATCACACTGAACCCTGAGATTGTTATTTACTGAAAAAAAAAAAAAAAAATTCTGGTGTGGCTCAGCCCTCAGCACCCATCTTTAATCCCTAACAGTGAAGGTAAAGTTAGTTTGTAGACGGAAGCACCCATGTTTGAAAGTGATGTCTAATTGAGTGGCAGACAAAGTGACAAAGCAGAGAAAGATTTGACAGGATAGTGTATGCCCACTGTCATAAGAAGAGAGGGGAAAGGGAAGCTACTTGAGGGGCAATGCAGAGAGAGGAGGCAGTTTTACCAGGCAGCTGTACAGAGGAGACAGGTGAGAGAACAAGTAGACGCAGGTGAAGACAGAGTGGGTGAGAGAATGAGAAGGAGCAGAAAATTAGAACAAATTTTAGGAGAGGCCCAGAGAAAAGCCTGATTGAATCAGTCAGCTTGGAGAGAAGTTTGAGCCAGAACAGGTGAGTTGAACTAGTCTGTCAGAGCTCAGAAAAAAACAAAGGATGAGCTTATTTAGCATCAAGTCTCAGAGACTGAAAACATTGTAGACCTAGATTAGATTGTATGGGGGCTGAAAACTTCCAGGACTGGGCCTAGGTGTTTTCTGTGGGTTTTTGGAAATACAGAACCGAGGTCCTCATTCTTGTTGCACAGAAAGCACTTCTATCTATTGAGCTGTCTCCGCCCCCTACCCGCTTACTTTTGGTTTGTGAGACCAAATATGTTTGGGAGTAACTGTTTTCAAAATAGTAAGAGTCTTTGAAATACAGTTAGTCACTAGAGTTTTAATTGATTTATCTATTCAATTATCTGGCCATCTATAGGATTCTTATAAACCTAGACCAGGAGAAAACAAGCACTTACCTGTTTACGCTAGATACCTATCAGAAGAAGAGAAAGATGTTTGTCTTAAAGGTTAAGGAACTGGCTTGTAGCTTAGCATGCTCAAGTACTAGATTTGATAATACCATTAAAAAACTTTATAGGACATGGTGGCTAACATCAGACAGAGGCAGTAGGATATCTTGAGTTCAAGGCCAGGTTAGTCTAGCAAGTTCCAGGACAGCCAGGGATACACAGAGACACCCTGTCTTTTTTTTTTTTTTTTTTTTTAAAGTTATGTTTAAGGGTCTGGCAGACTGGGAGGTGAATGTGATTGGGACATGCATTTGTGACATTTCCAAATAATCAATAAAAACATTAATTTAAACAAACAAACAAACCCCAAGGCTTAAGTTGCTGGACATGGTGGAGCACACATGGGGCCTTCTCTCTGAGTTCCAGGCTAGCCAGGTCTACATTATGATACCTGTCAAGAAGAAAAAAGTGATAAAGGCTACTGATCAGTTTAAAGAGTGGGCTGGCTGCCTGGCTCCTTCCCTCCCTCCCTCCCTCCCTCCCTCCTTCCTGCCTTAGCCAAAGGAGTAATAGAAACAAATTTAAATAAAGTATTTGTGGAACAGTTCATCAGTTGTAGGAAACTTCTAAAAGTGGTCTTATGAAAGCTGTAAGCTTACAAAAATAATGCCAGCCATTTGCAGTAGATACTTAGATTTTATTCCTTCTATTTTTCTCTGGACCCAGCTTTCTTGATATAATTACTGATTACACTACTAAACATTTTTAGTATGTTTATCCATAACAAATTTGAAAAAACAAGAAATCAAAGTAACTTGTTTTTTTTAATTCTTTTTAAAAAAAGAATATCTATATATCTATATATATCTATATATAGATATATATATGAGTACACTGTAACTGTCTTCAGACACACACCAGACAAGGGCATCAGATCTCATTACAGATGGTTGTGAACCACCATGTGGGTGCAGGGAATTGAACTCAGGATCTCTGGAAGAGCAGTCAGTGCTCTTAACTGCTGAGCCATCTCTCCAGCCCTAATTGTTTATTTATATTATCTGTACATTAGTGTTTTGCTTTCATATATGTCTGTGTGAGGGTGTTGAATTCCCTGGAACAGGTATTGTAGACAGTTGTGAGTTGTCATGTGAGTGCTGGGAATTGAACTTGGATCCTTTGGAAGAGTAACTAGTGCTCTTAACCATTAAGCCATCTCTCCAGCCCCAATTTGTTTTTGTTAAGACAGATATTCTTTAATGTGTACAAGCAAAGAAAGTAGACTCTTAGAACCTTACCTAGAGTGGACTAAGTATAACAGATATGGGGTATAGTAAGGCTCAACAAGCAAGGCAAACACACACATGGCGTCTGTGTGCAGGGTTATTTAGATGTCTTGGGCTGGGTATGTAGCTCTGTTCCAGAGTATCTGCCTGCCGAGCACTTACTCAGACCTGCAGTTGCTATCCAGCATCATATAAAGTAGGCACGGTGATACGCACACACCTTAACACCTGGGAGGTGGGGCAAGAGAGCCCAAAGCTCAAGTCATCCTTATCTACATACTGGGGTCAAGAATACCTGTCTCAAAAAAAAAAAAAAAAAAGACTAATAAAAATTAATAATAATAATAAAGTAGTGTCGGTTGGGTGCAGTGGTGCATGCTTCTGCTCTCAGTGCTCAAGAGGCTTCATGGAGGAGTCCACTTTTGATTTGAATGTATATAATCACCTTTTTAATTAAAAAGAAGTTACAGCACATACAGGGATTAGTTTGTGATTTGAGTTTTGTTTTTTAGTTACGATAACATGAATATTCATCTATACCCATCACTCATGATTTTTTATAGTTGCTATGTAAATATACTTTATTTATTGGAATATTTTTCTATTGATTGATACTTAGGTTTTTAATTTTTGCCTTTATTGAACTATAGCAGTTAACCTTATGCTAGTATCTTTGCATGTTTATGTCACAATTTCAGGAAATAGATTCATAAATTCATGTCATTGAGTCAGAAGGATAATTCTTTTTTGTACTCCATTTATTAGGTTTGCTTGAGGTATAGTTGATACCGAAAGTATACATTTGATGACTATGTTTGAATGAGTTTGGAGGAATTTGCATTTGTAAAGTTTGGTAAAAATTGCCAGATTTGTTTATTGTGCAATTTATAATTCCCATTAGTGGAAAGATTAAATGTTATTGAATGAATGAGTACATGAAATATGTATGGAACAACTGGGGTTGAAGTGATTTCCAGAGATGCTCAGAGAAAGTGGATAGATCTGTTGGTTGTAGGTTGGTTTGGTTTGGCTGGACCCTGGGTTTAGGATGATCTTTGGTCTCAACGTCCCACATGCTGAGGTTATAAGCCACCAGTTCTGTCAAGTAATTTTTTTGTTTTATTTTTCAAGATAGGGTTTAGCCCCCGCTGTCCTGGAACTTACTCTATATAGACCAGGGTGGCCTTGAACTCACAGGGATCCTTCTGCCTCTGCATCCTGAGTGCTGGGATTGAAAGTGTGTGCCACTACACCTGACTTCCTGTACCGCCTTAGTAGCTACCCATATCAACCTCAGGTACTTACTGTCCCACCGTTACTGGAAAAGCCAATTTAAGGATACATAATGAGTGATGAATTATCAGTAAATATTTTGCAATGTTTTGTATACTAATATCATTTTGTTTACTGTCTTATATGATCCTAAATGCTAAAGTCCAGAATGCTCTGAACTCAAACTTTTTGGTTTAGCATATGTTAATACTCATTATTTTCAGATTTCTGGACATTTTGAATTGTGGGTTTTGGTTTAGCAGTGTTGAGTAGGTAATCCAGGCAGATAGAAGTCAGAAGTATCTGGTGATTGTAGTGGTGCAGGCTTGTAATCCCACACCTTGCTACATGAAGGCAGGAGAAGCTGGCATTCAGAGCCATCCTAAAGACCAGCCTCTACCTCTAGTGAATTTGATGCTAGCTAGTTTGAGACCATTGTTTCAAAAAAATTGAGATGGGAGAAGCCATACTCTTATCCAAAGCATTTCAGACAAAGATTTCTAAGCAGTAATGCTGTTTGACAGTTAAATTTGCTAAATATTTAACTGGAGCATATATATATATATATTTTTTTTTTTTTTTTTTTTTTTGCTTAAAAGTATATAATATCAATCCATGGACTTATAATACACAATAGAAACTCTAATTTAAGCATAACAAGATTTTTTTGGAAGCATTTATTATGTTCCAGTAATTTAACTTGACATATAGGAAACAATGTAGAATATTTCTAATAATGATAACAAATACAATTTATAGCAATAATAATCATTGTTTATTGGTCACTGTTCTAGGGAAGCACTAAATGCCCTTTAGTCTTAGTACCCTTAGAAATAGACCTCATTAAACAGATAATGTATATAGTTTGCATACGACAGAACAGAAGTTTAGGAAATGTTAGTAGATTAGAAACCATGTCTTTCTGATCGAACGGCCTGGATGAAGTTTTAATAACTATATTATACCAGTAATGATTGTCTCTCATATAAAAGGTTTTAAAATATTTCTAAGAAGCGTAGCCTTTTTTGTTACATAAAGTTAATCACTAATTGTGCTTCAGTTACCTACCTTTTTCTGAAAGAAAGTAATAAGTAATAAATTACAGTCTTACAATTTTTTTAAATTCAGGATGTTTAAAAGTTAAAAAATATCAACAATTTAACAAACTAAAAAACCCTATATTTCATTTGGTGAAAGTAAATATCTAAAACACAGAAATATGTGAAAATTGTTTCTATTAGACATTATATTATAGTGTTTACTTTTATATTGTTATTTACCCACTAAAAATATACTTGCAAATGATTTTTTTTTTTTAAAGATTTACTTATTTATTTTATGTATATGAGTACACTTCAGCTGTCTTCAGACACACCAGAAGGCGGCATTGGATTCCATTACAGATGGCTGTGAGCCACCATGTGGTTGCTGGGAATTGAACTCAGGACCTCTGGAAGAGCAGTCAGTGCTCTTAACCACTGAGCCATCTCTCCAGCCCTGAAAATGGTTCTTAATAGGTGCATAATACTTTATATGTATACTGAAGTTTACTTAATCACTACTAGACATGTGAGTTGCCATTACTTTTCCTGTGTTTTAAAGTTGTGCCATAGAGAAAAACCAAAAGAAAGGTGCTGTGAATTTCAGTATTGAGAGTCTCAGTCTCTCCAGAACCAGCACTGACAAATGAAACATTCAGACAGGTAACAGTCTTTTGGAACAAATAGCAGCTGCCTTTGCTAGTGTCTTTTTTTCCTCTAGAAACTATAAAAAAAAAAGAAAGGAGAATAAGAAAAAACCCTTAACCTTCATTTTCAGTGACATGAAAGACTGTGATTAATTAAGGCTATCAGAAGCATCTGAGAAGGGCAGACAGCGTGTGCTTACTGACGGGAGGGAGGGGCTCACGGTGAAGTCATCTGTAAGGAGAGAGTCCGAGGCAGAAGGATCTGGCTTGATCTAAGAAGGGAGAGAAAGTAGAGCAGTGCTGAAGCATATACAGTCACATGTTCAGAAGCAGCTGGTCTCTGGCACTCGGAGCTCTTAGCACTGTGACACCTGCCCTGCCCAATCACTTGGAACCAGTGTATTCTGGTAAAAAGGAAAAGCAGTCATGGTAGCAAAAACTTATCAAAGCACAAAAGGACACAATAGAAAAGGAGAGGGGGATGAGAATATGAATATGAATGAGTGAGAATGTTTGATTGAAGGTCTCACTTTATAGCCCAGGCCAGCCTAGAATTTGGGGTGGTCCTCATGCCTTGGCCTCTCAAACTAGAATTAGATGTGTAAGCCACCTACCATGTATGGTTTCTCCTCCACTATCCCCCCCCCCCCTAGGATTTGGGAGGTGGAGGCCAGGAGGATTGTGAGTTCAACATCATTCTTAGTTTCATAGTGAGCTATAGTTAAGACCAACTTGAGCTTTAAGAGACAGTGTCTCAGAGGGGTGGGAGGGCGAGTTAATGGAAGGTGGATGATGGTCCTTGCCTGTGATCTCAGTGCTCCTGTTTTCTCTACTAGGTTATAAAGAAGGAAGCTTGTAAGTGTGAGGCCAGTCTGGACTGTTAAGTGAATCCCAGGACAGCATTGGCTGTGAGACAAAACAGTATAGAAAAAGAGATGTGCCAGTGCGAAGAGATGGTCAGAAGCGCTGCATGGAGTAGTTCTCCCTGTGGTCCTAGCACGTGAGAGGCAGGTCTGAGGCCATCTTGGGCTGCATGCAACCCTGTCTCAAAAAGCAAAACAAAACAGAAAATAAAAGTGATAGAAACTTCAAGTACTCATAATTAGAATCTCTGTAGATAAAACCAAGACAGTACAGCAGGATGACTGGTAAGATAAGCTGACTGACTGAAATGTATCATTAAAGACTGTACAAAGAAAATACTGATCATCTTGTGACAGGTGAGCAGCCATATCCCCACAGTCTGTCCACATAATCTATAAGGTATTGAAATTAGACTGCATAGTAGAGCTCCATTTATTACACAAGTAGTGTAGGAGCTAAAGATTTCTCATGACCAGCCACACTATTCTTGAAATCACACATGGAACTCGGGGAACACTGTATGAACCGTTCTGAGGAAGTGCAAGACAAACCAACTGGCAGACATCTGGAGAGAAGCTTTGGTGGTAAGTATTGAATGTAGATATATTCCTAAGGACTCAAAGAAATACAGAGGCCATGATGGTAGAAAGTGTTATCCACAGCCCTGTAATCCTGAAGGTGCCTAATCTTGTCAGAACATGTTGATGGATGTCACTCAGTAACACAGAAATGGTAAAAGTAGTAAGACACAGTCCTGTAGCCCAGCTCTTCTGAAGTCTAGAGTAAAAGGGTTACAAGTTCAAGGCTTGCCTACACTACAGAGAAAGAATGCAGAATATTCTCACTGCCTCATCAGAATAACAAATAACCAAAAGGATAAAGACACAAGTCAAGTAATAAATTTGGGTCAGTGGAAGAATAAACATAAAAGAAACTTTAAAGATGCCACAATTAGATGCTGTTAAACCAGTGGAAGGATGAGGAACAGTCTACTTTTTTTAACATTATTCTTGTAAAATAATTGGCGAATAAAAAATAGGTAAATTATGGAAATTATAGTCAATTATGTGCCATGTAAGATTGTAGCCTAGTGGTACTGCACATGACTAACTGATTTCCATGATACATGTGCAGAACTGGTTTTGCTTGGAAAAAATAACCTCAGACTAGTTTTCTGAAGGTGTATTAAGGCCACTATTCGTTCTGTTTCCGCTTTCTAGCAAGGGGACTGAGTTCAGGCCTTCCAGCATGCGAGGCAAATGGTCTACCAGTGCGCTAACCTCACGTTAAGCCCCTTTTTTTTTCTTTCTTGATGAGGCATGTCTGTTTGATCTTAAGACTGCTATGTTTTGCTCTATGTACCATTGCATGTAAATTTTCTTTCACTAGATTTTAATGGGTTTTAGTTCTTGCAGTATTAAAGAAAACATATTTTTGTTCTGAAAGTTCCCTTTTCATTTCTGAATTACCTCACTAGAATTTTTTCCTAAGAAATATGTTATTAGGCAATTTTGGCGCTTGAGCAAATGAGAAAACATACTGTTTTTTGTTTTTGTTTTTCGGTATAGCAAAGTAACATTGAAAATAACAGTTCTCACAGTGAGAAAATTTTATAAATTAATTTTAAATAATAGACATGCCAGTTCTAAAGTGTATAAGAAAAAAATTTGTTTTTTTAACATGATCTACATGGATCAATGAACACTAAAGAATGAATTTAGAAGGCTAAGTACTTGTACATAAAATAAATTTTAAAAAAATAATATAGAAGACGTCTTTTTATAATCTTAGTATAGGGGAAGCATTTAAATAATTTGGGCTAGGTATATATAGCTTAGTGGTAGAGTAACCCAGGACCAGTAAACAAACAGACTCAAATAAGAAGTAATAAATTATTTGATGCAGTTTACTACATTAAAAAAAATTCTTGCAGCTGATGAGATGTCTTTGTGTGAAGGTGCTTGCTATGCAGATCTTGTGAGCTGAGTTTGGTCCCCAGATCCCACATAAGGTGGAGGAGAACAGATTCCACAGTTGTCCACTTCTTCACATGCTCCCCAACCTATTATTTGTATATACACACAATAATAATAAAATTACAAAGCACTATTTTAAAGACAGATACTGCAATCTCAGTACTTGGGAGGCAGAGGCAGGAGGATTGAAGAACTACAGGACCAGGGTGGGTAAGAGTCTTGTTAAAAGAACAAAAAACAAAGTCAAATAAATGCCTATTTGAGTAGATAAGGAAAATGTGTATATGGTGGAATATTGAGCTGTCCAGCCTTTAAGAAGCATGTGATGCTCTGTGAATAAAGCTTGAAGAAGTTATGCTGAGTGAAACAAGCCACTCATAAAAGGGCAGGTACAGTTGAGCATCATGGTATAGTGAGAACAGTTCACGATTGCTGTGAGCCAACCTGGGTTACAAAGCAAAGCACTATCTACAAATTTAAAAACAAAAACAAAAACAAAACAATTATTGGGCAGGTGTTTATTTAGCACAGTTGTAAAAGGCTTGCCTAATGTATGCAATTGGTGTATGAATGCATTTGTACTGAGCATCTCAATTAGTTATATTCATAAAAAGCAGAATGGTTATTGTTGGGTTGTTCACTATGTTTGGATTTGTAGCAAATATATATTTGCATCCTAAAACTAGAATTAAAAATGAGCGAAATGGGCCCAGAGCAAGTGGGGGCTGGAGTGAGCGAGGCTGGAGCAAGAGGGAGAAGGGAAGGGGGAAAATGACTAAAATATAAGTCAATTATATGTCATAGTCTTCCTAGCATAGCACCTCTCCAGAAGTGGGAAGTAATTCAAATAGGTAGTTCTTAGACTTAAAAACTACCTAGATGGAATTTTCTATGAGAAGTTGCCAGCCTTATTCACAGAAGAAAAAGTTACAGTGTTATAGTTTACTTATTAGAAACATAAAGGTTGGATGACTTGTTGTGCTAGAACTGGGATTCACATGTGGTGTGTACATAAAAAGCTTGTCACATACCGTGAATAAAGCTTGAGGGTGTTTTGCTAAGTGAAACAAGCCACCTATAAGAAGGCAGGCACTCCTGAGCTCCATGCTGTAGTGAGGCTGTGATATATTCCTGTGAGAATATAAATTGCAGTAGTAGTGCCTGTGGGTGTCATTTGAGCAATACTGCCAGTAAGGATATAGTCGGTACTTGACCCAGCAGATAATCTTTCCTAAACCTTGACTTGTATACCTGCCATATGACATATATAACTAGATTATCTTGTAGCATTGTTTGTAGTAGTAGAAGGCTAGAAACACCCACAAGTACCCTATCATTAGAGGATAATTCTAAGAAACTTACTTGCTCAAAACTTGAAAGAACAAATCAAAGGTGTAAGCCATCATTTTGGACTTAAAAGAACAAAAGCCAATGTATTCGCTACTTGTGTGCTTAGTAAATAGAGGAGTCTGCTAGACTCTGGCTTGGAAATAGGGTGTCGCTAAGGGTGTTTCCTGTATCCTAGAAACCCAAACTATTCCTGGGCATTTGGGAGGGTGCAAAATTAGTGTTTGCCACCCAAGAAACTAGAGTGTAGAGTCAAAGACGAATTTAAAAGAAGATACCCTTAGGTAGGGATGTGGCATCTGTAAGTTACATGTTACGGTAATTGACAGAAGTTGTGCTAACCTGCTGGTGATAAGGAGGAGTTTCCTATAGTAATGAAAGACTTCGTTTCTGGGTTGGAAAGATCGGGAGTAGAGGGGGCAGCAAATGAAAGGCTGCTAGAGTGGGGTAATCACACCTTCCGTCTCTCAGAAACTTTGTTGCAGTTAATTTGCAAACCAGTTAAAAGATACACAGGAAACACTAACTTTAAGAAGAAATGAACACCTTTATTGAATGTTATTGAAACATTCTCTCTTGAATGAGAATATAAGTCCTGTGTCCAAATATTTTTAAAGATAAGCAGAGAAACAGTATCCAGTGAGATGATGATTAAAAGTTTTTTTTATTCCAGAGGACTGGAGATACTGTTCAGTGGTTAAGAACACTGCTGGTCTTGCAAAGAACCCAAGTTCTGCTTCCATAACTCACAACTGTCTCTAACTTCAGTTCCAAGGAATCTGATGCCCTCTTCTGGCCCCCTCAGATACGAGGCCATGTACAACGGTGCAGGCAAAATACTTGTATAACTGTTTTTAAAAGTTTTTCCCCCCAGAAGTAACATTTAGATTTGATTGAGCTTCAAATTGAAATTGCAGTGTGTGGAGCAATTGTTCTCTAATAGAATAAAGTCCAAATTTTACTTCTAGATGTTCAAATAATGGAAATGAAAAACAAAGAATGAAGTAGTGGTAGGGTAGACACCACCCGTACTTCAGATGATACTAGGATGCTCTGTGAAGTAAAGAGTATGATTGTCTACGCTGACGTCTATACCTCCTTACACTGGTAGCAATCAGTAGGAGGCTCAGAATAAGGATGCACACAGAACTAACACTTAGTTACCTAGCAAAGCTTGAGGCAAGAAGCAAAGGATGTTTTTCTGCAGAATAATAAACCAGATGGAGAGAAATAAGCAATAGAGTGGTGAGCACAAAATTGTTAAATATATTGATAGATCAAGTTGGTGTCTCTCTCTTTCTCCCCTCCCCCCATACTCACCCACCCCTTATTTTAAAAATAGAACCAAAGTTTCAGACTGCAACAAACGTGGGAGAGGAGTTTATGTCAAAAAAATGCTATTTTGTTTTGTTTTAAGACAGAGTCTTGCTCTATTGCCCAGGCTAGTCTCAAACTTGTAATATTCTGTCCCTGCACTCCTGGATGCCAGAGTTAGAGGCATGAGCCACTGCGTCCAGCTTAAGAATGCTGTTTTCTTGTTTACAAGTATATCAACTACACTTTTAACTATGACATACTAGCGGTCTTTAAGCCCTCTTGAAGAAATAGCCCATGGCTCTACACCCAAGCTGCCTGAGCTTAGAGACAGTAGAGTCACCAGGTCAAGGCCAACATAGGCAAAAAAAAGGGGGGGGTGTGCCCTGGACTGTCCCTTAGAAATTGCTTCACCTTCCTACATTTTCTTATGTATAAGTGGAATTATGATGCCCTCTGTAAGTACTGGGGTGTTGCTGCTACTTTTCTTAAAAAATACCCACAACAAAGAATAGAAATCATGGAAATTGATATTTTCTTGGCCAAAATAACCAATTTAAAGGAGTAAAGAAAGCTTAATCTTTTAAAAGTATTTTTACTTTATTATTTTCTGTGTATGAAAGTTTTCTCTTCATGTGTCTGTACCATGTGTGTACACTGCCTGTTGAGGCCAGAAAGGGGCATCAGAAAAAGAGAGTGGAGCTACAGTTGGTTGTGAGCCACCAACCATATGGGTGCTGGGAAATGAACTGGGGTCTGCTGCGAGAGCAGCCAGTGCTCTTGGCAGCCGTCTGTAGCACCGAAAGCTCAGCCTCTAACACACCATCTAAAGTTACGAGATTTTACCTTTTTTTAATCTCACAATCCCAAATGAGCATCTTTGATTTATATTCCCAGTTTCCTGGAGGCAGAGGTAGAGGCAATAAGGCTAGACCAGGATTACATACTAAGCCTATCTTCAAAAGAAAAAAAAAGGTTTATAAATGCTAAGGTATAGTGTGAGTTTTTTTTTCCTATATGTTAAAATGCCTTGCTATTTAATTACAGAAACTTGGTCATTATTCATACTATGCTGGAAAATGACCAATAGAAGAAACTAAGAATGATTAGAATCTTCTAAAAAGAAAATCTGACAAGGGATATCCAATAGTAAAACAGTAATTTTAGTTTTTTCATTGCATTGCTCAAATATTGCATCTTACTTCCAAAGATACAAAAGAATTTGAGGGACATACAAGTCAGTTAAATGCAACAAAATAGCACTCTAGACCTGAGTTGTTTGGTAGCCATTTGTCACATGTGACTTTATATTTAAATCAGTTAAAATTAGTAAGTTTATAGCTGAATTTGTCAGCCATGCTGGTTGACTGCATTTGAGGTGGTTCTATAGAAAGGTGTGGCAGTTTTTCCATGTTACTGCGACCACCTACTGTGTTAGGCTGCACAGACAGGAAAGGGTTTCATTGTAGAAAGCTCTTTCTGCTTTTTGTATGAAGTATCAGATATAGCTCAGACTGGCCTTCACTTGCTGTGTAGTTAAAGATGACCTTGAACTCCAGATCTTTCTTCCTTTCTAGTTCTGGGATTGCAGGTGTGACCCACCATGCCCAGTATACATGGTATTTTTGGGCATCACATGTAGGGCTTCATGCTTGCTAAGTGAACATTTTACCCTGAGTTGCATTCGTAATTCTCATATCAAATTTTATTGGATAATGCTACTTTATACTCTGATGTTGATAATAGTAAGGTCAGCTGTGTAAGTGAAATCTCAGCCTATAATTCTGGTTTTTAAAAAAAACTTAAAAGTGTATTTTAAGCATTCTTCAGTAATCTTTTTTGCAAATTCTTTTAATTTATTTGAAAATTTATATGTATACAATGTATATTAGATCACAACATACATGATTAATGTGTTTTAATCAAACCCATATCCTCCAACTCATCCTATAACATTCTCATATATTACTCAGGTTTTAATTTTTTTTCTTTTTTAGTTTTCATAAATGGAAACAGTGCATGTTGATCATATGCACATCCAATACTTTTCTGACACACCCCAGGAATCCTGCACTTCTCCTTCCTACTCTCCCTAGGAACCCCAACATTTCCCTCCCCCTGCAGGCTAGAAGTCTTTGTTTTTTGAGGCAAGAGTCTCTTTGTAGCCTGGCTGTTCTGGACCAGGCTGGCCTCAGACTCAGAGATCCACCTGTCTTTGCCTCCAGAGTGCTGGGATTAAAGGTACGTGACACTGTGCCTGGTTTATGAGTCTTGGTATTATATCCTATCTGAATTTTCTCACGAGACCTCATCAGTGGGCAAGATTTTTCTGATGAATGAATGTACTTTTTTTTGGAGACAGAGTCTCACTATGAACTCGATCTGGAATTAAATTCTAGAATTAAAGACTTGGACCACCACACCCAGTCCATATGATATATTTCTAAGAATAAAAACAATCTAGATAGTCATTCAGAAATATTTGCAACATAAACATAAAAAACATAAAACACAACATATTTTATAAAAACATAAAAGATGTTCTTTCACATTTTATGTTGTTTACGTGAAAAGCTTTACTTAGTACAAAAGATTTACTGTATTTAAATCCTTCCTACTAATTTTCTTACTGCCAAGAATGGTGACACATACCTATGATCTCAGTCTCCAAGAGGATGAGGCAGCTAGACTGAGTTTGAGGCCAGCCTGGGCTACAGAGTTGAGATCTTGTTTCAGAAAAGATAAAAGGAGGAAAAAAAAATTCAAGATTTTGTTATTTGTCTATAAAAATGATAGAAAACTTCACGTGAGGAGGTTCCTTTGCACACAGGTAGGTAGTAAAGGATGCCGGGACATAAAGTTTAAGGAGCAGCAGGAAGGGGACAGCAGGAAGCTGACCAGTTGTACCAACACGGGATTAGAAGGATAGCCAGGCACAGTTAATGGACTAGCAATATATATTTAAGAGTTCCAGGAAGGGTCCTTTATAAAAAATACAAGTTGCAAGTTGTAGTTGGAAAGTTGGCTCAGTGTGTAAGAGTACTGGCTCCTCTGCCAGAGGACCTGGGTTCAGTTCCCTGCACTGCATGATTCACAGCCCTCTGTAATTCCAGTGCCAGGGGTGTATATCTTTGTTTCTTCCTGCTATATTACACACACCCACACACACCTTACTATATTAAAACAATTTTGTACACGTCTGAACTCAAAAACAGAAAGAAAAAATATCACACACACACACACACACACACACACACACACACACACACACACACACGCAAAATCACTTTGGAAATCAACCGGTAAGGTGTGACATCTAGTGTGCCCAGTACAGTTGAAAGTAGGCCTGTATGGGAGCCACAAGGAAGAAGCCAAATCTGTCAAGGAGTCCCAGAAAGATGATTTAGAGGTACGAGTTCCTCTGAAGTCTGGGTCTGTAGCAGGAGTAAGACCTAGAGTGTGACAGGTAAGCCTTTCATAAAACCAGTTAGCCATGCAGCTCTTCTCCTGTGTCTGTGCAGTTAGGCGCACTATCAAGGCAGAGCTGAGGGAAGATCACGGAAAGATACAGATAAAGGTCTTCAAACCTTAGATGACGATTTAAGTGAGAAGTCTGTATGTGAAAAGGTGAAATCTCTACTACCTTACTCTTTGCCTGTTTAAATGCTAGTTTTCTAGAAGTGTCTTCCAAGGATGACACGCCTTCCCAACATGACATTAAAGGAGATAAGTGACTATCTAAACACAAAGTGAGAGCTGAGGGTATAACTCAGTGTTAGAACATTTGCCATCATACACACAGCCCTGGAGTCAGTTTGCAGCACCTCTACAACCTCCTCCCAGTAAATTCTACAAGGAAAGTGGTAAATTTGCTGGTGTTTGTACTGAAAATTAAGAGCTTGTTTTATTACTCTGTGGTAGCAAGCTTTTTTATTTCAAGACTTATAATTGTTTTAAAGTTATCAGGGTACCCCTAGTCACATTAAAGGGGGGGTATAGCTATTAATACAGTAGCTGTGGCATAAAACAAGGGTAAGCAAGATGTCTCAGTGGGCAGTGGCACCTGTTGCCAAGCCTACTGACAAGTTAAGATTCCTAGGTCCCACATGGTAGAAGGAGAGAGGGGATTCTTGCAGATTGTCCTCTGACTTCCTCACAAAAATGTGTACACACAAATACAAAGCTAGAGAGAAATGTAAAAATAAAAATAGTCCTTTAGAAACTCCAGCACTAAACTTTCATGTCAATATGGCGTACTTTCTGTGAAAAGTAATGCTTTGTATCTGAAATTTTTCCTACAGGCTGGTGTATTTATTGGGTGCTCAGTTCTCAGCCTGTGGTACTATTTTGGAAGGATGTGGAGCTTTTTGGAAGTGGATCTGGGCTGTTTGAAGAAATAGCCTAGCCCTAGTTTTGGTCTAGCTTTTATCAAAGACATGACACGAACAAACATCTGCCACAGAGATAGTTCACCATAGTTCCCTACCAGTATGGAGTACAACCTCTGAAGTCACAAGCTAAAACAAATCTGCCACAGAGATAGTTCACCATAGTTTCCCTGCCATTATGGAGTACAACCTCTGAAGTCACAAGCTAAAACAAATCTGCCACAGAGATAGTTCACCATAGTTTCCCTGCCATTATGGATTACAACCTCTGAAGTCACAAGCTAAAACAAATCTGCCACAGAGATAGTTCACCATAGTTTCCCTACCAGTATGGAGTACAGCCTCTGAAGTCACAAGCTAAAACAAATCTTTTCCCCATAAGGTTTTTTGTTGGTTTGTTTTTGTTTTGCTTTGTTTGTTTTTTGTTTGGACGTTGTAATGAGAAAAGTAAGTAATAGACCAACTTCTCCATTAACACATTTATAGTAACATTGTTTTATAATCTTGTGAATCACTGTCCAACTTAAATATTCTCTGCTTCTGTATTTTTGTTTCTTTTATTACCAAGTATGTCTATATTAACACATTTGTTACTAAACCTGGTTCATGTAGTTATGTGGTCCCTGGCATTTAATGTGTGTGTGGTCCAGCAGGCCTGAGACCCAGAAAAGTGGATAGCGTTTGGAGTCTGTCGATCTTTTGGTTCCGTTCAAATCTTCAGCTACTGAGATGAGATCCATTCAGCACTATGGAGTACTCAACAATTTTATGGTTTAAATTTTCATCTTATCCCAAGACACTCTCCAAATTGATACATAAAATTAACCATTACAACTCTATCCCCTTTCAACCTGGTGCCCAAATTTATTTTCTTAAGTCATATATATAATCTCTGGCTGTCCGCCAGCTCACAGAAATCCACCTGCCTCTGCTTCCTGAGTGCTGGGATTTAAGGCATACAC
Organism: Uromys caudimaculatus; assembly: GCA_028551405.1. Taxonomy (NCBI): domain Eukaryota; kingdom Metazoa; phylum Chordata; class Mammalia; order Rodentia; family Muridae; genus Uromys; species Uromys caudimaculatus. The sequence goes on from CM052705.1 coordinate 17,490,293, forward strand.
CACCATACTTGTCATAATCTCATTAGAGATAATCCTTGTAAATAAATCATTTTATTTTACTTTATTAAAAAAATCATAAAAAGCATTTTTTTAAAAGAGTCATGACTTGCAGGTAGTATGTTGCACACCTTTAATCCCAGCACTAGGGAGGCAGAAGCAGCTGGATCTCTGAGTTTCTGAGCAGCCAGAGCTACATAGGAGACCCCGTCTTAAAAAAAAGAAAGAAAGAAAGAGGTAACAGGGAATGATGTGCTTATTACGCATGTCTTGACTACAGCCTACTCACACCATCGCCAAAGGGCCATAGCTACAGCCTACTCACACCATCGCCAAAGGGCCATAGCTACAGCCTACTCACACCATCGCCAAAGGGCCATAGCTACAGCCTACTCACACCATTGCCAAAGGGCCATAGCTACAGCCTACTCACACCATTGCCAAAGGGCCATAGCTACAGCCTACTCACACCATCGCCAAAGGGCAGTACGTGTTCTACATATACACAGACAGGGAAGAAAGATTTCCTCGTTTCTATAACTACTTAGATCATTATAACTGCTGCTCATAAGTTTCCTTTTGCTGTCTATCTGTATTCGTTTTGCCTTTAGCAAGGACCTCAGCTAGTTGTAATTCTAACTGATTCCTGAAGGTCATGATAACTGAGTTGTAATTTTCTATTGACTTTCATTACATGAACAGTGTGACACTATGATATGACCTGGAGAATCTTCTATATTTTAGACACGCTTTTTCTTTTCCCTTGCCGAGTTACTAGTAACAGACCAATCTCTTAGTGATCCAGATAAAATACTCAGCCTAATAACTCCATTTCTTTTTGATTTCGATACATGAGTGTTCAAAGCAGCCGCATGGCAATGTTAACTTGCATTTCAGGGAATTACTTTATTTCCTGATGAAGCATTTTGGAGCTGAGATCTCCAGGCCAGAAGAGTATGTGCTCACAGTGACACAAAATTTGTTTGCGGGTCACTAAAGGCAAAAGAGCATTCTCATTAATACCTCTTAATTCTTAGGCCTGTGAATCCTGGCTACTAAAGAAACAGTACATATATTAAATACTAATTCAGTGAATACATGGTTGCTTTTACATCCTTTCTTCAGCCTTAAAAAAATTAAGTTAATCTTCAAAGACTATTTTTCTTTTTAGATTTATATTTTTTTATTGTATATGCATTGGTGTTTTGCCTGCATGTATGTCTGTAAAAGTGTCAGATCCTCTAGGACTGGAGTTACAAACAGTTGTGAGCCACCATGTGGGTTCTGGGAATTGAACCCAGGTCCTCTGGAAGAGCAGCCAGTGCTCTTAACCTGAACCATCTCTCCAACCCTGAAAGACTATTATTCTATGAAGCCAAGCTGTTTTAGGATGGAATGTGTATTCAGTGCATTTCACAAGCCTTTGCTAGGTTGTGTCTATGGCAGATAAGATGCTGCTCTTCCATTATGAAAGTGCTCCAGTGACATCCACCTTCCACCCTAGGGAACAGGGCCATATCAAGACTAAATATTGGTCTGCACAGACACTCAGCAGCACCCACAGTGAAGCTAGCATTCCTTCTCCCCTCTAAGCTCAGATATAACATCTATGTTTGCTACTTGCTTATGAATACTTCATTCATGAGTCCACTGATCACTACCAGGGAAGGCCATCACTTGAATATTTATTAAAATCCTTCTCTGCTGTTGTCACCTTTGGTGGGCATTTATTTATATGTTAACACAAATATCTTGGAGCTTGCTCACTCAGGTTTAACCATATACCCCTTCTCCAGATTTCTTCATTCCCAACTTTGAGTTGTGTATCTCAAATTCCTGACCAACCATTGACCACAGGTTTTGGATTGGTCCATAATTGTATGTCTGGCTATGTTTCTTATCACTGTCCTTCAGTGGTGCCTAGAATGGAGTTGCAGTACTATGTCTATCCATCTGGAAGTAGTTCCTATATATTATACAGAAACAGCCTATAAAGTGAGCCTAGTTTTCCTCTGTCAACTGAAGAGAATTCCCCATTGCGTCACATAGGCAGGTGGGGGTGGGGGAGATGGCTGTAGTGAGGACCGTCAGGAGACACTTCATATAAGTTGCTTTTGCCTTTGGGCTGCCTTGGGCACACATGGCAGTATCACTGCCATTTAATGACAGAATGTTGCTGTTGTTGCCCTTTCACCTACCACTGTCTGGGCTGTTGTCATTGGCCTGCATGAAGTATTCTGACCAGAGAGCTGTAAATAAACATGTGTTTGTCATTTCCACTATAACCGTTAAGTGTTCAGTATGAGGCTTTCAGGGGTCTCTTCTTGCTTTGCCCCTTCAGCTAGTAATTAGCAGTGCTAAGCGGCCTGGGCTTGCCTATATGTGTGTGCGTCACTCACAGAGACCAGAGAGGTCCCCTGGAAGTGGGGTTACACATGGGTTTGGGCTGCCCTGTGGGTGCTGGGAGCTAAACTTGGATGCTTGCAAGGGCAGCAAGTTCTCTTTACCACTGACCCATCTCTCCAGGTCTTGTTTCTAGCTTTTAAAATGACCATCTTGTTTCCCAGTTAATGCTTTTTAACCCTTTTTTGCCTCTCTTCTCTTTTATATTTAATCCTCACAAGTAATTCCAATAAGTGGTTTTTTTCTGCGATTTTGCATTTGTGAGAGTGAGGCTCAGGGAGGTCACAGAGAAGCCCAGCTTATATTTCTTAAGTAAAATCTGTTTGAACAGTTTGTGTTGGTTGTAATAGCCATGCTGTTTTTACCAGTAGCTTAGGTCTGCTGAAGATTTTATATGAACATAGTGAATTCTTTGACTCTGTAACTATTAATTAGAATTAATTTGGGACTGAAGTGGTTCATCGGTTTACTGCTCTTGCAGAGGACATGAGTTTGACTCCCAGCACCCATATAAGGTGACTCAAGTAAGTGCCTGTAACTTCAAGTCCCAGAAGATACGAGTTTTGAACTCTACAAAAACTGTAAACTTATATGCACATAGACACACACACACACATAATTTAAAACTATCTTTACAGTTAGATCTGTCAAATTGGGAATGATCCCCCCCCCCTTGCCCCAACAAGTTTTGGGAAGATTGAGGGACTTGGAAGAGTAGTGTATGAGTCCCAGTGTCCACATAGAAAGAATGGCATGGCACCTGGAGGAGGGACAGAGATGGGGAGTTCCTGGGTCTATTGATGACCTCCAGATGCAGTGAGAGATCAAGCTGCAAAGATAGCCCAGCCGTTAAGAGTGCTTGCTGCTTTTGCAGAAGTCTGAAGTTTGCTTCTCAGCAGACAGCTTGCAGCTGTCTCCAGGGAATCCAGTGTCCTCTCTGCTAGCCTCCATAGGCTCCTCCCACACATGCGCCCATCCACCAGCACATGCACGCACATGAAAAACCTCTAAAAATAAGATGGAGAACAACAGAGCAGGACATCCAGCCTTGACCCTCTGGCCTCTGTGCACATACAGGCATGCGTCACGTATACAGAAGGGCAGGGCAAAGGTGAGAGGGTTTCCCTCTCAGATGAAGAGTTAGAGACACCTTAGCCTACAGTTGGTATGAAAGCTGCATTGTGACTAAGAGACCTAGCTTCCTGTTTATTAATCCACTCCACTCTCTCAAATAGGAGGTTTATGTTGCAAATTACCTACACACTCCAGCTCTCTGTCTCGCAGGGAACGGTAAGGAAGGGCATTCTTTGTTTTAAGAATGTGTGCTAGAGGTCACAGAACCTCGTCCATTCAGTAGCGTGCAGGTCCGCTCATCGCCTCCACTACATGTGGTCTGTCACAGATGGGACCACAGCAGTCGTTGGCATTTCTCACCAGTAATATGGTGGCTCATATGTACAGTGAAAACTGTACTCCTGTGTTCAGTTATAGTTTAGGAAAGTGGAGATGAAACTATAAAGTCTACAGGTGCTCCCATTCACTCAGATGTCACCATATGCTGCTTTCCTTTAAACAGCACTTGACAAAAACAGGCCGGAAGTGTGCTCCGGTCCCACATAGCAAGTGGGGACTAATAGAACAACATGGGGATTCATACTGGGATCTGAAAACAGAATTAAGTCCCAGAGTCGTGCTTTTACACCCACCCTCCATTCTTGTGTGTACACTTGCCATTGACCTAGTGAATAAACTCGACATTTACCTAACCTTTATGGACTTTACTCAATCTTGACAGAAGCAACTATTATTTATAAATAACATGCTAAATTTTTGTGCTTTGATTTTGTTTTTGAAAAAGAGTCTCACTATCAAGACCTGGCAGATAACAGGTTGGCCTCAGACTCATACTGATTTGCCTGTCTCTGCCTCAAGTGCTGGGATTATAAGCATATGCCACCACACCTAGCATACAACTAACAACTAACTTATTTAATGAATAGGAATATTATTTAGGATGGATTCATTTACTATAATTAGCTTGGTATTACAAACTCAAGATCAATGAAGTTATATTCACATGCTTTTGTAAACATCAAATTGATAACTTTTTAATTGAGGTAAGCTTAAGATTCCAATAAATATACCATTTTTTGTTAATTACTTGTTTAAATAGCAAACAAAACCCTAAGTCTTGTTTTAGATTTACCTTTGTATGGAGGATACTGTATTTCTTAAAAATTAGTCTATACTTTTGAAAAATTTTGTACTATAACTCCAGTTAGGTTTAATAAAAATACTGGAACTTTAAGTAAAATCCTTTACTTATGCTTCCTGTATTAGAAGCCACTTATAAATCATATTTAAGACATCCTACTAAATTGATACCTTCATGATCTGAATGTATAGAGTAGAGTGCCCTGAAGGTTTCTATAGTGCTCGCTTCGGCAGCACATATACTAAAACTGAAGGCTTCTATAACTGAGTTGTTTCAGACCCATATAAATGAGCTATTTAACTAGACATTAAAATATATTTTATTTGCTATGTTATCTGCCAACCTTAAATTAGAACATCTTCTATAAAACCAGTGACTGATTATTTCAGGACACACCCTTCCCCCCCCCCAAAGAAAAGAGGCTTAAGTAGAATTTTTATTTAATAATTAGCTTATTAGGGGGAGTTGTTTGTTTGTTTGTTTATGTATTTATTTATTCATTCGTTCGTTCGTTCATTCATTCATTTATTTATTTCCGAGACAGGGTTTCTCTGTATAGCCCTGGCTGTCCTGGAACTCACTCTGTAGACCAGGCTGGTCTCAAACTCAGAAATCCGCCCGCCTCTGCCTCCCACTGCCGGGCGTGTTGTTTTATTTTGTTTTGTTTTATTGTGACGAGGTTTCCCTGTGTTGTGGCCCAGCCTTGCCTTGAGACCTTGCTCTTCTCCTGCCTCAGTGGGACTGCTGTTCCTGGGGTTACAGGTGTGCTCTGCTGGCCTGGCCGTTGTTGTCTGCTCTATCTGTCGTTGACAGTTCTGCTTCTTATTGAGCTAATTTAACAGGAGCTTAGTTTGGATTTTATTTTCTACATTGACACAGACTCGAGTGCAACAAAAAATCTTACATTCGAAACTAATGTTAATGTGAAGCCTTCGGAACAGTTGCTTTAGATTTGTCCTCGTTGCTGGTCAGCAGCAATGTGTCTGGTACTATGATAATTGCTGTTAAGAGAGGCTCCAAAGAAAGAGTTATACAGTGTGCATGTTTGAGATTTGGACTTGAGTTGTTCTTTATTCTCTGCCCTGCAGACCAGGTTTTGATTCTCACTCTTCCTCGTAGTTCGCCACGGGTCTCCAAGTTGCCTAATTTCTTTAACACCACGGATCAGTGTTATTACTCCTTGATTTCTATCATCAGCAGTGGAAGCTTTTTCAAAATTCAAGGTACTTTTGGGTGTAAATTAAATCTGATCCAGTATTTAAACATAAAGAATCCTCATCCAGCCAGTTTTCTTTCTGACAGTTCCACCGGTGCAGCTTCGCCCGTGTCAGTTTGTCAGCATGGCAGTCTGGTTTTCCTCCCTCGGGAGCTGGGATGGTTACCTACAGCAGGGAACAGTGCAGCACTCACCTGGTTTTGATTCTGCTGTCTCACAGCCTCCACCTCCTCCCCTCCAAACCTAAACAGCTGCTGCCTGAGCTTGGCTTGGGCGTCCCACCCTGCCGCGGGGGTGGGTATGTGATGTTTATGCCGGCTGCAGGCCGCTCGGTGGACCGGCTGTGCTTCCCCGTCTCAGGCTTAAAAATGGGGTGGGGAACCCCTCATTTTTCCAGTGGAGCAAAGTAACTGTGTGATTTTATGGTTTGTCTTATTTAATTTTTTATCTTTTTCTGAAGTGTTTGTTTTTTCGTGTGTTGGGGTGGGAGGTGGTGGCACGGCACCAGTGGAGGTCAGAGAACAACTTTATGAAACTGGTTCTTTCCTGCCACCTTTACATGGATTCCAGGTATCGAGAGATCTCTAGGTCTGTGCAGTGTTTTATCCATTGAGCTGTCTTGCTGACCCTAAGGCTAAAGTTTTGATTAGTGTTGGTTGAATTCCAGGGTAAAATTTTTAATTAAGGATTAAAATCTTGTATTCATAATTGACATTTACATTTGCTAGCCATCAGTGTGAAATAGTCGATTTTTAATATCCTGGTTATGTGATTTCTGGCAAGAGCCAACCAGTTGGAACAGTGGTAGAAGCTTTTAAAATGTGTGTCGGTATGTGGGGGGGGAGGTAGTGGGTGGGTTTGTGTGCATGTATGCCTAAATACAGGGATCAAACTGAGAAGATCTGAGTTTGCCAGTCTTGCCCAGCAAATACCTTTAGCTCTAAGCCTCTTGCTTTTACCCAGAAAATATTGTAATTATTTGGAATGAAGTGCTCAGAAATCCTATAACACCAAGAAACAGAGACAATGTTGACTTCTGTGCAACCTAAGATAATTTTAAGCCCTATATACTTTATCACTGGAGGGAACAACACAGACTCTCCCATTAAGTGTCTGTTATTTTAAAAATAGATATAGAGGTTTTGTTTTGTTCGTTTATTCAGAAAGAGATTCTGTACTGTTGGTGGACAGCTAGAAAAATTGACAGCATGACAGCAAGAAAAAGAGAATCCCAGCACTTAGGAGACAGGCAGGCTGTCTAATGTGGCCCCCTCTTAAAATAACAGTACCATATGAAACTTTTATATTTTATTATTCTAACTTATATTCTTCAATTTTACTATGATGGCTCCTGGGTCCCACCTTCAGTTTCAATTGTATTCATTTATAGTAACCCAAAAGCAGTATTTTAAATGACATTTTGGTGCCATCTGCTGTTCTGTAATGTGATGTTCCACTTACTTGGATAAAATTTGTAAGTAGGAGATTAAAATACGTTATTTCATATTTTTGCTCATATAAGCACAAAATTGAGCTTATCTGCCTTGTTGTCTGCATCCCAGCTGACAGAGACTATAGACTTGCATACAAATATTTTTGTATTCTTGCCTCTGCTGGTTTTGAATATTCAGCCAGTGCCTTTAATAAGTTCCTGAAGACTTTGTTTATGGAGTCTCCATGAAAAAGGCTCCTAAGGGAAAGGCTCCCTGGTTCCCATCCCTCCCCCCAGTCATGTTTTTATGCCTCTCCTTGTCTGTGAACACCTAGCTTTTCACCTGACATAGGTTTGTTTCTTACCTGTAAAGGTCCACTGCTGCCATTCAAATGAACACCCACCCCATAATTCTAGACTGCACCTTTCCCTCAATTCCAAAACAGGGTTGGGTTCTTTTGTTTAATTTTTAAAATTGACTTAATTATGATTATTTTTATGTATGTTGCATAAATGTATGTATGTGCACCATGTGCTTGTTTGAAGCCCAGAGAGAGCAGCAGCACTGGGACCGGAGTTACAGACGCTTGTGAGCTGTCTGTAGCTTATGAGAATGGAACGCAGGTAGCCTGCAGGACCAGCCGGGGTTCTTAACTTAGCCGAGTCATCTCTCCAGAGCTTTGAAACAAGGTTTTCATTTATCTCAGGCTAGCTCTCAACTCCAACTGTGTAGCTTATACTAGCTTTAACTCCTAATGGCCCTTGCATCTCTTCTGTGATAGCATATGCCTGTGTAGCTTCTTTTATATAAATCATTTCCACTACAAATACAGCATCATATTTTATAGTTATAGTCTTTAAGTCTTACATGATCTGTCTTGTACTTTGTTTAGTGTAGCAATTTGTATATATGGGAATATAAAAGATTGTTTAGTAATTTCCAGGTATAAGTCTCAACAAATGTCCCCATGTCTCTATACAAATACAGGCGCCCCAGAGACTAGCGGCATCTGATCCTTCAACAGCTAGCACATAAAGAGATGGCTCCAAGTGGTAGGTTTTGAGTAAAGTTGATGAATTTGGCCATTCAGAGCTTTTCCAGTCATTTCTGTGTTACTGTTAGATATTGTCTATTGAGTTCTGCTGTGGTATTGACTTAATTTTAATTCCCTTAAACCTTTTTGGTTGATAGCTGTAGATCCTGTCTTTAGCATAATGCTGACATTAAATGGTTCTTGCTTTTCATTGAAACCTTGTCCTGGATTAAGCTCTGCATTTGCATTATCAAGGTTAAGGATGTCTGTATTGGTGATGTGTGCAAACTGTTCAAGTCTTTCAGTGATTGTGTGTGCGTTGGTTGTAGAAGTTGAAAATACACTTGTGGCCGGGCAGTGGTGGCACACGCCTTTAATCCCAGCACTTGGGAGGCAGAGGCAGGTGGATTTCTGAGTTCGAGACCAGCCTGGTCTACAGAGTGAGTTCCAGGACAGCCAGGGCTACACAGAGAAACCCTGTCTCGAAAAACCAAAAAAAAAAAAAAAAAAAAAAAAACCCCAAAAAACGCTTATGTTCACCTTGTTAAGAATATGAGGGCTGGAGAGATGGCTCAGCGGTTAAGAGCACTGACTGCTCTTCCGGAGGTCCTGAGTTCAATTTTCAGCAACCACATGATGGCTCACAACCATCTGTAATGAGATCTGATGCCCTCTTCTGTTGTATCTGAAGACAGCTACAGTGTACTTACATAAAATAAATAAATAAATCAATAAATCAATCTTTGGGCCGGAGCAAGCGGGGCCGGAGCGAGAAGGGAAAAAAAGAATATGAAAGTATGTAATAACTCTGTAATGCTGAATGTGCACCGGAAGTATGTTTCCTTCTCCAGTACATACTTTATATCTGGGTCACTCAAGAGATTGTTCTTAGTTGTTTTGGTGGACTGTTGTTGACTTTATTTTAATGTGTATGGGTATTTTGCCTGTATGTATATCTTTGCACCACTGGCATGCCTGGTGACCGCAGAGGCCAGTACAAGGCACGAGATCTCCTGGGAGCCTTATGAGGTGCCATGAAGGTGCTGGAAATTGAACCTAGGTCCTCGAAGAGCAGCCTGTGAGTTTGACCTCTGAGCCCTCTTCAGTTCCAATGGGTTGTTCTTAATACTGTGTGCTTCTATTACTCCTGGAAAATTGCCTGAGTCTTCTTCAAAGATAGAGTGGCTACTCTTTTATCTTGGGGCTTCTTTAAGGCAACTACATTACTTGATGGGTCTTGTCTTCATCTTATTTCTGTATTTATTACTTAGTTTGGCTGAGTTAAGTCTGTATGTCTGCAATGGTTTTTATTCTACCTTCCCTTGTGTTTGATAGTTTAATGAAAAACCTTACTTCCTTTGTGACCAACAGTGAAAGCCATTGCTTTGACATCCACAGTGACAGTTGTTCTTGTATTTGTACTTTATAGTTTTGTTTTGTTTTGTTTTTTAATTAATCACACTAACTGGCAACGTTGTTGGCCTTTTTACAGCTTTACCAAATGCCTTACATTGTTGGCTGTTTCGCAGCCTTACAAGATGACTACCTGTAGTTAAAGGAGACAGTGTTTGTTTTTACCTGTAGTCAGTCAGCCCTTGCTATTTATGAATTTAATTCTGTAATTTTTGCTCTTTGCGACCTGTCATGAGATATATTTTGTAAGCATTATTTCTGCCCCATAGGGTTTTCCAGATATTAGATGGGGTGATATTAAAAAAACTTTTACCTGGGATTTGAAATAAATGTTGTATTTTCATAATTTTCAGTATCCCACCTCAATTATGAAAATAGCTAATATTGAGATGTTGTTTTTACTAGGCACTATACCAGTTAGATGATAATTACTAAGATAGCTAACCAGCACACCTCAAAATTATTTTTAAAGATTTATTTGTGTAGAGTGTTCTGCTTGCATGTATGCATTCATGCTAGAAGAGGGCACTGGATCTCATTACAGATGATTATGAGCCACCATGTGGACTTCCAGAAGAGCAGCCTGTGCTCTTAACTTCTGAGCCATCTCTCTAGCCCTGACACATCTCCATTTTTAAAACTATAATAGTTTTTGTGTGTGTGTGTGTGTGTGTGTGTGTGTGTGTGTGTGTGTGTGTGTGTGTAAGAGGTCAGGACAGCCGGGCAGTGGTGGCACATGCCTTTAATCCCAGCACTTGGGAGGCGGAGGCAGGTGAATTTCTGAGTTCGAGGCCAGCCTGGTCTACAGAGTGAGTTTCAGGACAGCCAGGGCTACACAGAGAAACCCTGTCTTAAAGAAAAAAAAAAAAGAGGTCAGGACATCTTTTTGTAGTTCTTCCACCGTGGGCTCTGGGCATTAAAAGAATTCAGATTGTCAGCCTGTAAGCACTGTCACCTACTGAGCCAACTCACTCGCCTACTTAGTTATTTCCATTTTGTAGATAAACAGAAATTAATAAACAGAATTCAAGTTTTAAGAATGAACAACTAAGGCCAGGAATGCCCCAGTTGGTAAAATACTTACTGTGTAAGCATGCAGACCTAATTCAGATCTTCAGTATCTATGGAAATCAGCTAGACCCAGTAGCATGGCTCTGTAATCCCAGTATTGGAGAGGCAGAGGCAGAGAGACCCCAGGAGCTTACTGGCCAGACAGTGAGCTCCAAAGTCAGGGAGACACTGTCAAAATATTTTAAACAGCCAGGCAGTGGTGGCGCATGCCTTTAAAATCCCAGCACTTGGGAGGCAGAGGCAGGTGGATTTCTGAGTTCGGGGCCAGCCTGGTCTACAGAGTGAGTTCCAGGACAGCCAGGGCTACACAGAGAAACCCTGTCTCGAAAAAAGACATATTTTAAACAATTTGAAAAAGAGTAGAGAGGCCATTACCATATATCTTCCATATATATGCACACACACAGACACACAAATTTCTGACTAGAGCAGGACTAATACCAGATTCTAAACAAAGGCCAGTCTTTTTAGAACTTGTATCTTTACATTGTACTGAACTGTCTCCAGTTAATACTGATTTTCTTTTGTGCCCCATTGCATTGTATTTTCTCTACAAGCCTCTAAAATACTCCTGGCAACAAGTGTACTTCATAATACTTAATACAGACAGTTTGTATTTAGATAGTGCCTTAGTTAGCAGTTTAACCTGTAAAACCTTAGATGGTCATAAACTAATTGTCCTCTTGCTTTAGCCATTGAAGGTTTGTACAGTCATGACTGCCCTGTTAGGTGATACTGGTTATTTTTGAGTTTTGGTTTTGTTTTGTTTAGAAACATTACTAGACATTGTACTGTGGTTATAGTTAACTATAGACAACTAAAGCTAAGCAGAGCTGCTGTCAGCTGAGACAGCTACGGTATTGGGAGAAGGCGAGCAGATGGGGAGAGCTTTGGCAGTTACCTTTTCTCATGTGTGTAGTTTAGGGGTGTGCCTGCATGCATGCATGCATGTCAGTTATGTGTCTGCTCCCTGAGGAGGCCAGAGGGAGGAACTGGGGTTACAGATGCTTGTGAGCTGCCGTGTGGGTGCTGGGAATTGGATTTGGGTCCACTGCATGAACAACAAGTCCTCTTAACTGCTGAGCCATCTCCAGCCTTAGTTAAATATTTAATGCTTGTAAGAATCAAACAGGAGCCAGACAGATGGCTCAGCAGTCATTTGCTGCTTATGCAGAGGATCTGAGAGTTCTGTTCCTTGCAGTCACATCCTTCATAACCACCTGTACCTCCAGTTTTAGGGGATCCGCCACCCTTTTCTGACCGCAATAGGTAACCACATCAAACAAACACCCTTACATGTACTTAATAATCTTAATTTTAAAAAAAGTGTAAGACAGCCTTATTCTCATCGTGTGCCTCATGATCTTGGTTATTCTTTCTGCAGTAACTATAAATCAGTAAATGACATTTTTAGCAGTTTCTAAATTTTTATGTGAAAATACAACTAGAGGCAGGCTATATATACTATTTGTTCTAAGCTGTGATCAAGTATGTTCCCTTTACACATTGGTAACAGCTCACATGCCTGACTATAGCACTCACTGCCCTGCTTTCAGGGTTTATATGTTTTAGTCTCCTGCAATTTTGTGGTGGAATTTTGAAAATTTACAGTGAGGGCTACAGGTGAAGATAATCAGCATTTAATTGACTTCTGCAAATCTTAGTCTAAAGTTCATTGATTTGGGTCACTGGCCATTCTTACAATAAATTTGATGCTCTGGTCATATCACCTGCTACACAGGCTTTTTAGCTAGTTAATTTGGGATTGATTGAGCTTGGGAATAATCAAAGCTTATACAAGTTGCCGGACGTGGTGGATCACGCCTTTAATCTCAGCAAGCACTCAGGAGGCAGAGGCAGGCGGATATCTGAGTTAGAGGACAGCCAGGACTACACAGACAAACCCTGTCTCAGAAACCCAGGGAGAGGCAGCTGAAGTGGGGAGAGGGGAGAGAGATGGTTTTACTTTTCAAGTTAAAGCCTCAAAATTTAATCAGTTCTGGAATGGATGTTCTTCGAAGACACTTGGTAATTTTGACTTTAACAAAAATATATGTATCTATCTTTTTTTTTTTTTTGAGGGATTACTTTAATCTTTGCAGCTATGTGATGTGAAAATTTAACAGATGTGCACCTGTTTATATAAATATACATTATTGCAGGGTATTATGTAGCATTGTACTTACTGAATGGTTAAGTTTTGAAATTTTGTAGCATAAATATAACCAGAATGGTCTGATTACACATTGTATGGCATGTCAAATCTGCTTTTCAAAAGTAGATATAAATACTTACTTTTCGACTCTCTATCTTAAAATACATCTGCTTTAGGTTAAAAAAAGTTAAAGAAAGTTTAAAATAGGTGTTGTCTTTATTTCAGTTTATTCATGAGTATTTTTAATTGGGACAAGGCTGTGGTGGTTCCCAACTGTGTTAGAAACAGTTGTCAAGTGGTAGTTCTTTGCGCTGTAATACTTGGAGCTGTTTCTAAACACACGGTTGTTACCAGCACGGACGTGACTATTTCCAGTCTGATTTGTGTCTCTGGTAAGTGATTTGGATATAGATAGTCTTTGTGTGTGGAGGGGATGACTTCTGTAAATTTCCATAAACTAGATTCTGCAGACCTTTGAGATGGTTACACGTGTGTGTGTGTGCGGACGTGTGTGTATGTATCTGTGTATAAAAGTCAAGATATTCTAGCCTTATACTAGATAGATACCAGATTGTTACTTGGGTCCTAATACATTTTCATTGCTACTTAATTATAAAGTCTTTAAATATTTACTTTTAAATTAAGAAACCTGTTTGTTTTCTAAAGGCCCTCCTTACCTCAGTAGTTCCAATTCATAATGGAAATTGTGTGTGCATGATTTGAAGTAAAGTCTAGAAATGTAAGTAATTTTTGGTTATGTATATGTGTGTATATTATACGTGTATATAGCTTTCTGTTAAATTCCATAATAACTTTTGTTGCTGTTTGCACGTGCGCGCACAAGTGTGTGTGTGTGTGTGTGTAGCTTACATAGCAAAGCCCTAATTAAGTAAGTTAGTATTTGGAAGCTACCATGGATCATTGGCTTTATTTATTGTTCTGTTTATTTATATAATAAATCATGTTTTTATTGCATCTTGAATGCCAGATCTGTTTTGGGGAATACTTCTCTATAATTTCAGAGGGAACAAAAAACGATGTTAAAAAATTATAAATTTGGAGGTAGGAAAAGTTAAGTCAGTTCTTTTTATTTCATATCATTTTATTTCTTCAGTAAACATCATAGTTCTCATTAGTTATGGAAATTAAGCAGTTCTTTATAGCGAGGAATTAACATTTACTGAGTCTTTAATAGGCACTGAACTGAAACAGTGAAACAAAACTCTTGCCTTCAGGGATTATAGTTCTGTTAAAATATGACATAGCAAAGGTAAAAACAGTTAAGGCAGTTGTCTTAGTCACTGCTCTATTGCTATGAAGAAACACCAAGACCAAGGCAGCTCTCATGAAAGAAAAAATGTAATTGCGGCTGGCTTACGGTTTCAGAGGCTTACCCTAGCATCATCATGGCGGAGAGCATGGTGGCAGGAAGTGTGCTGGAGAAGCAGCTGAGGGCTACATCCTATCTACAAGCAGAGAGATTGTCATTGGGCGTGGCTTCTGCTTCTGAATCCTCAAAGCCCACCCCCAGTGGCACACTTCCTCCTCAAAGCCCACCTCCCAGTGACACTTCCTCCAACAAGGCCACGCCTCCTGATCGTAGTTGGATCAGTTTCTCTCCCTGAGCCTGTGGTGGTCATCTTACTCAGCGCCAGCACATCAGCAGTGCTGCAGTAGGAAACATGTGCTGCTGCCCGGCTGTGCTGACAGTGAGGGTAAACTGGGGTAGATAGATGGGTGGCTGTCGGCCTCATTGACAGGTGAGGAAGGGGAGGTTTGAATAACACATCTACTACTAGCTGATAGAAATACAGTCCAGTGTGTGCATATACTGCAAGCATACTAGAATGAAATAGCAGAATTGTAGCTAAGCCCTAAGGAATAAAGAAGTAAGTCAGGGGTGCTAGAAAGCAGAGAGACAAAGTCAGTGCGTAGGTGCTGCGTGGCAGCACGGCTGTGATTGTGCTGGGCGGCAGCACAAGGCTTTTGTGGCCTGGTTACATGTGAGATGGGTCTCAGGCTGGGCCTTAGTACACACATGGGGACAAGAAGTGTGCCATTGAGGCCTGAAGAGATGGCTCAGTGGTTAAACATACTTGTTTCTCTTGAGGAGGACCTGGGTTCAATTCCAAGCTCACCACCTTCTCTGCAATTCCATAGGACCCAAAGCCTCCTTCTGACTCCCGCAGACAGCAGACACACAGGGGACAGCATGCATTTATCCACATAAACTCACTTTAAAAAAGTGTTACATTGGGACTCTCCAAAACAGCTTAGCTAGACATTAAGACATCCCTAATTGTACATAGTGACCTACTAGTCAAACACTCATGAAAAAACCTCAATGATAGAAAAATCTTAAGGATTATGTACAGTGTTTATACAGTAATAGGACTTGCTGCCCAAGCCTGACCTGAGGTAAGTCCCAGGAATTCATGATGGAAGAGAGAACTCCGGAAAGTTGGCCTGTGGATCCACATACAATAAGAAACAAAATTAAATAAAAAATAAATATTTTAAGAGATTAAAAAAGGAATAAAGCATGATGAAGTTTTAACAGACGAGTATGAAAAACTTAAGCCAAATCAATTTCCAAAAGTAAAGGTTGGTAACATGTCTTCAACACAGGGAGGCACAGGTGGGAAGGTCATCACAAGTCTGAGGCCAGCCTGGCTACATCGTAGTTCCGAGGAGGTATGTATGTATCACAGCTGTGTCTCAGAAGGGGCGATGGTGCTGACGAGTGAGATGATAGTAGATGTGCTTGTCTGTGTATGAAAGGGACTAAGAAAGCTGTTAAATAATGGTAAACTGAATAGTTCACCAGGAATTAGTAACTTTGACCTGTATCTATTTAACATTTCACAGTATATATAATAAAGGTTTACAGGCTAAATAAATGACCTAGAGATACGGTAGGAGATTTTTAGCATATTTCTTAAAGCCAGTAGATAACCGTACTATCTCTACTCACAAGAAAAGACAGAATATTTCAACTACACTATTAAAAGCTTGCTTTTTAGAGATGTTAAAATCGTACTATAAAATGTAGGCTATAGGGACTGGAGGTATGCCTCAGTTGTTAAATGTACAGCCTGGTTTTATGTCAACTGGTGTGTGTCCCCTAAACAAGTTCCATATATAGATATATGTAGGGGTTTTATTTGTTTGACTGTTTTGTCTGTGTTTTGCAGTTTGGGCACTACACATAATAGGCACTCTTAATAAGCTATAATTCTCAGTCCTGATTTGTTTACTAACCGGTGTGTTGGAAGTAGATCTTCATCACACTGTATAAAATTGCTTTATACTTTGTAACAGCCTCAAAATGGTTCCTGGTGTAGCTGGTTGACGATGGTCGTTTCGGCGGTGGTTCTGTGGCAGTACAGCTACTGCAGTGACTGTCTTGGTATATACTGCAGATTTGCCACATGTGTGAGCATGGTACAGGGTCAGTTGTCAGAAATGGGACACTGAGCGATAGCTAGCCACACAGCCTTCCAGAGAGCGAGGAACAGTCTGTCTCTTTCTTTTTCTCTCTGTTTGTTTGGGTTTTTGTATTTTTTTACTCTGGTTTTCAAGACAGGGTTTCTCTGTGTAGCCCTGGCTGTCCTGGAACTTGCTGTAGACCAGGGTAGCCTGCACTCACAGAGATCCGCTGCCTCTACCTCCCAGTGTTGGGATTAAAGGCGTGTGCCTGGCATTCTTTCCTCTTCTTGATGACACTAGTGTGTAAAGAATCTTTGATAATGTGGCAGATAAAAACTATCGTGCTGTCGTTTTGATTTGTATTCCCTTAGTTTGGAGCTCTCCTCCCACATCTTATGCAGACTATCGGCCACAGGGTGACCTGTGAGCAGATTTCCCCTTTGTAATGCGCTGCAGTCCTTTCCTTTCCTGACCGGCCTTTCCTTTTGTCTGGTGGTGTTTGTTTCAAGAATTATACTATCACCCAGCTGTGGTGGCACACGCCTTTAATCCCAGCACTTGGGAGGCAGAGGCAGGCGGATTTCTGAGTTCGAGGCCAGCCTGGTCTACAGAGTGAGTTCCAGGACAGCCAGGGCTACACAGAGAAACCCTGTCTAGAAAAACAAAACAAAACAAAAACAAACAAACAAACAAACAAAGAATTATACTATTGAGGTTTTCAAGAGTTTTAAAATCCAAACTACAGAGGCCCCCAGCTCTTTAATGGCTAAATTGCCTTTTTACTCCCTGGTATGTGAGTGTACCCTACAAACAAAAGTGTCTCCTAACGAGCCATGAAATTAACACTAATAATCCTGTCTTCTACTCTAGGTTTCCAGATTTTACATACTGGGGTGGTGGGAGGCGGAAGTGTTCTTTTCACAAGAGCCACAGGCTGCGTTTAGTGTCTCGCCCTATCTCTTCAAATCCTGTAGAACAATGTTTGTGCTCTCACAGCTTTGTTTGATTCGTCATAATTGATTCATGGTGCCCATCTTTGTCAGGAATTTCATAGAAATTCTGTGGTGTGCTGTCAGGTGGTGCAGTTTCAGCTTGTCTATTATCGATGTTAACTTTGAGCTTCTAACATGGTTGGCATTTATTCTGTTTCTCCTCCTAATCTGTGGGCAGGTAACTATGGACTTTACTTGTCGTACTTCTCAGTGGATTTACATTATGCTGTTTATGGATTATACCTTCACTTGGGTTATTTGATACTCTAGCATAATTTTGCCTTTTCAAGCTCACTTCCTCATTCATTCATTCATTCATTCATTCATTCATTCATTCATTCTGAGCATTTTCTTTCTGCCACAAGATATTCTCGGCTTATTTTGTACTTTCCTACCCTACTGCCCTGGGATCTATCATTTCTCCAACAAGTGTGAAAATTTCCTTTTATAGAGAATATTATCAGAAGCAAGATCCAACTATAGCCACGCTCATTGTTTTGGGAAGCTTTGTGTTCTTAGATGTGGATAGAGTTAATGCTGATAAGCGCCCTTTACATTCACATCTAAGTATTTACAGCTGCATTTCTGTATCTGTGCTTGAAAATCGTAACTTCACACTTTATACCTTTACTCCTTTTTTTTTTTTGGTTTTTTTTTTTTTTTTTGGTTTTTTGGTTTTTTGAGACAGGGTTTCTCTGTGTAGCCCTGGCTCACTTTATACCTAATTCCAGGCTCAGCATCAAAAGATTTACTGGTGCTTTCTGGTTTTTTGCTTGTTTGGTTTTGGTTTTTGTGTATATATATATATATTTACAGCTGTTTTCTTGAACAGAAAAATCCATTACCCTGTGTACTTCCTTGGCCTCATTTTACTCTGCTGTGTAACCCCTCTCTGCTCTCACCTCAGCTGTGTGACTCTTCTTTCTGCCCTGCCTGAGGCCACTCCCTTTCCCTCCCTGATCTCTCAGTCTCTGGCACCGTCTGTCAGCCCACCCTCTATGGGTGCACTTTCCCTAGTTGGTGTCGTACCCGAACTGAGCTGTCCCTCAGCGTGGCTGAGCCCTCCACTCTGCTCTGTAATGAGACATCTCTTCACCCCTCCCCCTTCTTTTCCAAGCTCTGTAAGATGTGGGATAACTGTCAGATAGTCATCCAATTGGCTGCAGTTCCATACAAAATTCTGTCGTTCCCTTCTCTTGCCAACTTTGAGATTTTAAATGGATACCATTTTTCTTTTATCTTTGCAGATGATGTTCCTGCAGATATGGTTGCAGAAGAATCGGGTCCTGGTGCACAAAATAGTCCGTACCAACTTCGTAGAAAAACTCTTTTGCCAAAGAGAACAGCGTGTCCCACAAAGAGCAGTATGGAGGTGAGTTGTTGCAACTGTTTTTGCAATGAAAGAATGGGTCACAGTTTTTGAGAATTACATACAGTAGAAATACTTGGCTGATAAGTTTTCTTCTTGGTTTTGAAGGGCGCCTCTACTTCAGCTACAGAAAACTTTGGTCACCGGGCAAAGCGTGCAAGAGTGTCTGGAAAGTCACAAGATCTATCAGGTATTTGGAATGGGAAGTAAGAAGTAAGGCAAAATGAGTTTTAATAGTTTATATTTGAGCCTAGGCATAGTGACACACACCTTTAATCCTAGCACGCAGGAGTCTGAGTTCAAGGCCGTCCTGGTCTAGAGAGGTTCAGGACAGTCAGGGCCATATAGAGACTCACTGATGATGATGGTGGTGGTGGTGGTGGTAGTAAGTGAAACTGAAAATTAAATATTATCTAAATATATTGAGAAGTTACTATTCAAAAATACATTAGAGCCCTAATCTTTCCCTCTTTAACTTATTTTAAAATTTATTTTTATTTTTAATTATCTGTGCTTCTTTGGGGAGACTACTGCAGTTGCCTAAATAAACAAGAAGTTTGGCATTAAAATTTCCTGGAGCTGGATTTACAGGACGTTGTGAGCTTCAGGATATAGGTGCTGAGAACCGATAATGGGTCCTCTGCAAGACCGGTACAAACTTAAATGATGAGCTGTCTTTCCAGCCCTTGTCTTATTTTTATATAAAAGTAATTTTTTAATAGTCATGTCAGGTGGTATAGCCATAACCCTAGCTACTTGGGAGGCTAAAGGACTGGAGAAAGGAAGTTCAGAGTGAGTTCAAGACCAGCCTAGGAAGCTTTTCAAGACTGCCTTAAGCACAAAACAAACCAAAAAAGCACATAACACATTATGTGTGTGCGTGCACACATACATGTAAGATAAAAGGAAGAGACATCAGTGAAGGCACAAGCTTTCTTGGGAAGTCACTCCTGTGTAATGACTCGTTACATCTGCTCATCTCTTAGCAGCTCCTGCTGAACAGTACCTTCAGGAGAAGCTCCCAGACGAAGTCGTTTTAAAAATCTTCTCTTATCTGCTGGAGCAGGATCTTTGTAGAGCTGCTTGTGTGTGTAAGCGCTTCAGTGAGCTTGCTAACGATCCAATCTTGTGGTGAGTGAGACCCGCCTTGTTACCTTGGAGGACGCTGTGTGATGCACAGCGGCAGGGAAGGAGGGAAGGGCGGGAAGGATGGGCTTCTAGTTACAACTAAGAACTAAAAGAAAATTGGAATGCTTACACATTCTGTTGCCTGGTTATTGTAAATGTGGAGAACTTGTTAATTTGAGAAATACTATAAACCAGAAATTATTTCTGTCATGTACAAGTTCATAACAACCGAGTGATTTGCAAGGAAATCTTTTTATTTATGGAGTCAGGTAGAGTATTGAAGACAGAGTCTTCTGTAGCACAGGCTGACCTCAAAATGACTGTGTAGTTGAGGCTGCCCTTAAGCTACTGATCCTCCTGTTTCAGCCTCGGATACCGTTGTATGCCACCACTCCCAACTCATTTCGTTTCTACGTTTTGTTTTTATGAAGCAAAGCTGGGGTTTAACAAAGGTATTTCAATACAGACTGCGTCTGTATGAAGATGCACAGAAAAAGTAGGACATGCCAGGAACGCGGGTGTGGCCTTACCAAAGCAGAGTCAGATGAAGTAAGATGTACCCAAGTGTTAATACAGGCTTCCCCAGGGAGCGCCGCCTCATCTGTGAAGGCACAGCTAGTCAGCTGTGGTAGCTAGCACACGCCTTTAATCCGTCCCCAGCAGAGGCAAGCAGCATTCAAGAGCAGCTTGGCCTACAAGGAGAGTTGCGGGCCAGCCTAGGCTACATAGCGAGACTTCACACTGTGTGTATGGTGAGAATGTGTTTTCTAGGCTGCAGAGGCGAGTCAGTGGTGAAGAGCACTTACTGCTCTTATGCTGACCAGCACAACCAGTTGTAGGGTTCCAGGATCTTCTAAAACACACACACACATTTTTATTTAACTTTTAAATTTTTTTATTGTTTGTTTGAGGCAGGGTTTTCCTGTGTGTAGCCCAGGCTGTCCTAAAACTTCACTCTGTAGACCTAGCTGGCCTTGAGTCTGGATCTGCCTGCCTCTGCCTTCCGAGTGCTGGGATTAAAGACATGTGCCACCACTGCCCACCTTTTTTAAATTAGTAATTTTAAAAAAATATTTCGTCAGCTGGGTATAGTGCCACACACCTTTACTCCCAGTACTTGGGAGGCACAGGTAGATGGGTGGATCTTTGTTATTTCAAAGCTAACATGGTCTACAGAATGAGTTCCAGGACAGGCAAGACTACATAGTGAGATCCTATCTGCAAGGGAAAAAAAGAAGGTATTTTGTCTGCATACTGGTACATGTCTGTGGTCCCAGCTACTCAGAAAGGTAAGGCAGGAGGCTCTCTTGAGTCTAGGAGTTTAGAGCCAGCCTGGACAACCGAGAAGACCCTGTCCACCAGCACCATCTCAGGAACTAGTACATTAATTAATTCCTATATTATGGTATTTAATTTGGCTATCCTTATTGAAATTTTGGTCATTCAGCTAACTTATATTTACTATTTTATTAATCTAGAGGCTATTTTATAAGGATATCTTTAATTCCTTTTTTCTCCTCAGGAAACGATTATATATGGAAGTATTTGAATATACCCGGCCTATGATGCACCCTGAACCTGGTAAATTCTACCAGATTAATCCAGAAGAATATGAACATCCAAATCCATGGAAAGAGAGTTTTCAACAGTTGGTATGAAATACAGAAAATACAGACTTATGTATTTGTAGATACAGTACTTTAAAAAAAATAAAGTCATCCAAAGAGAGATGGCTCAGTGATGCCAAAGAGAGATGGCATGCACTACTTCTAAAGGACCCGAGTTTAGATCCCAGCACCCACGTAGGCAGCCCATAGCTTCCTGTAACTCTCGCTCCAGGGCATCCAGTGTCCGCGCCCTCTGGCCAACTGCACTCACGTACACATACCCACACACAATATACATATTTTAAAGCTTTTTGTTAAATAAATAAGTGTATCCAAGACTAGAGCAAGTATAAGCTGTGGGCACAGTGGCACACACCTGTAATCCCAGCATGCAGGGCTTAGACAGGAAGATCACAAGCTGAAGACCAGCCTCTGTCACACTGTAAGACTGTCTCAAAGGAAAGAAAAATGTAGGGAGCGTCGGTAGCAACGGGCAGTTATGATTCCAGTGGACCTGTTTAAATTTGTATATAAGTTAGTAGTAGGTTTTAGTAAACTTGAAAATTCCACACATAGCTTCTTCTTTCTTTTTATTAGAAAGTGTGTAGTCCTGGATGGCTCACAGCCCCACCTGCCTCTGCCCACACTTGTGCTGGGATTGTAGACACACCGTGCCCGCATGGTTGAGCTTTCTAGTCCACCAGGTCGAGTGGTTCTCAGCTAGGGTGACTGTCTTCCCAAATGTCGGGATGATTGACAGTCTCGAGATACTTTCTATTTGTCAAAGCAGAGGAAGGCACTTACCTTTGGTATCAAGCTTGGCAGAGGCCACAGATACTACTGAACCCCTACACTTCGTGGGGCAGCTCCCATGTCAAAGAATTATGTAGCCCAAACTAATAGTCGCGGTAAAATTGAAAGTCTGCCTGTCTTGCTATATAGTAATGAATAGATTTCTTCATTGTACTGTATGACTGCAAATTACTTGGGATAGTTGTGAATTGTTTTATATTTAATAAATGTTGTACTTTGGTACATTGATTTAAAATGCAATGTTTCTATGACAGTAGACAATGTTTTGTCTTGTTTTTGACATCTTAGTATAAAGGCGCACACGTAAAGCCGGGATTTGCAGAACATTTTTATAGTAATCCTGCAAGATACAAAGGAAGAGAAAATATGTTGGTATGTTTGTTTTTATTTTGTAATTGGCATATTGGGTTTTTTTTTTTTACAGTTTTCAAATAAAATGTGTCTTTGTTGACCTCTCCCTCCTTGTTTCCCTTGTCATTGTTTGTGACATTTGTTCTGTACTTGTGTGAACACATCTAGCCTTTTCGTTTGTATTTCTATGACGTTAGAT
The DNA here is from genome assembly GCA_028551405.1 of Uromys caudimaculatus. Taxonomy (NCBI): domain Eukaryota; kingdom Metazoa; phylum Chordata; class Mammalia; order Rodentia; family Muridae; genus Uromys; species Uromys caudimaculatus. The sequence continues at coordinate 17,513,117 of CM052705.1, forward strand.
AGTAACCTTGTTCTGTACTGACTTTTACTTGATTTTTTCTAGTATTATGATACTATTGAAGATGCCCTTGGTGGAGTACAAGAAGCACATTTTGATGGGCTTATCTTTGTTCACTCTGGAATATATACTGATGAATGGATATATATTGAATCTCCAATCACTATGATTGGTGCAGGTATTTTGAAACTCATTATTATTATACAAACTTATTATTAAAATTTTAGCACTTTATTCATATTATCTCATTTACATATTGGTCTTTTTTTAGTGTTAGTGGCTTAAAATCTGGTTGGACTTTGCTAATGCCTTGATAGGAAAGCATAGCAGTGGGGATACTTTGACTACTTTACATAAGAGAAGTGAAAGCAGAAAAGGTTAGTTATAGATGCACGTGGTTTTTGATGTCACTGGTTTCTCCAATTGCCTTCAGTTACTCATTTAAAGAGAAAAATAGGTATGTTATTTTTCTTTTGAAAACAAGCATGCTGGGTTCTTTGGTTTTGTTTTTTGTGTTGCTGGGGCTCAAACCTAGGACCTTGTATATACTTACTATACAAGCATTCTACCCCGAGTGATCTCCTAGCACTAGTGATTACGTTTTTAGTGCTGTAGTGTATTGCTTTTGTTTTTTAGATTTATTTATTTTATTTCATGTGTTCCTGTATGTTTGTACATATATGTACCATGTGCTTGCCTAGTACCTGCAGAGGTCAGAAGAGGGCATCAGATCCTCTGGAACTGGAGTTAGAAATGGTTGTGAGCCACCTTGTGAGTGCTGGGACCTGGACCCAGGTCCTCTGTGAGGGCTCTTCATCATTGAGCCAGCTCTCTGTCTCTAGCTCCTATTGCTGTGTTTTAAAAGAAATAAATGATAACTTCTAAGTGCTTTTTTTACAAAGTCAAGTTTCTAACACTAAATGCAATGAGATATTTATTAGATATTGATGAGTTATCTCAAGAATTGACTCCGTATTGGATTTTTTTTTTTGAGAATACATTAAATAGACCACTTTAAAGGTAGCTAGCAATATTATTTACTGATGACATTTTGCATTTGCTGCCTCTCTGCTTCCCTCCCCGTCTCTCTCATAAACAGGAGGAGCACGATTGAGAGTACTCGTTAGTCTAACATGTCTGAGAGCTGTTCAGGCCCAGGCACCGCCATTCGCCAAAAACAAGAGAACACTTTTTGCTTCTTTTAATTTTAAACTTACAACTTTAAAAATGGATGTCATATTGAAAATTAATATAAATAAAGAGATCACTCCCCATGGGCTGATGTGGTTTTTTGTTTTGTTTTGTTTTGTTTTGTTTTGTTTTTTTAAATGTATGAGTGCTCTATTTGCATGTACACCCATGTGGCAGAAGAGGACATCAGATCCTATTACAGATGGTTGTGAGCCACCATGTGGTTGCTGGGAATTGAACTCAGGTCCTTTGGAAGAGCAGGAAATACTTGTATGCACTGAGCTGTCTCCAGTCCAGCTCTACATACTACTTTAAATGCCCCTCTCAGCTGGCCATGGCAGTGTGGGTCTGTCACCCTGCACTGGGGAAGGGGGATTGGGAGCATCTCAAGTTTGAGGCCATCCTTTTGAGGCCTGAGCCCTGCCTTTTGCAGGGGGTTAGGGGTGAGGGTGGGAGGGTGGAAACCCCCTCTTTACAAACACCTCACTGACTGAATAGAATAAAGGCTATGTGTTTAAAATGTCTTCTACAGCACCCGGGAAAGTTGCAGACAAGGTTATCATTGAAAACACTAGAGATTCAACTTTCGTCTTTATGGAAGGCTCAGAAGACGCTTATGTCGGATATATGACAATAAGAGTAAGAGAAGATTCATTTCCAGGGACTTCTGAGTTAGGTAAATCAGTAGTTGTTATTTCAAATAAAATTTCTACCTTTCAGTTCAACCCTGATGACAAATCTGCTCAGCATCACAACGCACACCACTGCTTAGAGATCACAGTCAACTGCAGCCCCATCATTGACCACTGTATCATCCGAAGCACGTGCACAGGTGCGCGCCTCCTTTGTGTTCTGTATAAAGTGGGCCCTCGGCTGTTCCTCAGCAGGCTTTTTAATGAATATCTTTCTTACAGTTGGCTCTGCAGTGTGTGTCAGTGGTCAGGGGGCATGTCCCACTATCAAGCACTGTAACATCAGTGACTGTGAAAATGTCGGACTTTATATAACAGATCATGCACAGGTATTAATTTGGGCTTTTTCTTTTTTTTTTTTTTTTTTTTTTACTATTTTTTTATTAATATATTTGAAACTGTACTAATGTTTATTTCTCATTTTTGTAGGGAATATATGAAGATAATGAAATTTCTAATAATGCATTGGCTGGGATTTGGGTTAAAAATCATGGGAATCCAATTATCAGACGGAATCACATTCATCACGGGCGTGATGTTGGTGTGTTCACATTCGATCATGGCATGGTAAGAGCTATTCTTGTGATAAAAGCTGGCTCTGCCAATTAACATTGCATATTTCAGCGTTATTTTGTATCAGATTATCTGAATTGAAGAGTTACTACTATATTTTTAAGCCATACAATATTCTTTCTATGAAGTCACATGCCCAAAGCATCATATCCAGTAAAATATGTTTATGGTAGAATTCATTGAATTGATAATGATCTTTGAAGCCTGACCCAGTAGTTCTCATGTCTGAATGTATGTAGAAATCTTACGGAGTCCAATGGGGAAAGGGTATGTGTCTGTGTGTCTGTGTCTGTATTTCCATTTCCATATCAACTATAATAAGAATTTCCAAAAATGAGCCCCCCGCCCCCCAAAAAAAAGCATTTTTACTTAGCACTATAGTGAGTCTAATACAGCTTATCTGTAGTGTTTATACTTTGCAAATAATAGTCTCAATTGTTGAGGGATTTTTTGTTTGTTCGTTTTGTTTTGTTTTGTTTTGTTTTGTTTTGTTTTGTTTTGTTTTGTTTTGGTAGGGAGCAGTGTTGAGAAGTCAAGCCTCAGACCTGGAGAACAGTAGGCAAGTGTGCTATCCAGCCTCATTCTTAATTTGGTTTCCATTTTATTTTTCCTTAAGGAAAAAGTTGTATGCCAGTGTCCTATAATCCCAACCTTGCTAGGTAGAGGCAGGCAGATCCAGAATCAAGGACAACCTTGGATGTATTAAACCAGTGCCAGGGAAAACAAAACAAAACCACCAAACCATCTTTAACAGGCAGAAATTATTGAGCAACTAAAAGTTTTACATAATTTTCTAGACTTGACTTTTAGAGTTCTCTAAGGTCATTATTCTAAAATAGTGTTAATAGTGAGAAATGTAATGGCACCTGCCTGTGATCCCAACACAGTGGAGGCAAGAGTAGCACCACAAGTGTGAGACCGTCTGCGCCATACAGCAAGTTCCAAGCAGGTCAGACCTACACAAAAGACTGTTTTGATAAACAGATACCATTTAGATGTTCTTTTTGATTTAGTGTCTGGTTTTCCTTGAGGTAATTTTCCAGTCCTCACACAGCATTTGCCAACATTCTATGTTGTAGGCATCAGAGACATGGGAAAAAATGGTGACAAATAGGACTCTGGGGAGAGCAGACTGCACTGGTGTATTATACTACCTGGCGGCAGTGAGTCTATGGATAAGGACAGTACAGATCCCAGACGAACTAAACCATGATGAGCACCATCTTTGAAATGCTGCTTAGACCTAAAGAGTTTAAGTCAGAAGCCGAGTTCCTACATTCAGCCCTGTAACCTGAGAAACTAGTCCACCTAACGTTCAGACTATGACTGCGTCTGTCTAGATAGACAGACGAATAGAAGGAATCGAAGGAAGGCTCACTGCTGACTCTTGTAATGTCAGCACTCAGGAAGAAGCAGCCTTCCAGACCACAAACTCAAGACCAGCTTCCATTGGCTGAGAGAGATGGGGGGCATATTTATTGGGTAATAGAGCTCTTTTACTGACAGATGAGAGAGGGTGTCTGGATAATTATTAGAAGCATATTGAAATAAGATTGATAAGAAGTTGTTCTCGGGCTGGAGAGATGGCTCAGTTGATAAGAGTGCTCTTCCAGAGGTCCTGAGTTCAATTCCCAGCAACCACATGGTGGCTCACAATCTTCTAATATCGGATCCCATGCCCTGTTCTGGTGTGTCTGAAGACAGCAACAATGTGCTCACATATATAAGACAAAAATTGTCTTTAAAAAAAAAAGTTTGTGTTCTGTTGGAGACACTTACTGGTAATAAGTCCTAAATAAAACTCTTTATTCTGTAATGGAACTGTGTGTTGATAGTTCTGCCTGTGTTTTCTTCAGGCTGTATCCAGATGTTATATACAATTTAAGGATCATATTTATGAGTACTTTATACCATTCACAAATGATTAGAGGCACAGAGGTAATGGTAGCCGGACTATAAGGTCCGCCTTTATGAAGTGCCTATCTGTGGTGATGGTTAGTCACTAAAGCGCATGTTAGCGACTTCCTCCTCCTCATCTCATACTCCGTAGGCAGGGTCTGAATTTGTTTACAAGTATTATAACAGCATTAAAAAACCTTCAACACAGTGTTAATGGATTGACAGTTCCATTTAAGGTAGTGAGGGAAAGGCAGTGTGTGTATCCTTGGCCTGCCATGTCTTGTGGGTTTGCTGCTGTGCTCTGAGTCTGGCAGAGCCACGCTCGCCCGCTTCAGCGTTACCCCAGCTTGTCCTGGGTGACACTTCGTCACTGGAAGTCACACCCTTAGCTCAGGATTACCTTCCTAAAAGTTTGCTTAGTTTTCTCTAGAACTACAAGGAACATCAAAAGAAACACTAAAACTACATACTTCTCTATCATTTATCTTTAAACACATTCGTATTTATTGGTCAGTTTGTAAAGTTATCTTTTTCTATATATGCTACATTCCTAGAATTTAAATACCTATAATCCTAAAATGAATCATAAGAGATTTTAAGGGCTGGGGAGATATTCATTGTGTAAAATGGATGCTGCACAGGCATAAGAACCTGAGTTTGGATCCCCAGAACCCATCTAAAACACTGAGTTACTTGCCTGTAATTCCAATCTAAGGAGGTAAGAGATAAGATAATACCAGAAGCCAATCGGTCAGTTAATCTAGCCAAATCCTGTCTCAAAGGCTCAGTGAGAGATCCTGTCTCAAAAGATTAGGTGAAAGAGGGCTGGAGAGACATCCCAGAGGTTAGTAGTACACCCTCCTCACAGGCTCCCAGCAGCTCCTAACTACCTATGACTACAGCACCAGAGAGATCCCAGAGCACCTGTACTCAAGTGGACAGGCACCCACACTGATAACACACGATTAAAAACAATTTTTTTAAAAATGAGGTGAACCAAATTGAGAAAAACACCTGTACTGACGCAGCCTACACTTGTGCACAAATGTGTGTTTACTTGCTCACACACACACGTGTGCTTACTTCATGTGATGTAACACCCGGATGATTTCCTGCTTTGGGGTTTAAAAAAAAACAGTGGTCTTTTTTTTTTTTTTAAAAACTTTGGTTTAAAAGAAAATAGGAAAACGAAAAGTTTTGCTACAACTTCAGAGTTTGTTGTTATTAGCTGTGTGTTTGAGCACCCTATTTTTTTAAAAAATAAGGAAGTAAATATACTTTTCAACTAGATCATCTCATCACATAAATCTTTTGGGAGATTCCTTTTGAGATGAGGTCTCACTGTGTAGCTCTGACTGGCTTGGAGATTACAATGCAGGTTAGGCTAGCCCTCAAACGCCCAGAGATCCATCTCCCTGCTTCTGCCTCCTGAGTACTGGCTTACAGTTGTACACTCACATACCTAGCCTTTTGTTTACTTAGTGTGTATATGTGTTCTGCCTTCATATGTGTGTGTGTGTGTGCGCGCGCGCGCACAATACCCACATAAGCCATAAGAGGGTGTCATCCTCTGGAACAGGAAACAGATGGTTATGAACCATATGTGTGCTGAGAATTGAATGCTTGTCCTCTGCAAGATTAGCTGGTGCTTCTAATAGATGAGTTATCTCTCCAGCCCTATAAATTCTTATGTAAATGTTGAAAACATTTACAGTCTTAAAGTTCCAGGCCAGCCAGGGCTACATTAAAATGTCCCCAGATTCTCCTTTGATAAAGTATTACATACTGTCCTATCCTATTTGCCCATTTGTACTATTTATATTAGCCTGTTTTATGTTGCTGGTAACATAGTTGTCACAAGCTAGTGTAGAGGAAGCTGATTTTGACTCATGGTTCTGGTATAGGATGAAGTTGCTGCGTTTGATAACAGCTGTCTTGTGAGCAGAAATCCAAAATGACCTAGAGCATAATGTGGGCCAAAAAAGAGTTTGTTTTTACCCTGGTCTCTTGGCTTTCTTCTTCGCAAACAGCCTGTATTCAATCATAGAAGCTCCACTTGGTGGTCCTATCTAGTCCTAATCACTTTCCAGAGACCATGCCTCTAAACACAGCTAGCTTAAGGTTCCAAATATTTGGGGGTTCGGTTTGGGGAAGAGGTGTGTTCTGGTGTTTTTGTGTTGGGTTGATTTTGGTGCACACATGAGAAGGGCCTACCTGTAAACAGTTATCAGCTTATGTCCCCCAAGTCTTTGTTTCCCCCCTTCATTTTCATGGGGTGTGTGTGTGTGTGTGTGTGTGTGTGTGTTCTGCCAACATATATGTCTGTGTGCCATGTGTATGCAGTGCCGATGGTGCCCAGAAGAGAGGGTATTAGATCTGTTGACAGTTTCAAACACTTTGTTGTTGGTTCTGGGAAATGAATCTGGGTCCTCTGGAAGACCAACCAGTGCTCTGAGCTGCTGAGCCATCTCTCCAGCCCTACCCGAAGTCTTAAAAACTGCCAATGGGAGTTTTAGAAAGAAAAGCCAGATATCTTTATAACTTCAATAGAAGATCCTCTGCTTGGCTTAGTAACACTTGTTACTTGAGGACTATACTCTGAGGACATTCTGTGGTGTAGCTTAGTGTCCTCTCTATTTCAGAGTATGCAACATTTGGCAAATGCTTTGTAAATTAATTTATAATTTGGGTTATGGACATTGATTTCAATGAAAATAGCCTTTTTCTTTCTCCAATTTTACTTAAATTTATTTATTTACTTAAAGTCAAGGTTCTACTCTATAACATAGGCTGGCCTTGAACTTAAGATCCCTTCCTGTCTTCTTCTGAGGTCTGGAATATAAACATACATCACCATATTTTGGCTCTTTTTTCTAATTTGGAGAGGTTTGCTTCCTGGTGAGTCTCTTGCACTTCCTACTTTGTGGTAATTAATAAAGATGACTACATAAAAATTATAAGAGCTTTGTATATTACAAAGCAATATACAATGACTATAAATATTTCCGTTTGGCTTTACGGAACCATTTTGCATTTATACCAGAGTTAAATCTTAACAAAATAGATGTAGTTCTTTACACTATATTTTAAAGCAAAATGTGGCTAATATCTTGGGTTGGGATAAATGAATCTTGGTTTATTTCTAATTTATTTTTTTTAAAGACAGGATCTCATATAACCCAGGATGATTTCAAACATCTTATGTAGCCAAAGCTGGCCTTGAACTCCCATCCTCCTGCCTCTGCTTCTCCTTTGCCTACCAGGTGCTGGTGTCATAGGCCACCATACTTAGCAGTTGTTTGTAGGTCAATGTTTTGTTCATTAATACTGGTTTTGAAACTAAGCCTCTGTGGTGCCAGCTAGCTGGAACTGCTGGGATGATGTAATCAGCCTGCAGAGCATCTAAGCCTGTGTGTTGTGCCTCTTGTGCCTGACTGTAGGTCATCTTTTACAAGTTGAGTTATTGGAACTATTTTTCTTTTTCTCTTTTTATGCTCTTGAGGATCAAACATAGTAGGCATTTTATTTTTCCCACCTTCCAACCAATCTGTTGTAATTGGTTGCATAAGTGTTTTGGTTTTTGTGTGCATGTATGTACCAAATGCATGCTTGGTGCCCACAGAGGCCAGAACACATTATAGGCTTTCCCAGAACTTGAGTAAAGACATGATTGTGAGCCACTGAGTAGGTGCTGGGCCACTGAGTAGGTGCTGGGCCACCGAGTAGGTGCTGGGAACTATGTCCAAGTTCTCTGCAAGAACAGCAAGCGCTCTTAGTTATTGAGCCATCTCTTCAGCCCCAGTTTGTTGGTATTTATAAATATAATCAACATATTTTTTTTTTTAATGACTTCAACCCTTTGGTAAAGGATAATACACTTTATATAATTACATTTATTGAGTACAACTTTATATGTTTTTCTTTCCTACCTTTGAATGCATTTATTTATAGTGACTAGAAAATTTGCTGGGCAGTGGTGGCGCATGCCTTTAATCCCGGCAGAGGCAGAGGCAAGCAGGTCTCTGAGTTCCAGGCCAGCCTGGTCTGCAGAGTGAGAGCCAGAACAACCTAGGCTACACAGAGAAACCCGGTCTCAAAAAAAGAAAACAGAAGATTTGTGTTGTTTCTGTATTATCATTTGCATTTTAATGTCTATTTTTCATCTTTGTTTCATTTCTTTTTAGAAAGTAGCCTTTACATACAGATTTTAACTTTTTTCAGGGCTACTTCGAAAGTTGCAACATACACAGAAACAGGATAGCAGGCTTTGAGGTAAAAGCCTATGCTAATCCCACAGTGGTGCGGTGTGAGATTCACCACGGGCAGACCGGAGGGATCTATGTCCACGAGAAAGGAAGAGGACAGTTCATAGAGAATAAAATCTATGCGAACAACTTCGCAGGCGTATGGATCACCTCCAACAGCGACCCGACAATAAGGTATTTGATAATTACAGATACAGGGTGGTTTTGTTTTTGTTTTTATTACTTCCAAGAAAAGTGAAGATACTGAACATTAGCTCTTAAAATATTTTTGTGTGTGAGGCTGGAGAAATGGCGGTTAAGAGCACTGGCTGCTCTTTCAGAGGACCCGGGTTCAATTCCTAGCACCCACATGGCAATTCACACTGTCTATAACTCTACCACCAGGGGATTCCACACCTTCACTCAGACATAAAAGCAGGCAAAAATACACATAAAATTAAAAAAATAATAATAATAAAAAAAATTGCACAATACACATACACACATATACAATTAACATCTGATTGCTATAAAATGGGCTTTTCTGATGCATCTAAATGAGTATAATTATTTCACTTCTTATGTTGTTTGTTCTATTCTTTAATGAGCAGTTGAAAATGCTGTGTTGCCCATTGTTTTGTTGTAATGAGGTACCTGGTCTTCGTGTATCTCATTGGCTTTGAACTCAGAGGTCCACCTACCTTTGCATCCTGAGTGCTGGGATTAAAGGCATACACTACCATGCTCAGCTGATTTAGTTTTAATTATCAATTACCTGTTAGCTTTATGAAAATGTATTGCAAACTTTCATTATGTATTTCTAAGCCAACTAAAAGAAATTGTTTTAAGTGTTTCACGGTAATGTTTGAAACACTATATTGGAGCTGGGAGTGATAGCAAATACCTGTATTCCTATCACTGGGGAATCAGAGGGTGGAGGAACCCCACAAGTTTGAGGCCAGCCTGATCTGTATAGTGAGACTCTAAAAAAACTAAAACCAAATGAAAACAGCAACAAGAATATTATTTAGGATCAGAAGATGTAGCTCAGAGCTTGCCCAGTAATAGCCAAGTTTATATTTGTTCAGCATCGCAAAAGTAGACATAAATAAATGCTTTTTCATTTTAGATAATAGGTGGGTTTTTTTTGTTTTTGTTTTTGTTTTTGTTTTTTTTTTCAAAGCCCTTAGTACTAGAAAGGACTAAAAAATTTTAGAAATATCTAATCAGGTAGCCACATTTTGCAAATTAAGAAACTTTTAAGCCCAAAGAAGCTAAATGATTTTCATATTACCACAGATGGGTAAAATAAGCTTTATTAAGTATATGATTTTTTAAAAAATTGTTTCACATTATAGAGGGAATTCTATATTTAATGGAAATCAAGGAGGAGTTTACATCTTTGGTGATGGACGAGGCCTTATTGAAGGAAATGACATTTATGGTAAGCATATGATTTTGTTGTATAAAACTTACACACTAGCCCGTCTTTTTTTCTTCCCCCCCCCCCGTGTGTGTGTGTGTGTGTGTACACACGCGTGCGTGCGTGCGTGCGTGCCTGCATATAAGTGCGACACACATAGATTACTGATGAGGAGACAGGTTGGGCAGGCTCAGTCGCTGGCCTCTGCATTTCTCAGAGCTGCCCGTGTACTGCTCAGCTCCTCTTGCTTCCTCTGGGTGTATGCCCGTCCTCGTCTTGATGAACTTGAGTACCTGCTTATTTTTGGGCACCTTGAGCAGCTCCATAGCACGCCAAGGACATGGAATCACATATCTCTTGGATCATATGTCACATAAACATGGCATGTTTGCTGAGGTGCCTGTTTGCTCACACACTATCACTCTGTGGCCCACAGCCCTGGGATAGTGCAGATCTTGATTTTTGGGGGCTGAGGGGACTAGCCTGATTTCTTGATGTTAACAGTAGACTGTTTTGAAATTATCTAAGTGAGAGAAGTGATCTAGTTCTTTTAAAGTCTCAATAAAGGGGCAGAAGATGGCTTAGCGGTTGAGAGGACCCAGGTTCAAGTCCCAGCACCCACAACCATCTGTAACTCCAGTTCCAGGGCATCCATGAGTCCATGATCCACAGACAGTCATGAGAACATAATACACAAAACAGTGAGAAAACATAAGAATACAGAGTTTCAAAGATTATTGTTTGATACTTAAACATTTATTCAATGCTATGTATACAAGGTACTGTCCCAAATAACTCAGGAAAATGTAAATAAGACCGTAGACCTAAGGACTGTGTTTGATTTTCTTACATTCACTAAATATCTAATAATGTTGGTTGAAGTTCAGTCTACTTTGAGCTCAGTAGATAAGGGAAGTACCCCTTACTAATGCTTTAATTCAGCAAATTGATGTGCCAGACACATGGTAGTCACGTCAGTTCTATGAGACAGACATTAATATCTCTAGTCGTTAATCAGAAAACAGGCAGGAAGAGGCTAAAACACTGGCTCTAAGTCAAATTGGAAACAAATAGAATATTTGACAACCTGGCTTGATCTCTTCTACTATTAATCTGCCCACAGCATTTCTACATCTACTTACACTCCAGTCCTCTTAACTTTGTCTCGTAATGCTCACTAAAATTCTAATACACGAATTGCTACCATTGCCTGATTTAAACTTAAACTTACTCCGTACTGCTAGGTTCTAAACACTGACTTTATGAACTTTATTTTTAAATAGGTAATGCGTTGGCAGGAATTCAGATCAGGACAAACAGTTGTCCTATTGTTCGACATAACAAAATTCATGATGGACAACATGGTGGGATTTATGTGGTAAGTTAATGAAAGTAGTTACTTATGCTCGTGCATGAAAATCAAGACCCGCTGGGCAGTGGTGGCGCAAGCCTTTAATCCCAGCACTTGGGAGGCCGAGGCAGGCGGATTTCTGAGTTCGAGGCCAGCCTGGTCTACAGAGTGAGTTCCAGGACAGCCAGGGCTACACAGAGAAACCCTGTCTCAAAAAAAAAAAAAAAAAATCAAGACCCAAGACTAGCAATGTGCCTCATTGGTAGAGTGCATGCCTGGAGTAGATTCAGTTCCCACCACTACTTAAACCAGGCCTAGTGGCCCAAGCCCATAATCCCAGAATTTGGAAGAGGCAGGGGGATCAGAAGTTCTAAGTGTCATTGTAGGCTGTACCCTGGACAACATGAGATCCTTCTTCAAGAAATGGGAGGGAAGGAAGGAGAAACTACAAAGAGTGACTTAGTAAGAAACTTAATATACATGATCTTGGAGACATCTTTCTAAGCACCTCTGTTTCTCTTAATTCTCATGGTTTTATATTAAAATATCTGTTAAACTCCCAACTCTTGTCTTATAAGAAAAGGTGGGGTAACTAGACATGAAGGCCCATAACCCCAGCATGCACCTGGGGCCACATGGTTGCTTCACGGGCAGTGCGTTTGCCATTACAGGCATGATGACTCCAGAACCCACTTTAAAAAACAAGGTGTGGTGGCTGTGGATGTACTAGGAAGGGTCCCTGCAGGGAGTAGGGAATAGAATACCACAGTGAGGCTAACCTGGCTACAGAGTGATCTCTTTAAATGTATGTGTTTGTGGGTAGGGGAATACACACCACTTCTTAGCGGGGAGGTCAGAAAACTACTTGTGGGAATCAGTTCTTTCCTTCTGCCGTGTGGGTCTCAGGCATCACAGTCAAGTCATGAAGCTCAGAACCAAGCCTGCACATGCTCAGCCATCTCAGCTTACCCTTAAAGGCTTACTTATTGGATATGATACCTGCTTTGTGTTGTCACAGTGGAATTTTGTCAGTGTGACTACTTTGTGAATCTGAAATTCAATAAAAGCAACGCATAAACTATATCCACCACTTCCACCCCTGAAAGAGAAACTTAAAATGAAACAGCAACCTCAATCTTAATTTTTTTTCTGAAGATGGTAAAAAATTTTGATATCATTGAGACCTTATTATTTTAGAGTGGTTTCACAGCAAAAGTTTTAATAACTTTGCTAAATGAAACATTTTTAATATGTTTACACATTTAAGAAGTGATCCTTAGCTTTAAAACAATGTGTGTGTGATCTTAGTGTGATATAAAGTACAAAACTATACAACGGGTATCTTAAAAACTTTCGAAGATTAAACTCAAGTAGAAGCTACCTTTAAAAAATGTTATGACGGCGTGTTACCACAACTTAGGAAGAGGTAGAAGGATTAGGAAGTTGGAGGCCAGTCTGTCTTTAAAAAATGAAAGAGCTAAGGAAACTAAGAAACATTGGTGGCACACGTCTTTAGTTCCAGCACTCAGAAGACAGAGGCAGGCAGGTCTACTTAACTTGTTCCAACCTGCCCCGAACTACACTGAGAGGCCCTGTCTCAAGGGGGAAGGGCAATTTGGGGCCCAGTGACATGGTGCAACCGGTAAAGGCGCTTGCTACACAAGCCCGACAACCTTAGTGAAGAGCAAAGAAAGGCCTGTGGGATAGCTGAGCCTTTGAAGACCAGAGGAGGGGCAACGTTGGGAGGGATATGCTTAATAGCTGAGCATATTCCTAGTTCACAAGTCCTAGGTTCAGTTACCAGCACTGAAAAAGAAGAAAGTTGTCATCATTTCCTTACCTAGCTAAGAAAAAAATGCAAACACTACAGCTGTTGGCAGAACTGTTTGAGGGAGGAGTACACTTAAAGACTATTTGCTATGACAACATGTAACAATAACCAGTTTAACTTGTATTCAGCATGAAAAGGGACAAGGTGTAATAGAAGAGAATGAAGTTTACAGCAACACTCTGGCTGGCGTCTGGGTGACAACTGGCAGCACGCCAGTACTAAGAAGAAACAGGATACACAGTGGCAAGCAGGCAAGATTGTTTACTTGGTCTTCTTTGGATCAGTAATGCTTTATTAAAAAAAAAAAAAAAAAAAAAAGTATGACATGAAAGAGTTGTTCTTTTCTTTCCCTTCAAATTTAGGTTGGTGTTTATTTCTATGACAATGGACACGGTGTTCTAGAAGATAATGACATCTACAATCATATGTATTCAGGGGTTCAAATAAGGTAAATGCTTTCTTACTTGGCTTTCTTTTGGGAAGGACTTAGGAGTATGTAGACCATAAAAAATGTATATTTAATGGGCCGTCATTTTGTTCTGTGTGTTCATTTCTCTTTGCACATGTAGCTTTCCCTGTCAAGAATTAACAATACATGCCAGAAGAGCTCCTCTGGCTCTCGCGCAGTCCAGTGGTTCAGCTGCTGCCTACCCTTCCCTTAGCCCTAGCGTGTCATTGGCCTTCTATAAGATGGAAACTTGTGTTTTTATGCTGTAGTTATTAAACTAACTTTTTATGTTACTATGTAGACCAGGCTGGCTTGGAACTCAAAGAGATCTGACTTAGACTCTGCTTCCACAGTTCTAATGCTGGAAGTAAATATGTCTAGCATGAATGACTGTTTATATCTTCTCTTTAATACCGTATGGAATTCTGAGTTTTGGGGGAGAGGTGTGTTTGACTTTGTTCTTTGAGACAGGATCTCTATTTGGACCATGCTGGTTTCAAATCCAGATATCTGCACCCCAGATTCTGGGATTAAAGGCATATACCACTGAGCCACACTTGGCCTAGGGATCCTAAGAGTCTTCATGATTATAAACTCAGTGTTTAACTTCTGTATGAGAAGAGCTGTGAAGTCGTTTAACTTAGCTATGGAAGCTCATCTATAGCCATAATCATTAGCAAAATGATGGAAAGTATGGTTCTATGGGAAAAACAGGATCAAACTTTTAAGTACTAGCTAATTGATAAAGCATTTTGTGTATGCATGTGGGCAGGTGTGTGTACAAGGGTACAGGTGTCAAATTCAGAGAATAGCTTTCAACTCAATTCTCTTTCCGCCATGTGAGTTCATCAGCCATGTTGTTGGGTGCTGAGTCCTCTCACTGGCCCTGTTTTTGCCATGATGAGTGTGGCTTGTTGTTGTAAAAGGTGATATACAAAGGGGAATGATTGAAATGGTATTGATTTCTTTCTCACCCATAGGACTGGAAGCAACCCCAAAATTAGACGCAACAAAATTTGGGGAGGACAGAATGGTGGAATTCTAGTTTATAATTCTGGTATGTTTAACCTATCATTTTTTTTCGCGTTAATACACTTTAGGAATATGCCTTCTAAATAAAGTACCTAAATTTTACATTTATAGGTCTAGGCTGTATAGAAGACAATGAAATATTTGACAATGCAATGGCCGGAGTCTGGATTAAAACAGATAGCAATCCTACGCTAAGAAGGAATAAAATCCACGATGGAAGAGATGGTGGCATCTGTATATTTAATGGGGGCCGAGGTATTGTTGTTAATTTTGCATTAGTGAAAAACCCAGTTTTGCATTATTATTCTGACTTTAATGTTCAGTGACATTACCAACTAAAACTTACAGATGAATGAAACTTTCTCCATATTACATCCTTAGATGGTTTAGGAAATTAGTGCCTAGAATTAGACAAATGAACATTTATAGTGTTTCTGTAAGTTTTGTAACCACCTTAACTCTTGCCAGTTGTCAGTAAAGCATTTTTAAGGTAGAACTCCTCACTCTGGTCCTTTTACTGTATGTGACGAATGAATGAGTGCGAACTCTGTGCAAACAAGTATGGGCTCTGTTAACTGTTAGAGAAGTAAACATAGCCAGCGTGATCCTGGTCCACAAAGCCAACCCGGTCTGCCTTGAGGCGTTAGCCCACAGGTTATCTTTCATAGATTGGGAGACAGTGCTGAGAGCAAAGCACTGCTGCTACAGTGTCAGCAACCCAAGGCTCTCTATCATCACATGAAGAATTAACAATACTTGAAATAATTTACTGCATCAGAATGGTGATGATCCTATCGGTGATGGAAACTCTCAAAGTTAGATTTTCAATGACTCAAGAGCTAAGTGGTATAACTCATAGTCTTTTCAAAATACAGTGAGGATAACTCAACTGTAGTGGCTCACACCTAACGTCAGTACCTGCAAGTTTGAAGTTCAAGAAGTGGCACGCGTCTCAAGCCAATCTGGGCTCAGTGTGAGACCTCCCCCCCACCCCCCACCCCACGGCAGTGTCTAGAGGGCTTGGTTTTCATTGCAGGGTGTTCAGGTGCTATGTCTCTAGATAGGTAACTGGTAGAGTGCTTTCCAAGTATAATTGTTTGCCTATTATTTATTTTTTAATGCCCAATGGAACATCTCTGTACCAAACACTATGGTAGAGATAGCTAAACACAGTGAATAAACCTGTATGACATCCATAAACTCTACCATGAAATGGAGCGGCACATGGTTAACAGAATCTGAAGGAACCTGAAAATGGTTTAGAATGTTTAAGAAGTTAACAAAGCTGAGGCTGGGGAAGGTTTTCTATGCGAGTCAGGGGTTTAACTGTTTTCATAGCCTTAGAGGACCATGAGGTAGATCAGTGTGGAGAGCTTCCTGTGTACAGGCCTGAGGACCTGAATGTAGTCCCATATCCCACGAAGTCTTCAGACACCTCCAACATGCACACCTGAATTCCATGTACACATTCAATAAATGAGAATGAGGAAGACAAGCAAGCAAGCTGGTTAGAAGCAGGGACTTGGTATAAGATAGGCAAGAAGTCATTTATAAAGTTAAAAGAAAATGGTTGAATGCCTAAAAGTGTGGGGATGGGGCAGGAGAATCTGTTCATGCAGAAGACCTGGGTTCAAGTCCTAGCTTCTACATGGTAGCTTACTTACAGTCTTCTCTAACTCCAGTCCCAGGGAATTCTAATGCCCTCTTCTGGACTCTTTGGCTTGCCCATGGTACACAAACATGCATGGAAAATAAATAGATGGGAATGTGTTGCCTGAGTTGTCTATTGGTTCTTACCATGCAAGGGGAAGGATGAGAGAACACTGCAGTGAAATATGATACAATGCCCAGAAATACCTGAGGTCAGATGTCTCCTAAAATAAAACGTCTACACCTGTGTAAAACATTTACTATATTAAAAACAGGCAGTGGTGCTTTTATTATTGTTGTTATTGTTAAAGTCTGTGCATGCCTGATATCTATAGAGGCCAGAAGAGAGCTTTGAATCCCCTAAAACGTGGCTGTAGGTCATCATGTGCTGGGAATCAAACCTAAGTCCCTTGGAAAAAGCAGCCAGTGCTCTAACCACTGAGCTATGTCTTCAGCACCTAAAAACAGGTTGTCTATAAACTCGAGTATACTCTTAAGACTTCAAATGAAAATTGATTTTTAAAACCCTCAAAAACTGAATATAAGAGTATCAGATGAAAGGAAAATAGTCATAATTCTGCAAATTACTAAAACCTTATTTTGAACTAAAGGGCTAATTTATAAAAAAACTCTCACAGTGAGAAAACAAGAAGCCAAATAAAAGCTTGCTGCATGCACTAGGCATGGCAGTGCATCCTGTCACCAAGAGATTAGCTACATAATGAGACCCTGGTTCAACAGTATCTGCTGTATAGACTCACTTTAATCCAAGTATTTTAATTGTAGGTCTCCTTGAAGAAAATGATATTTTCAGGAACGCTCAAGCAGGTGTTCTTATCAGCACTAATAGTCATCCAGTCTTAAGAAAAAACAGAATATTTGATGGATTTGCTGCAGGTTTGTATTTTCTTTATCTATGGCTTGTTTACAACCTGTAACTAAAAAGGTTCTTCTTGAAGAGAGGGTCTGTTATCTGGTCATTAGGAGGAAACCTGTATGAAATGTACTCAATGCCAACTGTTTAGAGAGCTACTCTTGATGTCTGGACATGAATTAGAGTAAGTTTGTGGTCAGATGGAAATACAGATAAATGAATCCTCTGACAGCTTCCAGATGTTATAACCATTTCGAGTCGTACTATCTCAGCATACTACTGGGTAGTGTCCCCGTTAAACTTAGCTTGATCCTTTATTCCAGTCTCCTGCCACCTGTTGCACTTTCCAGGAAGTTTTAAGGACAAGTTTACTTGTCCTGTCTGACTGTATAGTTGTCAACAGCAGTCAAAACTGAATGTTGTTGATTAAAATACTTGCAGTTTGTTCTTTAGCTAGTTAGCAAACAAGTGTGAAAGCACCTGCGTGGAGAGTCTGAGAATGGTTTAAAGTGACATGCACCTACTGTTTGTAAATCTCACTTCAGGTATTGAAATTACAAATCATGCAACTGCAACACTAGAAGGCAATCAGATTTTTAACAACCGATTCGGAGGCTTATTTTTAGCATCTGGTGTTAATGTGACAATGAAAGGTATGTTATTCTTTTTAAGCTCTTTAACCACAATGACCACAAAGCACTGTTGATTCCTTCTGTCACTTTCCAACTTAGTAGCAGTTTTAATTGGAGTTAGAATATTTTATACAAGGAAAACCTATTTCTATTCTTACACATAATTGTATCCTTGGCTAGCTATTGAAAATACCTTTTTGTTTTTACAGATAACAAAATAATGAACAATCAAGATGCCATAGAAAAGGCTGTCAGTAGAGGACAATGTTTATATAAAATATCAAGTTATACCAGCTATCCCATGCATGACTTCTACAGGTATATTACTAAATTGAGTACAGAAAAGTAGAAGTTAGTGATTCCTTTAAACTGTCGTTGCCTAACATTTTTGGTTCTATTGTCTGCACTGAGCTCTAGAATCAGACTAAGCACCAGGGGTGGAGGGATGTAAACTGATTGGTGTGTGTGTGTGTGTGTGTGTGTGTGTGTGTGTGTGTGTGTGGTGTGTGGTGTGTGTGTGTGTGTGTGTGTAAAATTTTCCAAGCCCTTTAGGTCTGACTCTTCTCACCCCCAAAATGATAGGAACTACTTATTTTTGAGTCAGGGTCTCCCTGTGTAGTCCTGTAACTTGCTATATAAATAGACCAGGCTGGCCTTGAACTCAGAAATCCATCTGTCTCTGCTTCTCAAGTGCTGGGACTAAAGGCATGGCTGCCTGTATTCACAACCAAGGTTTTCCTGAGATACCATAGTTCCCATTCACAGCCACAGAAAATTCAGCCATGGAGTCATAAAATGCACTGCCGTGAATTCCTGACAGGTTCAGTAACACAGGATCTTGCTTTTTAGATGTCATACTTGTAACACCACAGACCGGAATGCCATATGTGTGAACTGCATTAAGAAGTGCCATCAGGGACATGACGTAGAGTTCATTAGACACGATAGGTACGTAGCAGTGTACGTGTCACTTTGTTACCCACTTACTTCCCTTAACTTCTCTAATTCTTGGGTTTTCATTTTGCTTTAGGTTTTTCTGTGACTGTGGTGCTGGAACACTGTCCAATCCTTGTACATTAGCTGGTGAGCCTACACACGATACAGACACATTATATGACTCTGCTCCACCTATAGAATCTAATACGTTGCAGCACAACTGAATTCCTTCTCTAAAGAAAAAGTCCTGCCATTCTAACGTAACTTAAAACACCTTCCGGAAGATAAAGTACTTGCCCATGCTACAGAAAGAGACTGTACTGAAACAAATGGATACACAAGGTCAGTTGACACTATGAAGCTCAAGCTACCAAAAAGAAAGTGGCAATATATCGACTCAGGATCTCAAAGCTGGGTATTTTAGCATTACTGTGTAAAAGACTTTGAAGGGACAGAAGTGAAGAAATAAGCTGCAATTTTGTACAGATACCAACTTCTGAAAAAGCTGGTGTTTTTACAACTAGCATTGAATGCAGTCTGATTTGCAGTAGTAATTCTTCAAGACAAGCAGCTTTGTTGCTGCCTTTATGGACATGGGTACCAATTGCTTTTGTAATATGGTAAAAATGTGAGCTAGCACTTCTGCATTGATTTTTTTTTTTTAACATGTATTCAGACTGAGAATATGATTTTAATGCTTTAATCTCATGTAGTTTTGTTTTTAATTTCAAGCAAATCTTCTTGTACTTGAATGTGCCCTGTTTTGTTAGCACACCTAGACTTGCTGTAACTGTACTCATGTCCCAGTATGTACGTTCTTTCTATGAAAGAGAAAAACACTAATCTTAAATTATATCCAGCAATGTTTCTGGTATCCTTTAAGAAAAGTTAAGACTATTATTTCCTTCCCTTTCCTGTGCAGCATTCAAAAATCACCCCTAGAAAAAGTGAGTGTTTTAATGAGACTTCCTAGGAAGGGATGCACTGTAAAACAAAAGTATTCTTGTATCTCAGTTTTGTGAAAGGTAAAAACTACTATGTTTTAAAGTACACTTTAGAAAGTCTCTTCAAAACAGTCCTGTATTTGAACTCTGTTCATAGTTTTTATTTGAACAGTTTAGACAAAACAGCTGGAAATTACAGCAGTTTCCTGCATTAAGCTGAGACCAGTATCTATACAGCTCTATACAGTTTCATAGCGCCCCCATTTATGTGTATTGGTGACAGTGGGTATAAACAGCCTGAAAGTGTATGCATGTACCATAACATCTAGACTTAATATATTGTGGAGTATTCAATAACCATTATGTAGAAGGTAGATAAGAATTAAAAGGGTTTAATTTCCTAGAAAGAAAATGGAAAAATGGTCATTTTTAAAAAATAAAGTTTATTAGATCATAATGTTGTCTGAATTTACCACCTTTTTCAAAAGTCAACTCAGCTTCCAATTGTAGTCTACAATTCGTTAATCAAAGCCAGCAACCTATGGATAGCTTCACTGTTTATAGTCGGCCTTTCACTAGCCAGACAAACTTCCCTTTAAAAAAAAAAGAAAAAGAAAAATTATTTCATTTTGTCTCTGTACCAGCCTTCCAAGTCAAAGTCAGCTATGGGAAGATTATACTGATATAATTACCGAAATAGTTGTAACGACTGATTCATCCTCTCAAATTCTCTTGCTTTTCTGTGTCCCTTCTGAATAACTTCCTCCGGAAGATTAGCAAGCCTTGCTGCATTAAAGCCATAGCTCCTAGGGCAAGCTCCCTTAATGAATTTATAGAGGAAAGTAATAGTCTCCTGGCTGGGGTCCTCACATTCATTTTCTACCATGCATGCCTTCAAAAAAGAAGAGTTCATTTATCACAGTTCTACTGTTTACTTTCTGCCAATAGAAAAAAATGTCTGGTTGATTTCACATACCATATGTCCCAGGCGCACGCAAACATTCTTAGAATAATCTTCTACTAATGAATGATAGTGTGTAGAGAACAGTGTCCGACACTTTATGGTTTCAGCAAGTTCTTTAACAACCGCATTGGCTATCGCTGTCCCGTCAAAGGTTGCAGTGCCTCTTCCTGTAGATTAAGAGATGAACACTTTGTAACAGTAATGAACACCTGCGGTTCAGGTGCAGAGGGCAGAATGGGGAGAGGGCACACCGTGCAGCAGGTCTCCACCATGTGAGCTTTAGCTGTAACTATCTCAGATTCAAGGCCAACCTGGGCAACTTAGTGAGACCCTGTCAAAAATGAAAAAACAAGCAGGGACCAGGAGCCTGATGACCTGAAATCAGATCCCTGGACACAGCATACTGAGTTCTCTTCTGACCTCCACATGCCCCAACACCAAAAAATGTGTAGAGAAGTTTTAAGAGGGTAATGGGGAGATGCTCAGTTAAGAGCAATGAAGCCAGTGCCAGGTGGATTCTCTGAGTTCACAGCCAGCCTGCTCTACAGAGTGAGCTCTAGAACAGCCAGGGCTACACAGGGAAACTATGTCTCAAAACCCAAGGGCATGAGATTCAAGTGCCTCCCTCCCAAGGCACTGCATGTACATGGTACATATATGCATGCTGTTGACTGATGAGCATGTCTGAATCATTTTTATTTAAAAGGAGGAGGGGAAGGCCAGGCAGTGGTAGCGCAAGCCTTTAATCCCAGCACTCGGGAGGCAGAGGCAGGTGGATTTCTGAATTTGAGGCCAGCCTGTTCTACAGAGTGAGTTCCAGGACAGCCAGGGCTACACAGAGAAACCCTGTCTCGGGAAAAAAAAAAAAAAAAAGGAGGGGAGGGAAAGCTGGAGAATGCACCTTAGCAGTACAGCTCTTGCCTACCAGACAAGACAGGAAATCCCAGGACAGCCAGAGAGGGGGGAAAACACAGTCTTAGTAGCTATTGGGGACACGGGTTTTCCACTCCAATGGCTTTCAAACAAAAACTGTCTTACCTAATTCATCCACAAGTACCAAAGAGTGTGCTGTTGCGTGTCTAAGTATGCTAGCAGTTTCACTCAACTCAACAAAAAATGTACTTTCCCCTGAAAAAAGAAAACAACTTCAGTTAACAGCAGATTATATCTCGTTTGAATATAAGCAAGAATTGAAACTATAAAACATGTATGTTGTGATTTTCCTTTTTTAATAACACCAAGTTTAAAACAAAAGGCAGGTTATTTTTATCCTTGCCAACAGATCTATAAAAAGCCTTAGGTGTGGAGGAAAATGCAACTCACCTGACATTATTCTATCTGAGGCACCAAGTCTAGTAAATACTCTATCAACTGGTGTGAGCCTACACTTCTCAGCAGGTACATAACAACCCATCTGGGCCATCACAGCTAACAGACCAGCCTGTGAAGATGGGAGGAAAGGTATTATGATTGGTATTTAAAAACCTATCTGTATACAATACACATTTGACTCAAGAATTCCTAAGTTGGTACTCCATACAAGTAAAGCCTAGCTAACAGCTCTGGGCGGTAACTACTATGAATGCCTGGAACCAATCCCGGACCCAGCAAATGGATCTCAGAGAATAACCCCTATACTTCTTTTAAAGTTGAAAAATATATACAATATGGCCAATTTTGTTAGCAAATTAAATTACAATATGACTATTTATAGCCTTTTCAAAATTTAAAGGCCAGTTTTAGTTCTGTGGTTGGCCAATAATAGAGATAAGTTTATGTCAAAATGGTGCCTTGTTTTCTCTAAAAGGACCACATCAAGGAGCACAAACAAGTCTGGTGGTATCTAGCTCAGCAGTAAGAATATGTTCACATTTAAAAAAAAAAAAAAAAAAAAAAATGAGGCCCTGGGCTCAATCCCTAGCACCAAAATAAATCAGTACCATTATTTTATTATATAATCTCTATAATTTTATTCACTATGAATGTACTTTCTAAAACCTCTACTCCCTCCTTTGTTGGTCATGAGAATTCCTGGATCTCATACATGATAATCATGTATTTTCTATCACTGCAGTTTTCCTTAACATTAGCTCAGAGCCATCTGGCTGATAAGACAAAAATTAATTATACAAGGAGATTCCTTTTGCTTCTCTTATGTGACTCTGCTCTCTGGAAAATGAACTAGATTATATAGTAGACTAGATTATAGCATTTGCCCCTTCGTTTTACAATTACTTTCTAATTAATAAAACATGAAGAATAAATTACCTGTCTTATGAGTGTAGATTTGCCCCCCATATTTGGCCCAGTCACAAGCACACAATAGGCTTTGCCATTTTCCTCTGCTTCTTCCTCACAGCCTATTAGAATGTCATTAGGAATAAAATCATCTCCAAAAAATGTCTTTGTAATGCAGGGATGCCGTGACCCTTTAAGCTCTAAGAAGGGATGTGTGTCTTCCCCTGGGAACAGAATCACTGGGCGACACATAGGGCCATCTCCTCCTTGACTGTAGTTAGCCAGGCACAGTAAGACATCTGTCAAAAGAGGATACAAGTAAGACTTTATCATTCTGTTAATTTCTTGTGGCTAACTCATACCCACTACACAGTACCTGTGCCTGCTTCTATGTCTTTTTAAAAACTGACCCAGCAGGATGGTTCAGCAGACCAAAGGTGCTTGCCACCAAGTTCAGTCCCAGGATCCATATGGTGGAAAGATACCTCCACTAGAACTACCGTATGCCCACCTCCCAACACACAAAATTAAATATTGTACTTCTCAGTAAAAGCAACATGTTCTATTTTGTCCTAAACTGCTGCTGGTGCCAGGCACAGTGGCACACATCTTTAATCCCAGCACTTGGGAAGCCAAGGCAGGCGTCTGTGTGAGCTGCAGGCCAGCTAAGGCCACAGTCAGATCCTGTCTCAGAATAACAAAATGCTGTTACTGAAAACAAGTTTATCAGCCTAGCTGTTTTTCATGTCTTCACTATAACCTCGGAGAGGGCGGCAAAGGAGAGACACTGGGTGTATCTGAGAGTGATAAATGACATTAAAAGGAGCAAAGGAGCCAGAGGAATGGGCCAGTTTAGAGAGCCTGTGCTGAGGGAGGTTCCACTACTGTAGTACATCTGCTCACTGCTTAGTGGGAGCTGTTACAGACCTCCGTTTGATAAGCCAGAGGCTTAGCTGGGCGGTAGAGCCTGGGCTTGGAGCACTACATTTAATCTCCAACACTGCTCATGCCCAAATGGCTCCAGATACACTAGTCTTGATATTTAAAAATAAAATATAAGTACAGTAATCAAGGCAAAAGGCTAGACTTACAGCTCACATAAAGTCTAGATTCAGCCTTAGTCTTTAGCCCCGCCCCCCAAAAAATCATTTCCATGCAAATTTGATTCAAAGAAATACAAAAGAACCACAAAGTATAAAACCAAATTTACTATCTGCTTAAAAAAACAAACTTTCAATTATAAAAGCAATTTGGGCTCAAGAATCTGACTCGGGGCAGTGTTTGGACAGCCAGCATGCACAGAGCTCTAGGTCTGATCCCCAGCGTGTGACATAAGAAAATTGTAAAAGCTGGGGATAGTGGCCCTCTTAAGTAATCCTAGCACTTGGGGATCCGAGGCAGTAGGATTGCCAGGAGTTAGTTCAAGGTCAGCTTGGGCTAGAGATCCTTAAACAAATCAGGAACTTACCTAGTACCAGTAAATGTTTTTTAAAAAGAAACTTGAAAATAAATCTTCCCTCTGATAAAATTTCAAACTATTCCAAGATTGTAGAAAAAATTTTAGTTACTTAAATTGTTTTGTGCAATGTAGTCAGTTTGATGCAAAACGTGCATGTATGCATCTATGCACACATCCACATTAAACATAGATACTAGGTTTAGAGATGTATAGCTGGGACACAAAGGGTTACTAAAGCCTTACCCAACACTGCAATGCACTCTACAGCAGACTGCCAGTCCTTGTAATTTTTATCAAAGTTATAGAACAGACGCCGCATGCAGTCCTTTAAAGCTGTGTCCCTACGTTCCTCAGCATTTATAAGATTAGATAGTTTCTTCTCAATCGTTTTGGTCCAGTATCGTTTACAGCCCTTTTTAGTAGATTTCAACTCATATTCTTCAGGTAGATTACGGGTAGCAAAATTCTCTGGAATCTCTAACTGGTAACGGTTCCTGCCAATTCCCCAGTAGACTATGCTCTTACAGCCAATTCGACTACGCTGTTTGTCTAAGTACTCCAGGAGGCTCTGTTCATTCTCTCTTATGTCAGCAAGTGCTTGGTCATAATCTGAATCAAACCCTGCTTTGGGGGTAATAAGTCCAGTCTTTCGAGCCTTCTCGTGGTCAAAAGCTGTATCCCATCGGTTCAGTTCTGTGGTCAGATCAGGAAAACGGCCTTTAGGACTTTTTGTCTGTAGAGTAACAACCTGCTTAAGGGTTTTAGACTTAAAACCATCAGCGACATCCTCCATAAGCCCTGTAATTCTACACATTCCTTTGAATCCTTCTAGAGCAGAGAGAAAATCAATGATCTTTTTTTTGCTGTATGTGGTTTCTTCGTACATTATAGCCCTGCTGTCTGGATGGTTCTGGCTCTTTAGGGGAGATCCAACATTGTGAATCTTACTCAGTAGCCTCTCAAGGTCTGGGAGCTTCTTTAGGAGGTCTGCAACTTCAGTGACTTTGTCAGGCACAGCCATCAGATCTTCTACAGCATCTAAACGGTCACTGATAGCAGAAGGGCTGCAGAGGGGAGCACAGAGCCACTGTTTTAAGAGCCGCTTGCCAAAGGGAGTATGGCAAGTATCCAGCCTCTCTAACAGAGTCCCTTCAGTAGAGCCATTTGTCCCATTCAGGAAAATCTCCAGGTTGTTTAATGTCACTGCATCTAGCACCATTCGCTGACTGGCTTTAGTAAAGACAGCCCCAGGTTTTACTGTGCTGATCATGTCAGAATCCAAGGGAAAATACTCTTCAAAATTAGCCATTGACAGAAGCTCCTGATCAATCAGGCATTTTTTGAGGTAGAAAACACAACCACCTAGAGCAGAGAGAGCCAATTCACTCTCCTCTCCCGGTGTCAACCCAACAGAATCTGACTCCGAGGTCATGCCCTTAAGCACCGGGGGCAGCACTGCACTACTGTCCTCATTTCCAGTAAAATACCCCCCTTCAAGGAGTGTTCGCAAAGTCTTAGTGGCATCCCAAAATTGGGAACCTGGTATGAGACCTTCCTGAAGACAAGATGACAGTGTACCCTTCAGGACTGTTTTGGTTTCTGTTGAGAGATTTCCTTTCTCAAACAATATTTGTACTGGAGGATAGTGTGCCACTAGAGTCCTAAATCTGGAACAGTGGCGATCATCTGAAAACTGGCCTATGAAAAACTTGCCCAGTGAAGTGTCAACAAAGCAGACACCATATACACGAGTGTGACCAGAAGAATCTTCCTCATTCTCTTTGAGGCTAAGCAGATACCTACTGTAGTTCTCAGAGGGATCACCATCCAGCACACTATAGGTCTGTGTGCCCTTGGTAATGATCCTACAAATCTCCCTTCTCACCACTCTATCAAACTTAGATACGTGCGCCATCTTCCGGCATCGTGCCTCCATCATTTCTGGAGTCTCGGTCTGTTCCACTCGTGCTACCTTATAGCCCTTCTGCACCAAGGAATCCGAGAATCGGCCAAATGCAATCTCTGGAAAACCAGAATGGGCCCAGTTGCCCTTCATGAATATCAGCCCCAGCTCATTGACTCCAATAACAGCATCCATGTGATACAATTCATAAAACTTCCCCACCTTATAAAAGATGACAAGATCAAAGTTCTGAGACTTGAACTGCCACCACTTCCTCATCCCTGGAGTACAAGAGTTGAGGAAGTCTTCAGGCACATACAGTGTGGAGGAATTAAATTCAGGGTGATCAGGCCATCTCCTGTGCTCATCTCTTCTCTTTTCTGGCTTAAGCCATTCTAAAGTTTCGTGATACCAAATAGTGGGCCCACTGCTGTCGTTACCTCCTAAACTGACATGGGTTTGGGATTCAGAATTCTGAGGGGCAGAGAAAGCACTCAAGGTACTCTTGGTTTCTGACAGAATGCGAGTTGCTCGTTTGGCTGAGCCTGTTTCCTTCTTCAAACTTTTCCTTTTAAGTCCACCATGAGCAGCCACTGTTCTCTTCCGCTTTGGAGCACCTTTGCCAAAGGTGCCTAGGCCTTCACTATCGCTGTCCCCAACTCCACTGCTCACTTCGTCACTGCTTCCTTCTTGCTTAGTGTCTGGCTTAAATTCTACATCAGAGCCACCGATGTCGCTCTCAGAGTCTGAGATGACCCTTCGCTTTTTGACTTGCCGGCTGCTTCGCCTAGGCCCCTGAACGTCAGGCTGTGAATCTTCTTCTTCATTGTCGTTTTGATTACCCTCTTCACTCTCATCAGATAAATAAGCCTCGTGCACCTGTCAGACAAAGAAAAGGTTTTCTAAATATAAAACAGGCCCTTAGTTCAATCTCTGGTGCCACCAATAAATAAACAGATGAATAAATAAATAAAAAGAAAGCAAAATTTGGTAACTACATCTGTGGGACCGAGATGTTGTGACTCAGGCCTACAACCCCAGCACTCTGAGGAGAAGCTGAGGCATGAAGACCACTGTAGTATTAAGGCCAGCCTGGGGCAGAAATGAAGCTCAGTTGGTCCTGAGTCTGATCCTCAGCAATTCAGAAGGCAGGCATACTGACATACACCTCTAACTCTAGCGCTCAGGAGGCAGGAACAGGAGAATGGCTAGTTGCCCTCCCCTACTCGTTGAATCCAAGGCCAGCATGTGAGCCCTGTCAATCCTACCCATATGCTTCAATGTCACACACCTTGAGAACTGTTCTTTCCCCTAAAGATAGTTCAATTTAGTCGATAACTTTAAACATAAACTGAACCTGGCATGGCACGTCATAACCACTTATGAGCTTGAAGCAAGAGTTCTAGGCTGGCCTGAGCAACTCATTGATACTCTGTCTCAAATAAAAAATAGCTTTTTTCCCCTAAGGGAGTGGGTGGGCGAAGTGGAAGAGCATTTGCCTAACACATTTGAGACCCTGGGTTCAATCCCCCGGACTGGGAGACAACATGTGTAACAACCTGTAATCCCAACATTTGAAGGCATAAAGCAAGAAGATTCTGAGCTTGCGGCCAGCTTCAGGTACAAAGATTATCTTAAAGAGAAGACCGTTGAACTTCTAAATAAGTAAGTTCCAATCCAGAGAGGGCAGATGTCGCAGTGCACACGAGATGGGGCGCTCACATAAATTACTAGTACTTTATTATTTTTCACCTCATCACGTACACATCATCCCCCTCACTCCCTAAGAGAATGGAATGACTGACCTCTGTCTCTTCCTCTGTCTCTTCCGGCTCTGAAGGCTCATCACACACTGCCAGCTCAAGCCTCTTAGCCTTGTCTTTACTTAAGGCCTCGTCTGCACGTTGCATTGCTCTGAGTATTTCAGACTTTGAACTGTAGAAATGACCTCCCTTTTGGGCTTCCTTTGACTTTGAACCTAGAAATATACTTATAAATAAGTACCTGATGCTGAAGAGCTGGCCAATTTACAACATGAAAAAGTAGTTACAATCAGTTATAATTTTTAATGCCCCATTTTTTCATATGCATAGATCAAAGTTTATCAGGGAAAAGGTAGCAATGACACTGGAGTCCCCCAATTTTACTTGTTTGAATTTGCCGTTTATTCATCCAAGACCGCTTAAGTCTTTTTTCTAGTGTCTCAGAATCATGGGTCAAGGAATGAAAATCCTCAACGTAAAGCAGATCCAAGTGTAGTTTATTTAGAACTCTTTCTAAAATTGTCCCAACTGAATAACCAGGCTAGGAATGTAATTCAGTTGTAGAGTGCCTGCTAAGAATGCATAGGCCCTGGGTTCTAGCCCCAGTACTATGTTGAACAGGAGTGGTAATACTAAATATAATCTCTAGCACTTGGGAGAGACAGGAGAATCAGGATCTCCAGGCATATTCATCTACCAAGAGACTGAGTTCTACCCTGGGCTACATAAAACCCTGTCTCAGGAGGGGAAAAAAAACAAATTTAACAAAGGGCCTATCATTAAAAAATGTTTTCCTCCTAATAACACCAAAATGCAACATTCCAGAGACCCCTGCTTTAAAATAAAGCTCATTTTCATTTAGAAAATATTTCATGTGAATGTAATGTAATGGTTAGACGCTGGCCTATCTTGTAGGGACCAATCCCTACCACTCATTTTTCATCACTGTCTTAAGTGAGAACACTTCTCTATTCAACAAAAGCATAGTATCACAAATTTAATGTTAAAAACTATTTCTTGGGGCTGGAGAGATGGCTCAGCGATTAAGAGCGCCGATTGCTCTTCCAGAGGTCCTGAGTTCAATTCCCAACAACCACATGATGGCTCACAATCATCCGTAATGAGATCTGATTCCCTCTTTTGGGGTGTCTGAAGACAGCTATAGCAAGCGGGGCCAGAGCGAGAAGAAAAGGTATCTGAAAACAGCTACAGTGTACCTACATATAATAAATAAACACATCTTTAAAAAGGTAAAAAGAGGCTCCACTCCTTTAATCTCAGCACTCTGGAATGTAAGCAGAGGCAAGTGGCTCTCTTGAGTTTGAGGCTAGCCTAGTCAACATAATGAGATCCAAAGACAGCCAAGGCTAACCATGGGGAGTGTGTGTGCCCTGTCTATCCTGTCCTCTGTCTTCCCTCCCCAATCCACCTACCAACCCCCCCCATCCCCAGGCCCCACCCCTGCACTCTGCACTGAAATCAAAAAAAAAAGAAAAAAAACCCCCAAGGTCTTGCACTTGTGCACACCAAACTGTACCTCAGCCCAACAAATGGGAACTGTAAAAAAAAAAGGACTTTAAAGACCAAAACAATATTTCACATACACAATGACAATATAAACATTTTCCTGATCTCTTATTTTGCCCAGGCAGTTTTAAAATGTTAAAATTAATCCTGAAGAACTCATTTATCATCTGATGCCATAAGAGGTCATTTTATAGATGAGTAACAGTCTCATTCACCAAGACTAAACAGCAGCTAAGTAAAGAGGGTAATCAAATTTCTGGTTCTCTTTCCATTCATGATGTTTTTCAGTGAATGGACCTTTTGCAGGACAAGCACACTAACCAAAAGGTATAGTTCTTAAGAAGAGTTCAGCATACTAGCCTGGGCTGTCTGTGCATAAGGGATGTGGTCTTGTTCACACCCAACGTACAGTGTGTTCTATCCTGTAATTAGAGTGTGTATACACTACATGTAACACAAGAGACAAGGGATGCCCTTGGCTAAGGAGGTTAAATATGCAGCACTGTCAGGGTCTGTGCATATAAAGCTGGCTTATAAAAAGCTTTAGTACCAGAGTTCTGCTGTGAAACACAACTCAAACATATTCATAGGTTACAACTGTGGAGGCCATGTGACATGCATCTGTTATAGAGAATGTCACTAATGCATGCTACTTATCCTGCTTACATAACCTACATACTGACTTCAAAATAGAGCTATTTAACTCTTTACACTTCTCGTCTCAGTTTCATAGTACAGTCACCTAAGTCCCAATCAAGAGACAAATTTTCTTTAAAGGGCTTTAATTGCTGTAAGTCAAAGGACAAAAATAAAATTTCCACATAAAACAAAGTAACTAAAACCAGCTGCATCTTGCCTTTTTTAGCATGTAAGAAATCTTACAACTGCTATTCCTGCAATTTGCTAAACACACACACACACACACACACACACACACACACACGCGCGCGCGCGCGCGCGCGCACCCCCCTCCAATTTCATGAATCCCCCATCCCCATTTCTCTCTTACCTGTATATGGCTTTAACATCCTTTTGCTAACCCAGCCCCTTGTCGGACTGTCATCAAAAAACTGTACATGAACACGGACAGATTTCCCTTTCTTCCGGATGAATGTTCCATCAAAGGGATGATTATAAACCAGGCAAGGCCACCACGGGTAACCTTCCATCTTAGCCCAAACCAAGTCACCTGGTGAGATGTCACAAGAACTGTTGCAAAAAAAAAAAAAAAAAAAAAAAAAAATTACACATAGATATATACATATCTATATAAGCCAGTTAATATTTGGCTATCTTACCTCAATGGCAATTACTCACAAATAAACAGTTTTAAGGAAGCTCTCCTTAAGTAAGGCTCCTTTGGAGGCTTCTGGCAAGTCAGAAGACGGTTCAAGGGACTTTTCTAGTGACATAAGCAAGCTAAGAC
This sequence comes from Uromys caudimaculatus, assembly GCA_028551405.1. NCBI lineage: Eukaryota > Metazoa > Chordata > Mammalia > Rodentia > Muridae > Uromys > Uromys caudimaculatus. The sequence goes on from CM052705.1 coordinate 17,544,114, forward strand.
ATTGCTTATTTAACAACTAAGCCGGTACTCAATGAACAACTGTTTCTTAGTCTTAAAATGACAAAATTCAGACTGTATCCTGTCAGTCACAAAACAGACTTACAGTATGTGTTGTACCTATATGGTAATTCAACACATGTCAGAATCCATAAAACCTGAAGTTATGATTATTAGCTTGCTAACTGTATTATCTAATTCATTAAATTTAGCCTGGAATTGTTCCAGCTGAGCTACCATGTACTCTCAGCATCCAAAGCTGTCTCCCCTCACCAAAGTACTTTGTTAACAAGTATCTAACACTTGAATACACATGCCTATGAAATTTTTTTCAAAGGCTCATTCTTCCCAGAACTTAATTCCGTTCTTGTGGGTTGTCTCTGAGGAAAGCAAGAGACAGAGAAAGGAAACAGAACTCAGAACCAACAGACATACAAGAACCCTGTCCACAATAGAAAGGCCACTAACAACTATTCCTGCCAAAGTGTATTAAAGAGCAGTAGCAATTTTCTCTGGGCCCACTCAAAAGCTTTTCTCAGCACCTTACAACATTAAAGTAAGCACACTGCTATGGCAGGAATACTTGAGACATTTCTGGAGCAGTCAGTTCAAGTCAACTAACTTAGACCCAATTATGAAGTAGTACTGCTTAAGAAAATAGTTATCACCAACCAGGTATGATGGCACACAAAAAGCAGGAGGAATTCAATGATTTTTCTTAAGGCCATCCTTGACTACATTACAAGATCTATCTCAAAACTGTGTCTGTATACACACTCACCTGGGGCCATAAGTACAGCCCTGGCCTAACATGGGCAGATAGCTGTGGCTGCTCTCCCCACTCAGATGGGGAGAAAAGCACTTAAAGACTACAGTTGTAATAATATGAGCACCATCTTATACTGCCCCCCCTTTCTTTAGAAGGCCCAGCTCTCAAGCTCCTAGTGTCTAGTACAATAGTTTATGAACATAACTCAGGCTCATTTCATGGGACACCATTAAGCTGTACCTGCACAATTCAGACAGCCACATAACTGTTTCCTAACCTGACCTGGTCCAGCAAGTTTTTCTTTGGTGAAAAAATAAAGATATGGGTCAGGAGGTCTTGTATATGCTATGCCTATGCCAAGCACACTTATTAAGTATAGCATCTAGAATACAGCTTGGAGGGGGGAAACTAGACAAAGTCAGCCGGTAACTAGTCAGGCACTGTTGTACAAAGGGAACACAGGGTATCTCAACCTGCTTTGGGACTGAACACCATAGCCCTTGGCCACTGGCACTGCAGCAGGAGGTAGGCTGTTTCCAGGACCCTGACGCTTCCCCAAAGCCCTGTCCCCAGGCTATTACTGGCCTTGCCCAGTTTTAGACAAGAAACTTTAATAAGTTCCTTCTCTATACATCAGGCCTCAGGGAAAGGCCTAGACCTCAACACACCCTGTCAAGGGTCAAGGATCAACTACAGGGTCAAACAGAGGCTGACCTTCAATCTTATCAGACCTTCCCGAGGCGATTTAGCCACTTTACCACAAAGCCGGTCACATCTGGAAAGACAAGTTCTCTACATCCTTTTTTGGTTTGTTTGGGGTTTTTGTTTTGGTTTTTTAGAGACAGAGTTTCTCTGTGTGGTCCTGGCTATCCTGGAACTTAGGGGATGGCATCAAACAAGAGATGCCTACCTCTGTCTTCCAGTGCTGAGATTAAAGGCCAGTGCCACCAAGAAAGTTCTCTGTATCTTTAAGAGGGAAGAGAACACAAACTTTCTAAGCACTCCTTTATTTATGCTGTTAACTGTCAATGGATGTATTTCCCCACAAGGAGGAATTTTCAGGGTTTAAACTCTGTATCAGGCAGGATGGACTATTCTGTCACAGGGGAAAGGAGCCTACAGGGTCAAGCCTGGCTAGTGTCTTCCAAGAGTAGCACAATAAAACAGACAGTTGATACACGCAAGGATCAGACTTGTGTGTGTGTGTGTGTGTGTGTGTGTGTGTACACAAGTGCTGTGGCATGCACATGGAAGGACACAGAGGACAAATCTCCTTCCACCACATAGGTTCCAGGATTCACACTCAGGTTACCAGGCTGGCAGGAGCCACTTCACCTAATAAGCAATCTTGCCAGTCTCAGATTTTTCTAACAATACTAAAAGCTTAGCTTTGTGTGTGCGGGTGTACAAGGGTATGGGGATCAGGGGTCAAGCTCAGGTGTCATTCCTCGGTTACCAGCCACCTTTTTTGTCTTGAGACATCTCTCACTGGCCTAGAACTTACCAAATGCCCCGGCCGGCGGGGTAGTCAGCGTGGTCCTAGAGAAAGGGGACTGATGGATGACAAAAGAGACAAGAGACAAGAGACAGAGATACCTGGGAGCAAGACAGAGTCCCTCCATTCAAGCTCCAAAGGTAACTTTACTTCCTTGCCTTCATAAGGCATAAGGAGAAGGAAGGACAAGGAATCACAATGTAACCAGGACTTAGACAAGGCTATAGGGGTGGGGAGATTCCAAGGAGTACAGGTTCCCAGCCACCAGGACAGGTTACCAAGGCAACCATCTATGCTCTGCTGACCACCTAACCGCAAGGGGGTCACCCTGACCTGGGAAGGATCCGTCTCCTAGGAGACAGAACCTAAACAAAAGCCTAGTTCTCAGGAACCTGAAACTCAGGCCCATATTTACTTTCAAGCCTAACTTCTACACAAAATGGCTTCTCCCAGGCTAATAAGAAAGCTGCAAATCCCGTTGGTTCCTGGCAGCCAAATATTCTAGGCTGGCCAAACAGGAATGTGGCTCCCCAGAGCCAAGGACATCTCATTCTGTGTATTGAACTAAATCCTCGTACTTGCAATCCATCCCTATGTATACTGATGATGCACAGCTCCGATCCCAGCACTTAGGAGACAAACAGATCTCTGTGAGTTCACGGCCAGCCTGGCCTACATACAGACTCAGTCTCGAAAGAAAGAGAGAAAGAGAGAAAGAGAGGGAGGGAGGGATGCCCCGACCAGCGGGACCAGTTATTGGAGGGATACCCGAGGAGACCCCATGACCTGTGGGAGAGAATGGGCGAGAGAGAAGGAGACCAAGCAAGCTCTTTGTCAAGGTCTCCTTTAATTTTCAAAACTCATCTACTTTTATACAATACTCAAAAAGGGGGAAACTCAGAGGTGGGGAGAAACAGGGGGTGTGAGGTAATGGGGAGGGGGTGGGCTCAGCCAACAGTCACAGTGACTCAGATGTTCTTCTACGACAACAGGGTGTCCTTGATCTTTGTGGTTTCATATTCAATCACAGTGACTCAGTTGTTCTTTTACGACAACAGGGTATCCTTGATCTTTGTGGTCTCATATTCAGCTTTGGAATAGTCATAATATTTTCCAGTTCTTCTTGGCTTCATTTTCTCATGACCTATAGAGATCTCAGCATCTGGGGGGTGGCGGCTCCCAACATCTCCCCCTTTTCTATATATGAATAAGGCCAATCGGCCTCTTAAGGAATTGTCAAAGCCCCTAGTCTGACTGGGAGAAAGAAAGAAAGGAAAGAAAGAGAGAGAGAGAGAGAGAGAGAGAGAGAGAGAGAGAGAGAGAGAAAGAAAGAGGGAGGGAGGGAGGGAGGGAGAAAGAGAAGGGGGGAGAAAGGGAGAGAGAGAAAGAGGTGGATTCAGACTAAGCCAGAGTGATGGCTCAGCAAGCTGAAGTGCCTTGGTAAAAGTGTCTCTCACAAATTGTCCTGAACTCCATACACACCCTGTGCCATTAACACAGCCGTATCCATCTCCCACCCCCACCCCCATAAATAGTGTAATTACTTTTTAAGAGTCAAGGCATCCAGGTGTGGTGGCACACTCCTTTAATCCCAGTGCCTGGGAGCCAGAGGCAGGTGGTCTACAGAGTGCATCCCAGACATCCAGGGCTGCACAGAGAAATTGTCTAAAAAAATACCAAAGACAAGATATAGCCTAGGAGATGACTCAAAGTACGGCCTGAATTCTATCCCCAGGACATTTGGTGGACAACTCCAAGTTATCCTCTGATTTACACAACCTACAATAGCATGCACACACACACTAACAGGTAATTTTTAAAAATATAGAAATAATGGGGCTGGAGAGATGCTCAGCAGTTAAGAGCACTGGCATTCTTCCATAGGAACCAGGTTCGATTCCCTGCACCCAGATGGCAGTTCACAATTGTCTGTAACTCCAGGGGCTGAGGACCTCCTCTGGCCTCCCTCAGGCAGCAGGTATGCACACAGGTACACATATATACATGAAGGCAAACTACACCTCTGTGTTTACCTATTCCTGAATTATGTCATTTATAACCAAAGGGAAGGAAAGAATTAAGTGAACCAAGATTATCTGCCCCCATAGCATACACTGGCTCTTCCTGATGCCCAAGCTGAAATGCAAGAATACTGGACTCCACACCATTTTAAATAAGTCACCGGGCATTGGTAGGGCACACCCTTAATCCCAGCAGAGGCATGTGGATCTCTGAATTCAAGGCCAGCCTGGTCTACAGAAAGAGTTCCAGGACAGCCAGGGCCACACAGAGAAACCCTGTCTGGAAAAACCAAAGTATCCAGAAGCAGGGGAATCAGAGGTTCAAGGTTGCCCTCTATTACACAGCAAGTTTTGAGGCCAGCTTAGGATATATGAGGCTATCTCAAAATATTAATTAGGGGGCTAGAGAGGAGGCTCAGAGATGAAGAGCACTGGCTATTCTCCAGGTTCAAATCTCAGCACCCACATAGGAGCTCATGACTATCTGTGACCCTTTTATCCTTCACAGGTACTAGGCACACTGTGGTGAGAACATACATGCAGACACAACACCCATAAACAAAATAAACTTTTACTTTTTTGATAGTCTCATATTGCACCGGCTAGCCTGGAACTCTCCAAATAAGCTAGTCGCCACCTTACTGAGATCCATCTGCCCAAGTGCATGGATTAAAGGGTTGTGTCACCCTTTAATAAGTAAATAAAATAGTTGCCAACAAACATGTTATTTAAGCCAATTAAGAGCATAAGAGTCCTTTAATAATGCCCAGACTAAGAGTAGTCCCTCAGTACTGAGGCTCAGGGGCACAGCATTTTTTAAAGACAAAACCACAATTAAATCAGTGTTGAGGATGGAGGGGCCAGGGCTATTGTGGAGTAACTTTGTAACATTTGTCTTTTTGCAAAGCTTAGCAGTGTTTTCCAGACATAACACTAGAGATATTTTTTATTTACCCATCTTAGCTATTTTATATTTTAGCTTGTGCAAACATTACTTTGGTTACTACATCTGGACAGTGGTCAGTAACAGTCCTGAGAATGTTGCCAAGGTCACATGGTTACTGGGTGAGGGTGAAATATCTAGGTGGACACAAAAATGGAGTCAAGGCATTTAAGAAGTAAAACACCATATACCTAGGTAGCAGCCCAGTCACAAGCAAAGCACTTCCGGGTTATCTAGGAGACTCTGGGTTACACTCAGTGGTGTAGGACCAACTACTAGTTGTAAAACTAACTCATCAACAAACATTTTAACTGACTCTTTGAAAAAAGAAGCTAGCCGGGCGGTGGCGCACGCCTTTAATCCCAGCACTTGGGAGGCAGAGGCAGGTGGATTTCTGAGTTCGAGGCCAGCCTGGTCTACAGAGTGAGTTCCAGGACAGCCAGGGCTATGCAGAGAAACCCTGTCTCGAAAAACCAAAAAAAAAAAAAAAAAAGAAAAAAAGAAAAAAGAAGCTAGACGTGGAGGCACAAGCCTGTAATCCCAGCATTTCGGAAGAGAAAACAGAAAATTAGGAGTTCACATTCATTTACATCTATGTATGAAGTCCAAAGAACAGTGTAAGGCTGTACCCCAGCATTCCAGGGTGGCAGTGGAGAAACACTGGGAGACAGGGTAGTTAAATTCAAGGCCAATGTGGTCTACAAAGGAATACATGGCAAATTCAAACCTGTTACAGATACCATATTAATAAATTCTCCAGACAAACCTCTAATACTATTTTGTGTGTGTGTGTGTGTGTGTGTGTGTGTGTGTGTGTGTGTGTGTTGGGGAGGGGGGAGTCTAACTGAAACAAAAAAAGACCGGAGCCTGCAATCCAGTAGATGGGTCCAAAGACATTTATGTGGACTTAGTGGTACGGATGGAATCTACTTGCACTTTTTAACTGGCTTTGGGTCAGTTTTTACTCAGGATACATTAAATACATAAGTACTTTACAGTAAAGTAAGTACATGCCTTTATTTTGGATACCACAAAACCAATTTACATCCAAGTAAGTATGCATTTCTCACCAGATGCTACTTTTATTTCCCCCACAGCAGGCCTGAACACACTAAGCAAGTGCTCTCAGTTATAACCTCCAACCCTAGACGACTCAAGTGGCCTTTTCCGATATTTAAATACACAATTGCAGGCTAGACATGAAAGCTCGGTGGTACAGCACGCAAAGTCCTATGCTCCATGCCCAGTACCACAAAAACACGAACACCGCCCCCATACACACACACACACACACACACACACACACACACACACACACACACGGAGACTGCCCCTACAATTACAGTTAAATTTTGGAAAATCCAACATTTCCTGTAGGACACCTGGAACACAGCTAATCAGAAATCGCTGCGAAGAACCATTAGCTATGGATTTGACCTTATTATTTTTGAGTCTCTTATTTAAACGGCCACCATTACATTATGTTTAAACAAAAGAGGGCTTTTAAAAATGTCTCTAGCTGCTCCTACAGAGGACAGACAAATCAGAAAGTGCGAGTACAACTCCAGACAAGCTTCCCCAGGAAGCCTTCTTGCCCAGGACTTGCCAACAACTCCGAAGACCCACTAACTGCGAAAAACCTTCCGCACTATTCCCTCCTGTGGAATCGTGGATTAAAAACTGTGTGGTCCCAAACCGGAACACCGCTTTCACTACATACAAACCCAAGAGTTTCCTTCCAGGCGCCTTCCCCGTAGGCACATTACCCGGAGGAGAGCCCCGCCCCGCCCCCTCAGGCCCCCGACCACAGCGGGGCACACTCCCCGCCCCGGTCAATTCCGGGGTCGGTGTCTCTGCACCCGAGCCTCCCGGCCCACCCCACCACCAAGGTGGGAGTGTGCTTGCAGCGTCCCCCGAGAATCCCAGGCACTAGCCCCATTTCTCCCGGGCAGGCCGCCCCTCCTCCCGCCGCCGCCTGGCACTGAGCAGCCTCCCCCTCCTTCCGGGCGCCCCGCGCGCCGCTTCAGCCCCGAGCCCGCTACCTGGGAGGCACGGCCGACGCGGCCGACCTCCGCGGCCCTCCGTTGAGGTCCTTTGCCTCCGGCGACGAGGCGGATACCGCCGCGGGCCGGGACCCAGGTCCAGCCTCGCTCCAGGCCGCATCCCGGCCGCGGGAAGCGGAGGCTCCGGAGGCGGCGGCACCTTTGCGTGAGGCCCCGGCCGCAGCCTCCTTGGTGTCGCCGAGCGCCGGGGACTTGGAGAAGAAGCTGTACAGGGTGCTTTGTCGCGACATGATGAAGGCTGACGGGCCGACCGGTCCACCACTCCGAGCGCCTACGGGTACCGCATCCAACGCGCGGCCGCTGCTGGCGGGAAAGTCGGGGGGAGGCGCGTCCGACCCGTAGCCCGGCGGCCAATCCGCAGGCGTCACGGCCTGCGCGGTGGGCGGGGCCCCGCCTCCGACGTGCCCTGGCGTCGGTGGGCGGGGCGATGCGGGCCCCGCCTTCAAGCTCGGGTTGGCGGGCCTTGAAACTGAGCCTTTGGAAAGCAGTTGAGATCGCGGTTGGCTACCTTGGCAAGTCTGCACGTAGAAGACGGAAGTGGCTAGCGCGGTTGCAGGAACGGCGGGGTGCACCCTGCGGGAAACCGCATCGAACCTACTCCGGAAACACCTGGCGCTGCGGGCGGTCCTGCGGTTGGACTGAAAAGAGCTGAGAAATTGACTGTTACCTGTTTGCCACGTTCACAGAGCAGTATGCAGAGCAGCACTTGGGAATGCCAAGTGCAAGACCAGCTATCCACAAAACTTTCTTTGGCCTATCACTGCCTCATCTAGTTTACTCCTTACTATATGAGATAGGCAGTTAAGGTCCACAGGTCCTTATCTGAGCCCTTTGGCATACGTGTGCAGAATTTTTTATATTTTAGAAATTGAGATTGCAAAAGTAATGTTTAGCGTCAACGCCTGGACCCTAACAAGCTAGATTCTCCCACTCATCCTCAATAATTGAATAAAAGAGACAATAGCAAAAATCAGAGAAAGATTTATTCAAAGGGCCACAATAGGAAGAAAAAGTTCAGACCCCCCTCAAAGTTCATCTTTGGGGTACTGACATGAGGTTTAGGTTTAAACAGGGCAATTGGAACCAGAACGGTCTTGGCGAGAGGTAGTCTGGCCCACCATAATCTCTGCTCCAGACTGTTGTACAAAAGTGATTCAACGTGTTTCAGATCTATGTGCAATCTCTTTCTGGAAACTAAGCTCTTCCTCAGACTAACTCCAGGCTTTGCCTTACTCCTCCCCACCAAGAATTCCTGGAGAAATTCCCATTCCTTGGGGTCCATTAGCTCTATTGCCAACATCAAAGGGGAAGGGATTCAAGGGTCTCTCCTCAGAATGTCTTCCTGCCGGGTTGATTACAAGACTTTTAGAAAAGTAAACCTTCTATTCAAATTCAAGAAAGAAAATGGAGCCGAGCAGGAAGGTGTGTGCCTCTAACTCCGCCTCTCCAGACAAAGGCAGGTGGAGCTCTCTCAGATCAAGGAAAGACAGGGTTCTGTTACACAGAGAAACCCCATCTCAAGAAACTAAATCAGAAAAAGAAAAAGAAATTGGGAGGTTTAATTCAGCTCTAAGTAAGTCTAGATTAGCTCTAGCTAGCAACAACTTCCCTTTTGGTAAACCGGTTTGCTTTGTTGGGCAAAGACAGCTCAGCATGTAAAGGTAGGTGCTTGGGGCCATGCCTGGCGACCTGAATTCTGTCCTTGGAATCACACTGTGAAGGATCCCTGCAGATTATCCTCTGACCTACACACTTGGGCTCCATAGGATTGGGGCGAGCATGAGTGTACACACACACACACACACACACACACACACACACTGGACTAAATAAATGTTCAAAACTAAACAAAAGAAACTTGATATGGTAGGCCACATCCTTGATCTCAGCACTTGGGAGACAAGGGTAGATGGATCTCTGTGAGTTCGAGGCTTTACGGGATGGCACAGAGAAACTACCAAGCTAGACCACTCTGTAGACAGAAAAGTTTATTTGGGATCAAACTGCTAAGGCCATTCTCTTGAGGCAGAGATATGAGCTGGGAAAACAAGCAGACTTTATGACAGCAGGGGGAGAGGGAATCTGAGCTGACACAGGCTATTTTGTTATTCTAACAGGTTAGACTAGGTAGCATTGCCTCTCAGTAGTTGACCTTCCAGGAACGTTAAGAAAGGTTCTTGGAGAAGAGGTGCCCCGGCCTGAGTGGTATTCAGCGTGGTCCTGAGGAGGGAACTGACGGATGAAAAAAGAGACAAGAGACACAGATACCTGGGAGTAAGACAGAATGTCTGATCAAACTCTGAAAAATTTTAATTCTCACCACCAATTTATAATAAAAAGATAAAGAAGCTTAAACAACACAACCAAGACTCAGACAAAGCAACAGGGGTGGGAAAATTCCAAGGAGTTACAGACTCCTAGCCACAAGGACATGTTACCAAGGTAACCACCCGTATTCTGCTAGCCACCTAACCTTAAAGGAGTCACCCTACCTGGGAAAGAATCCATCTCTTGAGAGACAGAACCTAAACAAAATCCTAAAGCTCAGAAAACAGCAACCTTGGCCTACTGTTACTTCCAAGTCTAACTTTAACACAAAATGGCTTCACTCAGGCCAACGAGAAGGCTGCCGGTCCGTTGGTTCTCAGCAAAGAGGAACTGCCTTAGAAGATTTGCTCTTCTAAAAACAGAAACCTTTAGGCTTGTTCGCCCAATAACAGTCCTTCTATTTATCAAAAGGTCTTCTGTTTAGGACAATTTCACCAGCACTGTCTGTGGGAGTGGTGCTTTGGACCTGGCAGAAGCCAACCTGGTCTACATAATGAGTTCAGGCTAGCCAGGGTTATGCGGTGAGACTCTATGGCAAAATAAATAAGTAATTAAATTGATTTTTTTTTAAAAGAGTAAATGATTTTCTGGGTTTGGGCAGACCTGGTTTTCCTTTGCGTCTTTGCAGTAGGAGAACGGCTGCTGTCCTCTGATCTATCAATTCCATACATTAGGCTTTTACACATGTTCTCAGTTTATCTTATTATTTACTCATTTTGAATCAGGTTCTTGTTGTGTAACCTAGGCTGACCTCAGAGTTCAGATCATCCTGCCTCAGCTTCCCAAGGCTAGAGGCATGTCACTACAGCTGTCTTGAAATGTTCTTATTGTAAAACCAAATTCTAGGTAGCTTGATGATTAAAAGTCCGTGCTGCTCTTGCAGAAGACGAGAGTTCAGTTCTTAGCATCCAAGCAAGATAGTTCACAACTTCCCTACAACTTGTCGGAGACCAACAGACCTTGGTTTAATTGGGTCTAAGGCCTTGGTTTAAAGCTCCCTGGGCTTCACAGCAAACATTCCCCACTCCCACTGCTTCCTGCAGGTGCTAGGTATCCTGTTTGGAGTAGCCTGCGGCTTCAAAGAAGTCTTGTGATCTCCTGCTATCCTGATTTACAGCAATGTATGACATTTGGCTACGATAAAGCAACCTTGGAACTCCCTCTACTTCCCGCCTTAATTACTTATATACTGGCTCAGAAATAAAGTCCTTGGGAGTTTGATCCGGTAACTGTCTGGCTCCCAAGGTATTTCTTGTCTCCTGTCTTCTTTCCTTTATTTGATAGTTCCTTCCTCAGCGGTCGAAGGTCCTGCGGGTTGGGACAATAACTCAGGCTCCAGAGGACACAAAACTCTCTTCCGGCCTCTGAAGACACACATAAATAAAAATAAAGCCTGAAAAAAAAGTGACAAATTCTATTGTTTCCAGAAGGAAACTTTACAAGGCTTGAAAAAAAAATCTTGAAATTTTTATGTCCCAGATGTCAAGACAAAAATAGAGCTCTCACCTTACAGGGAATAAGAAACAGCTTATTCTGGAGCCATTTTAAGTGACCATGGCCTGGGAATCAGATTTAGGTCACCCCAAATTCCATGTTCCAACATAAAGTAGCTTCATGCATTTTTATAGTTTTACTTAACAAAGTCAAAAATCAAGGCAAATTTAAAATACAGAGAGTCAGTCATAGTGAGATGGAGGGGGGGAGCTTTTCTATAGGCCTTGTTTTTAGGTTGGTGGAAGTAGTTAATTGATTCAAAAAGATTTTTATTTATTAGTTACAAAATGTTACTATTAATCCCACAGACATGGGGAGAAAGGCCACTGGCCCAAATCATGGCCAAATTAAAGTAAGCTTTATTTGTGTACATGGGCTGTCTTCCCCTATGGTGGGTTTCATAAGATCAGTACTGCACATGGGGAAAAAGGTTTTTCTAGCTCAGGAGTAAGGATTTTCCAAATGGGAGATTTGGTAGGCATATAAGTAGAGGTCACAGAACCAGAACATAGGCATAACAAGTTGGTGCTAAAAATCTCCTGAAACAAAGGTAACTTGATGATCATAATGAAGTGGTCATACCAACAGGTGACCATAACAAGGTGGTCATACCAACAGGTGATCACAAGAAGGTGATCCTATCTAGGGGGTCAAAGCAAAGGAGTCATAACAAGGGAGTTATGGCAAAATGCTATAACAAAGGAGTCATGGCAAGGGGTCATCACAACATGGGCATCACAAAGTGGGCATGACAAGTTGGTCGTAACAAGGGACTCATAACAAGGAGGTTATATCAATGAGGTCATGACTCAGGAATTGTGAAAAAAGGTCATGACAAGGTGGGCATAACAATCTCCTGAAACAAATTCATGTTTGCCATTTCCTGGAAGAGCAGTACAGAATCATTTGCACAGCAATAAACAGCCAAGCCAATGACACAATGTCCCAAATCCCTCAAGACTGCAGAATGGGGGAGAAAAGGAATTGTAGCTGGGTCCTACACTCAGAACTCCTCAGATAAAATGGAATGACTGGGGCCAGCAAGATGACTCAGTATGTAAGGATGCCTGCTGCCAAGCCTGACATTCTGAGTTTAATACCTGAGTCCCCCATGGTGGAAGGAGAGAACTGACTCCTAAAGATTGTCTATGGTCTCTCTCTCTCTCTCTCTCTCTCTCTCTCTCTCTCTCTCGTGTGTGTGTGTGTGTGTGTGTGTGTGTGTGTGTGTGTGTGTAGCAGAATTTTCCCTGTCTAATCACTTTAAATATTAATACAACAAGAAGCCTGTGATTGGACAGGGAAAAGGGAGGCGGAGCGAAGAGTTGCAGAGACAGACAGAGGAGACAGGTGGAGGAGAAGGAAGATGGAGGATGAGCAGGATGACTCAGATTCCGCGTGGTTTTAAATAGCCACAGGTAGATATAATATCATATAGGGATAGAATAATTGGAGTAACTTGTCTAATCTAGGTGGGCAGCTTGTATCATTATCAATTTATTGTGTGGGCATCTTGTGAACTGAGAATTTATTTATATATAAATATGACTGATTAATTATAAGCTTCTAGAGTTTTGTTTACTGGGTTACTGGAATGTGGGACTGCTGACCACAGGGGGTTTATGGTTGAGAAGGTACAGGAGGCACTGAGGCAGGTGAACCATAGAAGGAAGACTGCCGACTGGGGATAGCTAGAGGCAGCGAGACCATCGGGGCAGAGAGTAGCTGGGTGTAGCATGGGAACTTGCTAGTCTTTTTAATATTTCCCACTACATGTATTTGAATAAGCATTTTTTTAAAAAGGAAGAAAGAAAAAGAAAAGGCCAGGATGATAGCTTCACAGTGAGGTTCCAGAAGAGGCACAGCTAGACGTTGGTTGGTTGGTTGGTTGGTTGGTGGTGAGTTACTAGTTATTGTTGGTCACAATTTGTTAAGTAGTCATGCATAAAGAAGGAGGAGGAGGAAGAAGATGAGGAGGAGGGGGAGGGGAATGAGGAGGAAGAGGAGAAGGAAGAAGAAGAAGAGGAGGAGGAGGAGGAGGAAGTGGAAGAAGAAGAAGAAGAAGAAGAAGAAGAAGAAGAAGAAGAAGAAGAAGAAGAAGAAGAAGAAGAAGAAGAAGAAGAAGAAGAAGAAGAAGAAAGTGGATATCCTGATAGTGAAGATCAAACTTGCCCCCAAGGAACTCAACACCCCTAATCAGCAGGAAGTAGTCTAATGATAACGTTGCCCTCTTTCCAACCCTAACTCAGAATTAGGGTTATTCAGGAATCTCTCTGCTTTCCTCTCTATCCTGTTTTTTCCTTCTCTCATCTAGTGTTATGGGGCTGAAGGGTAGAAGAAAAGGAGGTGAGAAGCCAATTTTGGATGACCCAGTGTTAAAGCCTAGGTGAAATGTTAAGGCCTAGGTAACTGCTACCTGTCTAGCCTGCCATTTCGTGCCATTACTAATATCATAAGGCAACTTTCTCACATGCTGTTACTGCTGTTACTAGGATGTTTGGGGCTTTGGTGTTCTTGGAAACCAGTCTCAACAGAAGTCAGTAGAACTGCTTTGTATAGTTAGCCGCAATGAGCTTGGACCTGAACCAACCACCCAGCAGCACTTCCTGCACCTATGTATGAACTTTTATGGTTTTTACCTTTATAAGCTGCCCCTGGGATGGATCCCAACATAAGAGAGACACCTGCACCAATATAAGAAGCCATTTGGAATAAGACTTCCATATTGAGTAGGGGTCAAGTAAAGTTTAAGTTCTCAAGACTTCCCTGGGAATTGACATTCTACTTGGCAGAAAGAGACACGTACGTGAGTAACTCACATTCAGGTTGGCAAGTCCCCCACCACAGCTGAATACCCCAGCCACTGGGAGCAGGATAAATGTACAACAAAGACATGTTTCTAAGGAAATCCCCTATTCCTGAATCCTGATTGGTGGAATAACTTGGCACAGATGTTTGTTGATCTCAGGCTTAAAAAGCCCTGTAGGACCTTGACTCAATGTCACAGTCAGCTCCTAAGTCTCAACTATGGCCCTGATCAATCAGTCTTGGGGTGTGACGTTCAATATACTATCCCTGTTTGACTGAGTTCAGTGTTTGAGTGGTTTCTATGGCGATTCCAAGACCCCAACACCCAGCTCCTATCATATCAACTAACCTAATAAATCCCTTTGTACTACACATGAATCCTGTTGCTTCTGTTCCCCTGGATAACTCTGGCTGATAGATGACCTTGTGCAGATGACTAAACCTGTCTGTGCCTGAACGAGGCATCTCTAGGAGTTAGGTAACGTTCAGTTGCAGAGCATGTGCTTAACATGTGTGAGGCCTGGGCTCCCAGCACACCCCTCCCCATTAAACACGGCCATTGGGCAGATAATAGAACTCATCCCGAAGGGCTGTTGGGAACGTTCAGTGAATGGCTCCCCATAAAGTGCTCAGAACCATCTAGCACAGTATCATTTGATAGTTATTTGAGAAAGGAAAAGGCATTCAGCTAAGGGCTCTCAGATAACTGGTAATGTTCAGAAATGAAATAAACAACATGCTCCTAGCCCTTGGTTCCAGGGTTATACGCTAAGTAAAAATAATTTGATGGTTTGCTTTAGGAAGTAGCTATTCCTAAAATGTGAACACAAATCATGTAATTTAGCTACGGGGGCGGGGGGAAGGGTAGCAGCTAGCCAGCACAGGCTGTAGTCCCAGTAACTGGAAGGTTGGGGGAGCAGGGCACTGGAGAGCAGGCTTTTCAGAGCACATGAGAAATGCATCAGTAACAGTCAGGAGCAGATGTGTGAACCTGAGCCACCAGCTGGTGGTGCTAGGGGTAGGCCTTGCTGTCTGTATCCTGGCCTCACTTCCCGTCTCCTTTCTGCTTTCTGATCCATTTAAATATGAGCAAGTAGCTGCCTAATACTCCTGCCATTAAGGAGCCATCTGCTGTCATGCCTTACTTTTCTAGTTTGGTTTTCTGTTCCTGTGATAAAACACTGACCAAAGGCAATTTGTGGGGATAAGAGGGATTATTTGACTTATTGGTTATATAGCTCATCGTTGAGAGAAACCAAGGCAGGAACTGAAGTGGAGACCACAGAGGAATATTGTTTTCTCTCTTGTTTGCTCTGGTCTGCTCACCTTCCTTCCTTATATAACTCAGGACCACTTGCCTAGGAATGGTGCCACCCACAGTGGACTAGGCCTTCCTCCATCAATTAGAAATCAAAGAAATGTCCTACAGATGTGCCTGCAGGCCAGTCTGATGGAGGCGATTCTTCAACTGAGACTCCCTCTTCCTAGGTACAACTAAGTTTGCATCAAGATGACAATAGCTAACCACACCCACCCACAATGATGGACCATATTCTCTCAATATCAGGACTTCGAGCCAACCTCTCCTCTCTATGGTGACTTCTTGGCAGGTATTTGATATCAGAGAATAAGGTCATTCAGTAACTACTGACCGTGTGGTTTGGTTCTTTTGGCTGTTGTTTTGTTTTGTTTTTGAGACAGGGTCTCTCTATATGGTCCTGGCTGTCCTGGAACTCACTCTGTAGAACAAGCTGGTCTTGACCTCATGGAGGTCCGCCTGCCTCTGCCTCCTGAGTACTGGAATTAAAGTTTGCCACCAAATGTGGCTGACCATGTGGTTAGGAACTTCTGGAAGTTTGCAGGAGTTGTTTGAAGCAGTTTGGATCTGTAATCTAGAGCATCCCTGAGATGCTGTCTGAAGAGCTGAATGCACCATTCTGGTGAGCGCACAGAGAACTAGAACGCTGATAAGGGTGAAAGCCAGGCTCTGCAGTTTCAGAGGGGAACAGGGCCTCTCCCAGGAATGGGGTTACCGGCCGTTGTGTTATAGTCTGGTGAAGAATCTGGCAGGGTTTCATGTGTATTCTGAGAAGCTGAATGAGACTGAATGGACTAAGTGGTTTGTGGAGGAAGCTTCAAAACAGGATAATATCCAGGCTGTGGTGTGGTTCTTGCTTATACATTTACCCAGATTACAGTGAGAGAGTGTGTAAAAATCATATGGTAGAAAGTTGAGGAGTTGTATGTGAGTACACTGTTGCTGTCTTCAGACACACCAGAAGAGGGCATCAGATCCCATTACAGATGGTTGTGAGCCATCATGTAGTTTCTGGGAATTGAACTCAGGACCTCTAGAAGAGCAGTCAGTGCTCTTAGCCGCTGAGCCATCTCTCTAGCCTCTCCTGTCCCTGTTTTTAAGATAGAGTTTTGTTATGTTGCCTAACCTGGTCTTGAACTCGCTGGCTCAGATGATACTCCTGCCACAGATTCATGCCGCCTTGGCCAATTTGTCAGGCTCTTGCTCATCAACCCACTCACAAGGGCAGATCCCTCAGGACCTGATACCTTTCCCAAAGTCCACTTCCTGACATTGTTGTTATAGGGATTACATCTTCAGCAAATGGATTTGATGAGGGGACATTGAAGCCAATGCACCAGATATGATTTATCACCTAGCGTTGGTGTCAGAATAGAAAACTGATACAGTCCTCCATGTTTTCAATATTAAAGATTCGTTCTAGGTTCAGTGGAGCAATGTGGTGAGATGGACTTCAAGCAATCAGGCTCCTTTTTTTTTTTTCTTCTCACTCCAGTCTGCTTGCTCCAGCCCAAAGATTTATTTATTTATTTTTTATGTTTAAGTACAATATAATAGTCTTCAGATGCACCAGAAGAGGGCATCAGATCTTATTACAGATGGTTATTAGCCACCATGTGGTTGCTGGGATTTGAACTCAGGACCTCCGGAAGTTCTAAGGACCTCTGAGCCATCTCTCCAGCCCCAATCGGGCTCTTTAATAAGGCCTGGTACTCACAGCCTGGGGAAGAGGGAAGACCAGGAGATCTAGCAGTAACCCACAGAACAAAGGAACTCATAAACCTTAGAGTATATAGGTGTCCGAGCTTAGACAGTGAGGGTCTCTAAAGAGTGAAGGAGATAAGATATCAGGCACTGCTCTCAGAAGCTGACGCTGTTGTTCCTCTCTCCCTTGGCGCTGACACCTCATGGATAGGATGTGAGGCATGATTGATCCCCCTCCACAGGGGCAGCCGCTGTGATTGAGCATTCACCCATTGGCTAGATGGATACTGATGGGACTGTAGACAGTAGGTAGGTGATGGTGGGGGGTTGTAGACAGTAGGAAGGTAATGGGGATTGTAGACAGTAGGTAGGTGATGGGGTTGTAGACAGTAGGTAGGTGATGGTGGGAGGTTGTAGACAGTAGGAAGGTGATGGGGATTGTAGACAGTAGGTAGGTGATGGGGATTGTAGACAGTAGGTAGGTGATGGGGGTTGTGGACAGTAGGTAGGTGAAGGGGTTGTAGACAGTAGGTAGGTGATGGGGGTTGT
>CM052705.1:17562099-17643027 GCA_028551405.1 Uromys caudimaculatus
CTCATTGGTTAGCTCTCAAGCACCTGTAATCCCAGCCCCAAAAGATCCGATGCCCTCCTCTTCTGACAGATCAGGGTTACTTACACATACACAGTACACATAGACGCATACATAAATAAAAATACATCTTAAAATAGAGTAAACTTGTAATTCAGGGTTGTCTTGGACTTGCTTGCAGCTGCAAGAGGGATGCTTGGCCATAGCACACTGGGGTTGTCCGCTTTCTATGAGAGCAATCAGTGAGCTGGGGCCTGATTTCTGGGAGAGAAAGCAGCTAGTGGATCTGTGGGGATGGTGGGAGAGCTCTGTGAAGTCAATAAGTGACTGGCCCCTGTAGTTCTGAAGAAGGAGCCAGCAGGCCTGTGGTGGGAGATAAGACATGTCTCTTCAACTCTCTTTGTGCCCAGATCTGTCTCCTCAACAGCTCCCAACGCAGACTCAGGTGGGCCTTGCTTGCCACTGTTGGGGTTCAAAATGAAGTATCCTAAGATATAGCACCTCTGGGCATTTCTGAGTAGAACCTCTTATCTCTTATCAATAGGAATGCATCCTGAGAAATGTACTGTCAGGCCATCTGATCTGAATGCATCTCATGTACCAGGCATCCTGCCCCATGCCTAAAGAGAAAGGTTGTCATAGACACAGAGTAACGTAACAGGCGTGCCGGATCCCTCAGTTTACCTCGGAGCATGGCGAGCATACCTGTAGCTCCAGCACTGGGAGGTAGAGGCAGGAGGATTAGTTCAAGATCAACCTCAGCAAAGTTTCAAGTTGGATGTTTCCATGGCTACACAGAGAAACAGTCGCAAGCAGGCCAACAAACCAACAGGCAGTCCCAAACCAAACGAACCTGACTACCCGCCCACTCTTTCCCAGGTTTTCCTCCGTATGCTCCTGAGTTACCTCAGACTAGTGATATGAGTTTATAACGTTTCCCTCTTGTCTAGCCGACAGATTTGAAAATCATCATGAGGCTCTGAAGCTGCATCACTTACTTGCTTCCTTCTCCACAACCACCTGCTCTTTGTAGAGGTTTGCCAGATCAAGCAGGCTGCAGCTGCAATGCCCTGTGCAGCCACCAGGGGTCAGCCTTTGCCAGGCCGTGAACCCAAAGACTCGGCTCAGTCTGAAGCTTGACTTTGATCTTTCAGTTTGGGCTCCTGGGACCCCATCCTACTGAAGTAGCCAGCGCCCCCGTATCTCACTAGTCCCAGAGAGAAACGTGAGGTCAAACTCGGGGTATGGAAGTAAGGCTGTCTTATCTCCCCTCACTTATGTCGTACACACATGCACACAAAATAAAATATATATTATTTGTTTGGATCGTTTGTTTTGTTTTTAAGACAGGGTCTCACTATGTAGCCTTGGCTGACCTGGAAATCACTCGGAAGACCGGGATGACTTTAAACTCACAGGGATCTGTCTGCCTTTGCCTCCCAAAGGCTGGGATTAAAGGTGTGTGCAACCATGCCCAGCTACAATAAACTAAAAACAAATAAACAATGTTTATCACCACAGTGCCAAACATCTAGCTTCCAAACCCTCAAGCTGTGGCCTTCAGTCTGGGTAGTCTCACCAAGTCCCCACTGAAATACCTACTGAAGCTCATGAGTTTTTCTCCGGCTCTCCCAGGCCTGTTCAGGTGTGATGGGCCTGGCTGGTAAGACTGCGTTCAACGCTGTGTTCAGTGGTGCTTCGCATTGGTTTGGAAACAATCCCTGCAAAGCTGCTTTTGTTGAAAAGACCCGAATTCTTGTGTGAGCACACAGAATACTGAAGGCAAGACGTCATCTCTGCGTGAGACTCTGTCCCCATGGACACCATCGTCTCCGCGTGAGACTCCGTGCCCATGGGCACCATCGTCTCCGCGTGAGACTCCGTGCCCATGGGCACCATCGTCTCCGCGTGAGACTCCGTGCCCATGGGCACCATCGTCTCCGAGTGAGACTCCGTCCCCATGGGCACCATCGTCTCCGCGTGAGACACGGTCCCCATGGGCACCAACTCCGCGTGAGACTCCATGCCCATGGACACCATCATCTCCGCGTGAGACTCTGCGCCCATGGACACCATCGTCTCCGCGTGAGACTCCGTCCCCATGGACACCATCGTCTCGCGTGAGACTCCGTCCCCATGGACACCATCGTCTCCGCGTGAGACTCCGTCCCCATGGACACCATCGTCTTGCGTGAGACTCCGTCCCCATGGACACCATCGTCTCCGCGTGAGACTCCGTCCCCATGGACACCATCTCCGCGTGAGACTCTGCGCCCATGGACACCATCATCTGCCCACGTGTCTCCATCTCCTCAGGTACCATCTCTGAACATGTGTCCATCCTCTTGGACATCATCTCTGCTGCATGTGTCTCCACCCCTTGGTCACCATCTCTGCACGAATCTCCACCCTGTTGGACATCGTCATCTTAGCATGTGTCCCCATCCTTTTGGATACCTTCTCTGCACGTGTCGCCACACCCTTCGGCACAATCTCTCCATGTGTTTCTATCCACCTGGACACCATCTCCTCATGTGTCTTCATCATCTTGGTCACCATCTCTGTCTCTGCCTCCACCCCTTTGGACACCAACTCTGCATGAATATCCGTTACCCTGGACATCATCTACACATGTTCGTCCATCACCGTGGTCACTATCATCTGTTCATGTGTCTCCACCCCCTGAACATCATCTCTACATGTGTTTTCATCCCAATGGACACCATCTCTGAGTCTGTCTCCATCCCCTTGGGCACCATCTCTGCATGAGTCTCCATCACCTTGGACCCTATATCATAATGTGTCTCTGTCCCCTTGGACACCATCCCTGAACGTGACTCCATCCCCTTGGACAAATATCTCTGCATCTGTCCCCATCCCCTTTGACACCATCATTTCCGAATGTGTCTCCAATGCCTTGGAAACAATCTCTGCCTGTATCTCCATCCCTTGGACACCACCCCTGAATGTGACTCCATCCCCATGGACACCAACTCTGCATCTGTCTCCATCCCCTTTAACATCATCTCTGTGTCTGTCTACAACCCCCTGGTTACCGCTCTGCATGTGTCTCCATCTTCTTAGACAACATCTCTGCTTCTGTCTCCACCCCCTTGGACATCATCTCTGCATGTGTCTCCATCCTTTTTGACATCATCTATGTGTCTGTCTACACTCCCTGGACATTATCCCTGCATGTGTCTCCATATTCTTTGACACGTTCTTGCATGTGACTCCATCCCCTTGTATATAATCTCTGCAAGTATATCAATCCCCCAGACACCATCTGTGCAAGTGTTTCCATCCCCTTTGACAAAATCATCTCTGAACCGGTTTCCATCTTTTTGAACACCATCTTTGCTGCAAGTGCCTCCATCCTTTTGGACACCAGCTCTGCAACTGTCTCCATCCCTTTTGACATCATCTATGTGTTTGTCTACACCCCCTGGACATCATCTCTGCATGTGTCTCCATCATCTTGGCCAACATCTCTGCTTCTGTCTCCACCCCCTTGGACACCAACAGTGCATATGTCTCCATCTCCTTGGACATCATCTCTGCACATGTCTCCATCCCATGGACAGCATCTCTGAGTTGGTCTCCATCTCCTTGGATTCCATCTCTTCAAGTTTTTCCATCTTCTTTGCCACTGTCTTGGCCCTGTCTGAATCCCCTTGTACACCATCTCTGCATGTGTCTCCATTCACTCTGACACCATCATCTCTGCACTTTTCTCCATCTCCATGGACACCATCTCTGAGTGTCTCTCCATCCCCTTGCGTGGGGTAGTGATCTGTGACAGGCAATCTGGCACCCGGTTGAGTACAGGCATAAACTCTGGGCGACCCAGTGGAACAATCCACAAGGGACTGGAAAACTTCATGCTAATGCTCCCGGGAGGGTTTTGGCTCCAGTCAAGGTCATGTACCACCCCTCCTCAGGTAGAGGCGTGGCCACACAGCCCCAAGCCATCCCCTTGTTAATGAGACACCTAGAGGCTTAGCCATACCCCTTCCAGTTACTATATCTGCCTCGCCTCTCCCAGAAAGGCAGGGGTACAATTCCATACATGCCACTCCACATGATGAAAATAAATGTCTTAGAATTATGGACTGTCTCTTCATCTGGACCCGCTGTGGGAAGCCAGGGATCCGGTCCTCGATTAAGGAGCCCTGTCTAATCTCTCACCGAGGGCTCCCCAGCGCTCCCAGATGGTACCCATTCACCCAAGCCTAACCAGCTAGCCCGGCGCCCCAAGCCGCTGAAACCTGGTCTTGGCAGGAACCCCAGCTGCATTCCGGCTAGCCCGTCTGTAGCACCCTGCGGCAACTGCAGTACCCTGGGCTAGAGAACCCACAGAGACGGCTGCCGCGCATTCCCCAAGAATGGCCCCCTCCCCCACCCACGGGCAGGGCCCAAAAAGGCTTCCCACAACCCCCACTTGCCTGTTGGACTGTGTGGGAAGACTCTCGGCCACTTCGCGCATGTCTCCTGTCCCACCCAGGGCCGCAGCACCCAGGACAGACACGTGGGGTTTCTTCCCACCATGCCAGGCTTGTTCCCACAGCCTTGGATTACATTTCTGCATGTGTCTCCATCTTCTTTCACACCTTCTTGCACGTGTCTCCATCCCCTGGGACATCATGACTGCACGTGTCTCCATCCACTTAAGCATCATCTCGGCCCCTGTCTCCATCCCCTTGGAAGCCATGTCTGTGTCTGTCTCCATCCCCTTAGACATCACCTCTTTGTCTGTCAGCATCCCCCTGGACACCAGCTCTGCATGTGTCTCCACCATCTTGGATACCATCTCTGCTTCTTCCTCCACCGACTTGGCCACCAACTCTGCAAGTGTCTCCATCCCCTTGGACTTCATATCTGCATGTGCCTCCATCCTCGTGGACGATATTATCACGGCATGTGTCTCCACCCCCTTGTACAACATCTTTGCTCGTGTCTCCATCCACTTAGACATCGTTTCTGCCCATGTCTCCAAACATATGGACACCATCTCTGCACAAGTCTCCATCATTTTGGACTCTATCTCTGCTCCTGTCTCCATCCCCTTGGATATCATCTCTGCCCGTGTTCCATACATTTGGACAGCATCTCTGCACAAGTCTCCATTTTCTTAGACACCATCTCTGCCTGTGTCTCCATCCTCTTGGACACCATCTCTGCATGTTTTTCCATCCACTTGGACACCATAATCTCTGCATGTGTCTCCACCCCATTGGACAGCAACTCTGCATGTGTCTACATCTCCTTGGACACCATCTATGCTCGTGTCTCCATCCCCTTGGATACCATCTCTGCTTCTGACTCCACCCCCTTGGACTCCTACTGTGCATCTGTCTCCATCCCCTTGGACATCATCTCTGTATGTGCCTCCATCCCTGGGGACACTATCATTTCTGCATGTGTCTCCATCCTTTTGGACACCATCTCTGCATGTGTCTCCATCCCCTTGGATACCATATCTGCATGTGTGTCCATCCCCTTGCATTGGGTCTGTCCCGTTCCTCCTCCCCTGGCAGCGATTGGCAGGTGGCCTGCTCCCTGACTCCCAGGCAACCTAAGCCCCGAGTGCAGGTGAGTACTAGGAAGTGCCAGTTTGGTGGGGCTAGGCATGCGCTGTGTCTGATTGAAGCACCACCGGCGCCTTCCACGCCCGGAGAGACCCCCTCCACCTGTGGTCTTGGCTGCAGCCTGCAGCTCCTGCTCTGCAGGAACGCTGATGGTCACAGGGTGTGTCTCCTGGGCACATGGAGAGGGAGCACTGTACGCGTGGCCTGGGACAACCCAGGCCATAGATGCAGGAAAGTGAGTGTCCAGGTTGGCCCGAGTGTGCAGAGGCCCCGGGTTCACAACTGCGACCATGGCAGCAAGAGCGGCTTTGGTGGCAGCAGGCCCGATTCCTCGCTGACCTGCCCGTCCGCCCTCCAGCACTGGGTGCTGCCATGTTGCCAAGCCAAGCTGGGGCTGCAGCAGCTCTGGGCCGGGGCTCAGCCCTGGGGGATAGCCTGAATCGGACCCCGACCTCTGGGGGTGGTCTCCCCCCCCACTGTCCCGAGGGCGAGAGGGTGGGGTTCATGGCAGTGGTAGTGTTTGACCCTATTTTGTCCCTGGTTTGGGCCTTGAGGACAAACCTGAGCCTGACTTGAGTTCTGAGACCTGTCTCAGTCACTTCCCTATAGGGGTCAGCAAGACCTGTTTGGCCCTCCCTCTGCCCTGCTGTTGCTGATGTGGAGCTTTGCTCTTGGCCCTGTCAGTTACCCCTTACCCTTCTCTGCCTCCTACCTCATCTCTCCCCATACCTAAGTTCCCACCCCCTTTGCCATCTCTATATAATCGAGGGGCTGATACAATAATGTTGAGTTTCTGCTTCAACAAGACTCCCAGTCTGGGGTGTTTGTTTCGGGCCATCGACACCATCCCATTCAGCCCTGGACAGAGCCGGCTGGACCCGGTTCTCTCCTCTCACCTGGACCTGCCAGCAAGGAGCTGACACCTTGGACACCATCTCTGCATATGTCTCCATTCTCTTTACTTTGGCAGAGGACACTGAGATAGCTCAGGCTTCTAAACCTGCAGTCCTTCTGGCTCCCAGCAAAAGTAGAATCTCATCAGAGAGATCCTCCTCCTCCAGAGGAGGCAGGAGTGACCATCACCTGAGAACTAACTTGTCCCCTCAGATAAGACCTTCTGACCACATTTGCAGGACCTAGACAGAGACACTGACAGGCAGGGCTACACCTTGACCAGGACTCCTGACCTTGGTAGGTCCATCTTTTGTGGGTTTGAAGCCAGCCTGATCTAGATAGTGAATTCTAGGCCAGCCAGAGCTACATAGTGAGACTCTGCCTCATAAGAGACAGAGAGAGAGAGAGAGAGAGAGAGAGAGAGAGAGAGAGAGAGAGAACACAAAAGAATAACAAAAACAAACAACAGACCTGATTGTTTCTCTATCATGTTCCTTTAGTTGACATGACGGGTGGAGGATCCATCCTAACTTTCTGGGGCTGCCGTGCCCAAGCTCCTGAAACTCCAATTACACATTGTAAAAATGTACTCGTCAGTAAGTTCTCACTAGATTTACAGAACCTAGTAGGTATCTAATGGTTTTCAATAACATCAGAAAATGGGTGAGCATTTTGGAGTGTTGTTCTTTCATTAGAAGTAAATTGATGTTTAACTCGATGGAAAATAAACGATGTGTTTGTTTAAAGAATTATAGAGAGTGGCTTGTGCAACAACGTTCAGCTGTTATCTCAGGGTGCTCTGGTGGAAGAGAAAAGATGTATGTTGTGGAGGATGTAGACCCCACTCAGCAAGTACCCTTCCTGTCTGCTTCCATGTTCCCCCTCTCCATCCCCCAAAAGCTCTGTCTCTGTGTCCCCTAACTTAATTTTGTAAGTGATAGCACTGTGTGGTAGTTTGAATAAGAATGGCCCTCATAGGTTCATGTGTTGACCAACCCAGTCAGTAATACTGTTATTCCCAGATCTCAGTGGGATTCTCTCTAAGAACTGCAGACCTGATGCAGAGGAGTCAGATTGCAAACCTCCCCACAGTGCGGGGAGAGGTATGTGCCCCGAGTCCAGAGGGCTTGGTGTTTCTATACAAGCATAATCAGGGATTCTTCAGATTTTAGGGTGGCAGGGAAAGTTACAAGGGAAGTCATCTTTCTTTTTCTTTTTCTTTTTTTTTTGGTGTTTTGAGACAGGGTTTCTCTGTGTAGCCCTGGCTGTCCTGGAACTTACTCTGTAGACCAGGCTGGCCTTGAACTCAGAAATCCACCTGCCTCTGCCTCCCAAGTGCTGGGATTAAAGGCGTGCGCCACCACTGCCCGGCTGGGAAGTCATCTTTCAAACACAGTATCCTTTTCTCAGGTATCGGGGTAGAATTGCCCAACTAAGAGGGGGACTCTTCTGACCTGGGAAGTAACTTTATGGTGCTATCAGGAGCTAGTGTGCTTTTACAGCTAGCCACAGCTGTCTGTGGACACTTAATTGCCCTCTTCTCAGGGCTCAAATGTGAGGCATTTATCTCTCAAGGATGTTTGGTTTTCTCTCTTCCCAAGGACAAGCGCCAGCTGCGCTGGGAAGTGCTTGGCCATCTATCAACCAGAGTGCCAGTCTCCGGGACATGGGGGCTGAGGGGTGCTGTTGTTTGTCTGTCCCTAAGCCTGTCTTTCTCTCTCTTCACCTTCACATAATAATGCAGGAACCAAACATGGGGATAAAATCACGTGACCAATAGGATGGCTAAGTTATCTGTTCTTTGCAGGATGTCCTAGGTTATCTCTATGTACCTTGATCCTGCTATTATAGCCTGACTGGCTGTTGCTAAGGGGGAGGGGGCTGTCATAAGATGCTTGCCCCGTGAACTTTGTAATTTTTCTTCCTGGAATTGGGGTTTAGCCCCTAGTTTCACAAAAAAAAAAAAAAAAAAAAAAAAAAAAAAAGGAGTTTCTTCAAAAAACAGGGTTGGTTGGACTTTACATTGGAAGGTGTGGCCTTGTTAGGTTAGCTGTGGCCTTGTTGGAGGAAGTGTGTCACAGTCACTTCTTGTTGCCTGCAGATTCAGATGTAGAACTTAGAACTCTCAGTTCCTCTTCCAGCACCATATCTGCCTGCATGGTGCCATGTTTCCCACCATGACAATAATGGACTGAACCTCTGAAACTGTAAGCCAGCCCTAATTAAATGCTTTCCTTTATAAGAGTTGCCATGGTCATGGTGTCTCTTCACAGCAATAGAAACCCTAATGAAGACACCAGCTAATAGTGAGCTCTCCTCCTCTTAGCTATTCAAATTCTACCCCACTCAAATGTCCCATGCCAAAGCCATGTAGCTTTTCTTAACTGTCACAAAAAAGAACCCCTCCTTCTCAGCAGAGTTACTCTCCTTGTGAACTGGCCTGCTATGTTTATGTCTGTTTAATAGCAGACTGCTTATTGAAACCTTTATCTCACTTTGGTCTGGTAAGAATTTTCACCACCTTACTGTGACTTATTGTTGGCACAATGGTGACATCACATCCAGCAGCAGTCTGTTCAGAGCAAAGAAGGTGAGTATAGTTTACTGGGAGAGCAAGAGGCTGAGCCTATCAGTAAGGCATCTGCTGCCGCTGGCCACTGCTGGAGAGAGGTCCACATTGATGCTAAGCAGCTACTGTGCTTTTCAACACTCTTCATTCTTCCTCTAATTCAGCGCTGAAGTATTGCCTGGGAGAACTCAAATCACCGTCCGGGGCTTGTAGCACACCCCTGAAGAGATTACAGTGATTTCCCCTGAGGATTGCTTGACTTAATGACAACTCAGGAAGGAATGAAGACAGAAACAGTATGTGCAGGAGAAAACGAGAATTGCCTCCCACTAGAGGCAGGTGTGGGCTGCTGCAGAGACACAACTGGAGGGAAATCAGGCTCCAGGAGGATGGGGAGGCTCTGTGGGTTCGCAGTCCAGGTTTCATCCCAATCCCCTGGCTCAGGGTCCCTGCTGTGGGGCACGCTTCTTTCCATCTTCAACACACTCTAAATGCAGGCTCACTTTGCTGACGTCCACTTCTTTCTGAGTCAAACCAGGAGATGGAAGACTACAGTGACACACAGGATGCTTTTCATCCTCTGCTCTTATGCTGGAAAGATTTGCCCACATCTGTTCAGTCCAATAGGTACCAGAGCTCAGATGCTGTGTTAGTCACTTGTCTTGCTGTGACAAAATGCCTGATGAAAGCAATTTAGAGAAGAAAGGGTTTCTTTAGCTCACAGTTTGAGGTATAGTCAGTCTAGGGTGACACCGAAGCTTGGGGCAGCTACAATAAAGAAGAAAAGAAAGATGAAAGCTTGTGCTCTGCTGAGTTTCTCCTTTCTGTTCAGGCTAGGACTTAGCCCAGGGAATGGTGCTGCCCACAATGGGCAGGTCTTCCCACCTCTTTAACCCAATCTACATGACCCTCACAGACAAACCCAGAGGTTTGTTTCTGGGTGATTCTAAATCCTGAGTAGTGGGATTACAGATATGAATCGCCACATTTAACCTATCTTCACCTACATTTTAGAATCAGATTGGTTTTGCTTTTGTTTTTTGAGAGGGTCTCATGTGGACCAGGCTGGCCTCAAACTCAGAGATCCAACTGTCTCTGCTTCCAGAGTGCTGGTATTAAAGGCATGCACCACCAATGCCCAGCTTCCAACGCATTTTTAAAAATATGCTATTATCTTCCAAAAGTGTCTTCCTGTTTTATAAGAGAATGGAAATGGGTTAAATGAGGAATATTTCCCCTATGGAAATAAAACTACTCACTCATAATGAAGTTGGTTTTTCTGTCTTCTAAGCATTGAGGGAAACTATCTCAGCAGATTTTGTTGTTCTTGTTGTTCATTCAATTTTGGGTTAATGAGGCACTATATTTGACAGACATTGTTCTACCAATAATTATGTGAGCAGTTTAATGTTTGTTTGCATTTTCTTTTCTTAATGAAATAGAACTGAGCACACTGCCCTCTTGGGTTAGTCTGGAAGGCAGGGTGGGGAATTTAATGTTGGTCAAAAATATGTCACTGGGATTCTCAGATTATTGTTCACACATATTTTCAGCACAGATTTCTACAGAGGCTTGAGAGCTGAAGGACACAGCAGCTTCCTCATGGGCAGGCTGCATTTCTATAGTAACATTGCTTCCTCCTCTCTGTGTGTAGGCACTGAATCTCCAAGCTCACAGAACTATACACCAAGGATTTACTAAGAATTTGGGCTTGGATTAGACCGTTTTGGGAAAAAATTATTTAGGGAAAAAGTATGTAGCACCGAATTTGACCCTGTCACTCAGCTACCTCACCAGGGTTGGTGAGTCTGAGCCTCCCTGCAGAGGACATGGCAGCTCTGGGGCACTGGGACTTTCCTCTCAGATAACCCCTGGTGCTGTGGGGCAAATCGTTTCCACACCCAGTACAACAGAGTTCATTCAGCCTTGCTTGTCTGTTTTGGAGGTCACTGATGTTCCTGGTGTCACAGGACACAGCAATCAGCTCAGCTGGCCCTTTGTCACAAGTCAAACCCCCATAGCTCACGAATCACATGGTTTATGAAGTCTGGTTTTGGAGAGGAGCACCCACACAGAGAGTAACTGTCTATTGATCCTCCAGGATGGTCATGGTAATTTGATAAGTTGGCTGGTATGGCCTCAAAGCCTTGAAGCCTCTAGAGGGCTCAGTGGGAAAATCTGTAGAGTCCAGCACTTGCTTTAACAGGATTTCAGAGAGGAGAAAGATGGAGACAAAGATAATACAACTAACATTTATCACTGGCTTATTATGCCAGTATTGTTTCTGGTTTTTGTGGTGCTATGGACTAACCCCAGTGCCTGCTGCCTATTAGGCAAGTGCTTTATCACCGAGCTCCACCAATGGCTCCTGTTCTGTCCTTAATGTGTTAATGAAGTATACACCAAAGCCTATAAAAATAGATACTGCATGGCCACCATTTTATAGAATAAAGAGTTGATCTTAGGACTGTTAAATAACTTCTTTGAGTTATAGAAAGTACCAGAACTAGGATTTGGGCAGACAGGTAGACAGATAGGGACAGAGACCATGTCTAGGTAATAAACATGGCAAACTTTCAAGATGGCTGGCCTGAGATCAAAGCCTGGCAGCTTAAAACAAAGGCCTCTGGCTTTTCTTCTCTCCAGTAGGGCCCCTTGTTGATTGAACTAGAGGGCTAGTTCAAGCCAGATCAGGACACACTTTTGCAAAAGCCGACCTATCAGCCACCCTGTCTCTGTTCAAACTGTTAGGTCTCTAACCTGGGACTAAGGGATGAGGTGCCCATTTAACATATCCAAGTGGATGGACCTGGCCATGGGTTCTCCCAGCACCCCTCACTCTCTACCTGTTAGAGTATGGCCTGATTATAGAGGGAAGAGCAGCTGTCTAGTCCTTGTGCTGGAGTTTAGGGTAGGGAGCTGGGTTTGCCAGGGTTTGAGACTTAATACTGATGTACACTAAATTTGGGAGGAAGGCCTTTAAATACTCTTAAAAACCCAGCTCTCCAGAAGAAGTGGGACTAAAGTCTCCTTCCTGCTTTGCAGAGGGCTGTAGCCTTAGTGTATCTTGCTATGAGTGTTTCTTCATCCCTACTAAAAGCTTTTCTTTATGGACTGATTATGTCTGCTGTTTTTGATATTTTCTCTGCTGATACCTGTTGAGAGTTTTCCTGCCTTTTAATTATTTTTCTTTTTTTTAAATTTATTTACTTTACATCCCACTCACTGCCCTCCTCTCAGTCACCCCCTCCCACAATTCTTCCCCTCCCCTGTGGGACTGTGAAAGGCAGCCTGGTTTCTGGATGAGCTAAGGTTTAACCCACCCTAGCCCTCAGGAGGGGGTCCCCAGCAGGGGACAACCCTACAAGGGACAGTAGGCATTTTGCCATGCTCTTGGGCCCCAGGCTCCTGACAAGAAGCCACAGCTCTCCATAGATATGTGACCATCAGTGATGTAAGGGCAACGCCCAAGCCCCTCCACTGGTAGAGGTGTGGTCACATAGCCTTAAGATATTCCCATTTTAATGAGGCACCTAGAGGCTTAGCCAGTAAACTCCTCTTCCCAGCCACTCCTCCCTGCAAAAGGCATTTTAACCTCAGCCCGTCCTGAGGTTGTGGGGTACAGTTTCACTCATCACCACTCTCTGCCATGACAATGAATGCCCTATTGGGATCTGCCATGGGGAACAATGGAACAGGATTTTGTCTAAAGAGCCACATCTAGTCTCCTGCAGAAGGCTTCTCCAAGTTCCCAGCCATGGCCTCTACCAAACCAACCCAGCTAGTCAGTGACAAGCCAAAGACACAGTCCCTGGAGGGACCCAGCTGGGCTCCTCCCTGCCTTTCCCCGCATCGGTCCTGGGCTAGATCTGGCCCCATGGGCCTCCACTCCATTCTCAGCTCTTCCACAGCATCCAGCAGGGCATGGGATGCCCAAGAGCCTGGGAACTAGACAGAGCCAGCTCCGTGTAGTTCTCGAGATCCCAGGTGCACATGCCATGGGGTGAGCGTGGTCAAACGTTCCAGTCTTGCCTCTCCCAGAGGCCCTATCCCTGGGCGACTCGGGACCTCATACCACACTAACCCAACACTCCCCCTCCCCTTATCCTCTGAGCAGGTAGCCCCCCCCCCCCCCACATACACATACTTTGACCCTGGCACTTCAAGTGTCTTCAAGGTTAGGTGCTTCCTCTCCCCAGCTAGAAGAACTTATCCCATGTACAGGTAACAGCTTTTGGGATAGCTCCCCCACTCCAGTTGTTTGGAACCCACATGAAGACCAAGCTGTACATCAGCTACATATGTGAGGGGACACCTAGGTCCAGCTTGTGTGTGCTCTTTGGTTGGTGGTTCAGTCACTGAGAGCCCCAAGGTTCCAGGTTTGTTGACTATGTTGGTCCTCCCTCAGAGTTCCTATCCCCTCTGGGGCCCCCAATCTTTCCCCTATTCACCCATAAGAGTCCCCAAGCCCCATCCACTGTTTGGTTGTGGTGTCTGCATCCTTCTGAGTCAGCTGCTAGGTGGAGCCTCTTAGAGGACAACCATGCTAGACTCCTGTCTATAAACATAACAGAGTATTATTAATAGTGTTAGGGATTGGGGCTTGCCCTTGGGATGAGTCTCAAGTTGGGCTGGTTATTGATTGGCTGTTCCCTCAATCTCTGCTTCATCCCCTGTCCCTTCATTTCTTGTAGACAGGATAAATTTTGGGTTGAAAGTTTGGTGCGTGGGTTGGTGTTCATATTGCTCTGTCTTTTAATTCTTTAGCAGAGAAGATAAACCTGATCAATACCCTTAAACAGCAACGCTTTTTTTTTCTTCGATAGAGTCTTACTGTGATAGATCAGGGTAGCCTCGAACATGTGATTCTTCTTCTACATCAACTTCCACAGTATTAGGATTACAGGAGTAACCAGCTAAGCCTACCTTTGTGGTATACCATGGACAGCAGTATGGATTTCAATTGATAACTGCTACAAGCATGGAGTCCCATAGAGAAGAGCAGAGTCTGAGCTGAGACAAGCCTGTAATTCCTGCACTTTGAAGGAGGATTAGGAGTTTAAGGTTATCTTTGGTAGCATAGTGAGTTCAAGGCTAGCCTGGACTGCATGAGACTCAGTTTCAAAAAACAAAACCCAAAATGATCTGATTCTAAAATGTACATGGAGAGAACTAAGTGTGGTGGATAACAACTGAAATAATCCCATCAGTCTGGCTGAGACAGGGTGATTGTGGAGAGTCAGAGGCTAGTCTAAGCTATACAGTGACTCCAAGAATACTGACCCACAGTATGACACACACACACACACACACACACACACACACACACACACACACACACACACAAGTGTGTTTGTGTTTTGTGTTCGTTTTCCTATAAAAATAAAGTAAAAGAAACATAGAAAGTCAAAAGATCAGAAACAAATAAAATACTTTTGAAAAAGAACAGAATCAGACAATTCGTGTGACCCAACTTCCATTCTGTAAAAGCCGCAAGAGTCAAGACAATGTGGCTCCGAGGAAGAGACATAAAGATCTACTGGTCTCTGGTGTGGAGTAAGGTTCAGAAACAGATGCATAAGGGCAACTGATGTCTGACAAAGCCTCAAAGACAACTAGTGTAGAAGATAGGCAGGGAGCAGTACTGGATCTGCACACAGATTAATTATTAATCTCTGCTCCACACCCTAGATACAATAACTTAGAATGGATCACAAAAGTAAATGTAAAGGGGCTGAGGATGTGGTTCAGTGGCAGAGTCCTTGCCTGGCATGCACACGGCTCTGAGTTCAATCCCCATGTTGCTAAAACGGAAACAACAAGCACAAAAGAAAATAAAAACAATATAAAACCTTACATGGCAAAGCTTTTAAAAGAGAATATTTGTGAACTTGGAATTTGGTTTAAGATTTGGTTTAAGATAAGAATAGATGTGATACCCAAATACAAACCACAAAGAAAAGAATTAACTTGAATAAAAATAAAGGTCTCTTGTAGGGCTGGGATGATTCAGATGGTGTGGAATGTGTGCTCACTGTACACAAAGCCCTGGGCTCACTGCTGCTGCTATTCCAGGGCTGGAAAGGGTATGAAAGAAGGGAGAAAAAAAGGAGGTATGGAGAGAGGGAGGGACAGATGGAGAGAGGGAGGGAGAGATGGAGAAAGGGAGGGAGAGATGGAGGGAGAGAGGTGGAGGGAGGGGGAAGGAAGGAGGGAGGGAGGAAAGGAAGGAAGGAAGGAAGGAAGGAAGGAAGGAAGGAAGGAAGGAAGGAGGGAAGGAAGGAAGGAAAGAAGGAAGAGAGAATCTTGAGCACGGTGTACATACCTATAATTCTAGCACCTAGGAGGCAGAGACATAAGGATCAAGGAGTTTAAGATTAGCTGTAACTACATAGCAAATTGTAGGCCAGCCATGAGACCCTATCTCAAAGTAACCAATCAAAAAGAACAAAGGGCTAGGTGTAGGCTCAGCAAAACATTTATTTATTTATTTATTTATTTATTTATTTATTTATTTATTTATTATCAATCATGTGTTTGGTGTTTTGCCTACATGTAACTACAGATCCCCTGGAACTGGAGTTATAGATAGTTGTGATCTGCCATGTTGTGGTGGGCATTGAACTCAGGTCCTCTGGAAGAGCAGGCAGTGCTCCTAACTCCTGAGTCATCTCTCCAGCACCCCCAATAAGGCATTTTATGAACAAATATGATGATCAGAGCACTTAAGCTGGGCATGGGTGACAGCCTATCTGTAATGTCAGTGTAGGTGACTGAAGAAGGGAATCCTGGGACAAACTGGCTAACCAGACTAATCCAAATGGTGAACACTCCATTCAGCAAGAAACTCTGGCTTGGGGCTGTGGAGATGGCTCAGAGTGTAAATATGCTTCCTCAGCAAGCATGCTGACCTGAATTCCATCCCTGGGACCCAGACAAAAAGTCATCTGTGCTGGCACACATCTGCAATCTCAGCACTCCTACAGTGCAGAGGGGCAGAGGCAAGAGAATTGCCTGGAAGTTCAGAGAGCCAGCTAGAAGACACCAAAGAAACTCTGCCTAACAGGGTGGCAGGAAGAGACTGACTCCCAAGAGATGTTCCCTGCACACATCGCACATATGCAGAGAGGATGAGAGAGAGAAAGATGGAAAGAAGGAAGGAAGAGAGAAAGGAAAAAAAAAGAAAGGAAGGAAGAAAAAAGAAAGGAAGAGAGAAAAACCTGTGCTTTAATATATAAGGTGGAAAGCAACTGAAGAAGATGCTGGCTGTCAACAGCAGGCCTCTACAAGCATATGAAATATGTATACCCAACTCTCATAACCACACATGCGTGCATATGGAGAAGGAGGGCAAAACCTTGGAAGAATTTTGTAAAACATAGCTAATAAAAGAATTGATTCCTGAATATATAAGAACTCTCAAACCTCAGATGTCAAAAAAAGTAAACTTGACTCTAAAGCTAGAGTAAAGGATTAAATACATCCCTGGGGGCAATTTATGCATGGGAAATAAGTACTTGCTGATATGAACAACATAATTAGTGATTAGGGAAATACAAATTGAGACCAGGATGAGATACCACCACATGCCTATCAGAATAGCTTTAGAAAACGTTCTGGCAGGAATGAAAAGCAATGGGAAAGCCCCTGTATCTTGGAGTGTAAAAATGCACAGCTTCTTTGGAAGACGGTTCGACAGTTACACATTTACCATGTAGCCCCAAATTCCCCCTCCTAGGTGTTTATCCAAGAGAAATTAAATCTATGTTTATAGCAGTTTTATTTATAATTGCCCAACTCTGGAAATGACCCAGATGTCCCTCCACTAGAGCACAAATAATGCATGGTACATTCAGACACTGGAAGAGTACTCAGCAAAGGAATGGAACCAACTACTGATGTGTAAAACCCTGTGGATGGATCTCAGGTGCCTCATGCTGAGTGCAGGAAAGTGCAGGTGGTATACTGTGCTTTTCCATGTATATGACATTTTAGGAGGAATAAGATGGTATAGATCAGTATAGATTAATGATTAGAAGGGACAAGGTTGTGTGAGAGGTTGGCACAGGATTGTTTTGTGTCTGATGATGAAAAGTCAGGAGGACCCAACTCTCCCTAAACCTATCTGTCTAGGAGTTAAGGATTACTGAAGATATTGAGAATGTTAATGTTGGGCTGGAGAGATGGCTCAGTGGTTAAGAGCACTCGTTGCTCTTGCAGAGGACTCAGATACCAGCATCTACATGGTAACTCACAAGCCACTTAATAACTCTAGTTCTAAGGCATCTGGTGTCTTCTTTCAGTGCATGTGGTACACATACAGGCAAAACACTCACATGCATAAGACAAAAACAGCTTTAAAAATGATCTTTTAACTATGTTCATGTCTGTATCTGTGTGGGAGCATATATCTCTGAATACAGGTACTCATGGATGCCAGAGAAGGCATTTTGGGCAGTGGTGACACATAGCTTTAATCCCAGCACAGCACTTGGGAAGCAGAGGACAGCCAGGGCTACATAGTGTGGCCCTGTCTCTAAAAATTGAGGAAAAGAAAAGAAAAGAAAAGAAAAGAAAAGAAAAGAAAAGAAAAGAAAAGAAAAGAAAAGAAACAAGAAAGAAAAGAAGGCTTTGGATCTACTGGAGGAGGAGCTGAAGAGGTCAGCTCAGAGCCGTTGGAAAATTTGACCAGGCCCCAGAGCATGTAGGCACCCCTCCCATCTGAAAGAGACAAACTGATTACATTCCTTAGGAAGACCAAAGGGGGACCGATCACTGGCCACCTGCGGATAAGGGAAGCCCTTGCTACCTCATTCCCTAAGGACCAATCAGTTTAAAAGTCACACTGTTCTGCCAATCACATTGTACCTAGTGGCTACTGCTCTATTCTACCCCCGAGAACTGTATAAAAACTGGCCAAATGGGCTGCCTGGTGTTGTCGCCTTTCCTTTGTGTGCAGGATGACCCCAGCGTGCTGGAACAACAAACTCTTGTTTTTGCATTGATCTCCAGCTCTGTATGGTCCACTGGGGGGGTCCCCTGTAGCTAAGGCTTGTCAGAGTCTTACATTTGGTGCATTGGCCGGGAATTGACCCCTTATGGGAACACACTGAAGATCAGTGAATTGGAGGTTCTGCTTGAGCAGGTACCATGGTCTTTGTTTATCTCCCTGTTTGTTGTAGTCTCTGTAAGCTTGTCTGAACTTTCAGTTTGCTTGCAAGCGTCTGGGGGCTTGGAGAACCCATGGTGTTTGGGGCAGTCAAGAGTGGCAGGCAGACATGCCTTAACATCCGGAGCCTGGAGGATGCTCCAGGTCTCCTGGAGGGAGTTAAGAGGACTCCCCTCCATAGACCCAGACCCAGCATAAGTTGGTTGAGTCACCTGGTTAACTGCAATCTTCCACCCATGACAGGGGAGATTTGTCTGCATCTTGACCTGCCCATGGCAGGGGCAATTTGTCTGTGTCTTGATTGTCTTTCTGTGTGTTCTTGGACTGGGACTGATGAAAAACATTTTTTGGACATGGGACAGCAACACTCCAGGGGACTGTCCTGAGTCACTGGGATGATTTCCAGCAGTGGGCACATAACACTGGAAGTAAAGAAAAAGAAGCTCCAGACGTTGTGCTCATCAGAATGGCCCACCTTCAAAGTTGGATGGCCTCAGGAGGGGACTTTTGACCTCCCTGTAGTTGTGACCATCCAGCAGAAGGTCTTCAGGGCTGGGTCTGCTACCCATCCCAATCAGGACGGAGGTCTGGAGGGACTTATTAACTGACTCTCCCTCTTGGATTTGGGGTTTCCTTCCCAGCAGGATTCTGGTGCTCCAGGTGCAGACTGTGCTGCCCACAAGGCCAGACCAGAAGAAGGAGGTTCTTCAGCATTCAGGCACAGCAGACCTTCTCCTCTTGGATCCTCCTCCTCATCTTCCTGCCCTTGTCCCTAGTGCTCCTCCGCCACTCCAGTCAGATGCCACCGCATCGGTCCCATCCCCTTCGGCCCCCTACCTCTCATTTCTATGACCAGAGGGGGATCCAGGTCCTGCCATGGGCATCTGGAACAAGAGAGCTACCCCTTCAGAGATGACGGTGGCCCTCCCCCTCCTAGCCTATGGTCCCTCAGATAGGGATGGAAATCAGGCCACGCAGTACTGGCCTTTCTCTTCAGCCTATCTGTATAACTGGAAGGCTCAACACCCCCCTTTCTCAGACAACCCTAAGGGGCTGATTAATCTTTTTGAGACTGTCTTGTTTACTCATCAGCCCACTTGGGATGATATTCAGCAACTCATGAGAGTGTTCTTCACAACTGAAGAGTGGGAGAGAATCATGCAGAAGGCCAGGAAGAATGTCTCCTCAGCTACAGGGACACCCTCAATTGACCAGGCTGTCATTGATAGCAGGTTCCCTCTGAATAGACCAGGCTGGGATTTTAACACAGCTGAAGATAAGGAGCACCTGAAAGTCTATAGCCAGTCTCTGTTGGCAGGTCTCAAGGGTGCTGCAAAGTGACCCACCAATTTGACCAAGGTAAGGGAGATGCAGCAGGGCTCAGATGAGACACCCTCGGCCTTCCTTGAGTAGCTCATAGAGGCGTTTTGCCAATATATACCTTATGACCCCAGTACCGAAGAGCACAAGGCCACTGTAACCATGGCATTCATAGATCAGGCTGTGAGAGACATTAAGAGGAAACTTCAGAGACTAGAAGGATTGCAAGATAAGTCTCTGAGAGAGTTAGTGCAGATAGCAGAGAAGGTCTGTCATAACAGGGAAACTGGAGAAGAAAATGAGGAAAGAAAGAAAAAAGAGGCAGAACAGAAAGAACTTAGGAGAGAAAAGTGTCAAGACAAGAACTTACAGAGTGCCCCGACCTACAGAACTTTTGACTGCTGAGGAGGGAACTGCTGGATAATGGAAAGATGACAGGAGACAAGAAATGCCTTGGGAGCAAGTCGATTACCTGATCAAGCTCCAAAGAACTTTAATTCCCATATATCAATTTATGATAAGAAAGATAAAGGAACTTTAAACAATATAGGCAAGACTTAGACAAAGCATCAGGGATGGGAAAAATCCAAGGAGTTACAGACTCCTAGCCACAAGGACATGGACATGTTACCAAGGCAACCACTCGTACTCTGCCAGCCACCCAACCTCAAAGGAGTCACCCTGACCTGGGAAAGAATCCATCTCTTGAGAGACAGAACCTAAACAAAATCCTGAAGCTCAGAAAACAGCACCCTTGGCCTACTGTTATTTCCAAGCCCAACTTTAACACAAAATGGCTTCACTCAGGCTAATAAGAAAGCTGCCAATCCGTTGGTTCCCGGCATCTCCTCCCTTTTACTTTCTGTTGAGCCGAATAGCAAGGAACCTGTTTAGAAAGGGGGGCCTTAATCGGGGGGGGGAGTAGGGACCCAATCCTCATTTCAATATGATACCTTTGGTATGAGGAGAGGATGAAAGCTCGCCCATTGGGTGAAGCTTTATCAGTATCAACCTCTATGCAATTGGGTTTGCTCCTTAGGGGACCCAGAAGCAGTACATAGTGTCTTTCCCCCTGCAGTGCTTAGCCTCGCACCCCTTACTGATGCCCATGCAGCTCGCAAAACAGCATGCACAAATCTGGGTTTTATGCATCTCCTAAAGGAGAATCATTGGCTCCAGGCACTGTGATTCCACGATCAAGCAGATGGAGGTGGTGATAATGAATCTGTAAAGTTGGGATGTCATGGAATCAAACTGCTGTTCTAAATCCTCTGAATACTCAGAACATTAGTAACATTTGTTGCTAAATGATTAACAAAGGTAGCTATCTTAAATTCTTGTGTTGAAACAATTGTAGAAGCAGTGGTGCTAGCTATTAATGTAATTAAAGCTGCTATATCAGTAATAATCAACTCACTATCCTCTTGCCTCTGTTTTAGAATTTGACTCACTTCTTCCAGTATTTGTAAGCCTTTTCTAGAATATCAAGGTCCTGTAAAACTCACAGGCAATAAAACAAAAGCTAGTTGATAGACTACCATAACAGACATGCCAGATTTCAGCACTCTAACACAGTTGAAAAAGGTGTACAATCAATACAACTTACATTAAATTCTGCAGAAGAAACATTTTAACATGACTAATTGATAAAAAATTGGGAGCTTTAACACACGCACTAACACTTGTTCCAAACACAGATCTTGTTCCAACTTTATCTCTTGCTAACATAACATCATAGAACTGCAGCTAACTTCCAAATGTGTCTTTGAGAATGTCCAGAAGCAGTTTCTACAGTCTGTATTTTCTCTGTCACACAAGGTTGAAAATCTTGTGGCAAAACAGCTTATCCAATCTGGGATATAGGCAATCAAAGGTAGGTCAGGAACAGATGTCCAATACAGCCAATACAGCTTTCCTGTCACCATTGTCAGGGAACTCAGCGAGCTCACAGGTCAGCATCATTCTTTGTCCCAGCATCAGCATGTCTCACCAATCACTCTGGCAGTCAGCATGCTCCTTTAGCATCCTGTAGAAAAAGCACAAATATGCCCTCTTCCCCATATTAAATAACTGATCTGGATCACGTCATGTGTCTATAAGTGGATCCTTCTATTTCACCTAGGCATAAATATGCCTATTTGTAGAGTGCCATAGACACTTAGCAGAAAATTCACTGGCATCCAAATTTAAATTTTTTTTTTAATTTTAATTTTTTGTGGTGTAGGGGATATGATTCCCCCTTTTTTGTTTTATGAAGGTATTATTTTAAAGTTCCACAATACTTTGTCATTGAGAATTACCAGGAATCCAAATAATATGGAAATATTAAATTGTTGACAAAAAGTCTCAAATGCATGACTGTAATAGTCAGTTCCATTATCCGTTTTAATCTGATTGGGAACACCAAGCATAGAAAAACAATATAGGCAATGACTGATTATTATTTAGTTGATTTTCCTGTTAAAGCAGTTGTAGCTAGAAAGCCTGAAAAGGTGTCAATAGTCACATGTACATGTTTTAAGTTTCTAAAATATGAGTAACATCCATTTGGTATAATTGGTTAGGTATAAGTCCTTGAGGAATAACATCATTATGTGGTACAGGTAGAAACTGAGGACATTCAGGACAAGTCTTTACAATTTGACATAAACATTTTCTAGAAATACTAAATTATTGTTTCAAGCTATTAATATTTTGATGATGTAAAGAATGAGATTGTTTGGCCAATTTTTCCTGTGTAAGGCCTATAATCTTCTTGGTATACAAATCTGTTGTGGCATTGCCCTTACTAAGGGGTCCGGGCAATCCAGTATAAGCTCTTAAATGTCCTATAAAATAAGGAGCTGTACATTTTCTTAAACTGAGTTGTAATGCATAAATAAGGAACAATTTCAAATAATTGTAAACCATGAGCTATATATTGGCTGTCATAAATTAAAAGCTTGATTTTTAGTATTTCAAAAACAATAGCTACAGCATGTAGTTTAATTACTTGTGCTGAAGCCAGGGGAAACTCAAGAAAATGAGCATGTGATCCAATCACATATGCTGTCTTCCCATTAGATGAGCCATCTGTAAATACAGTAAGTGCATTTCCTATGGGCTGCATGCGTAAATGTACAGGAAATATAAAAGCATGCATAGAGGCAAATTGCAACAACTTATCTTTTGGATAAAGATTATCAATTTTTCCCTGAAAAGTTTGAGCATTCAATATCAGCATTTTGTAATAACCAATTTAATTGCTATTTGGAATAAGGAATAAATATTTCATCAGATTTTTACCCAAAATATTTTTATGATTCTATTCTATAATTCTGTATTACAACAGCAACAGTTTTGTAATAGGGTGTTAAAACTTTACCTGGAGATGAAGAAGAGTGAATCCATAGTAATGGTCCCCTCAGCCAAAGAACTGCTGAGGGCACCTGAGTTGTAGCAATAATGCAAACAGCCAACAATTGATCTATACTTTATATTTTGTATCTGTTATTGAACAATAGCTTCTTCTACTTTCTGCAAAGCTATTAGTCCCACATCAGTTAATTGTTGAGGGGAATTAGGATTTGCATACCCCTTGTTGTCAAACAGAGGCTTAAGTCCTCCTGTGAGAAGCCTGAGGTAAGGTCTTAGTCAATCAACATCTCCTAACAACTTTGAAAATACTTGAATTTTCTGGGCCACAGTTTGTTAGGATATAACTGACGCCCCAAATATTGAATAAGGTGTTGTCTTTGAATCTTTTCTGGAGCAACAACCACTCTAAAATTTTAAAGCTCATTGTACAAGAGCACAGGCTTGTAGTTAAACTTCTTTAGAGGGAATTAGCCAATAAAATACCCTCCATATCTCTGGCACTAGTGTCTTGTATTGAAGCAGCAACAGAAAATTTTTTACATAATGTAAGGCTTTCAGCCATTCCTTGAGGCAAACTTTTCAATAATATCACTTCATGGTCTCTTTAAAATTATAAACTCACTAAAAGCAAACTCTTTACAATCATTAGGATGCAAAGGGACAGTATAAAAACAATCTTCCAAATCTATAATAATTCTATATGCATTTCCTGGAATAGCAGTTAGAGTAGGCAAGCCAGGCTCTAATGCCTACATGAGTTCCATAGCCTTATTAACCTTTCATAAATCTTAATTTTGAACTTTGTTTTAGATTAATGGAATAACCAATCTTCTGGAGGTGAGTGAGTATACCAGCTCCAATGTCCATTAATC
The DNA here is from genome assembly GCA_028551405.1 of Uromys caudimaculatus. Taxonomy (NCBI): domain Eukaryota; kingdom Metazoa; phylum Chordata; class Mammalia; order Rodentia; family Muridae; genus Uromys; species Uromys caudimaculatus. Next base: position 17,585,866 of record CM052705.1, read on the forward strand.
CTTCAAAACTTTCTGCAATTATTAATTTAAGGTTAGGTTTCTTATTAGTAATTGAACTCAGTACACATCAGGGGAACTAAGCAAGTCTTTTGTTAATACCATAGGGGAAGCAGCCATAATTCTTTATGACACCTAGATAAGCAGCTTGCTGTAAGTGCCTTGGGATCCAAGGCTGACCCCTCCACCTCGAGGAAAGAGCAAGCACTTCTGTAAGGAATTCCACACGAGCTTCTGTAGAGGTTGCTTTGAGTTTTGCATTAACTCAAATGCAAATGTTTCTTAATTGGGCTTATTTCCTGAGGCCATCTGTCCTCGGACCAGACTTGATTGTCTGTTCCTGCCTCTGCTCTTGGAGCAATCATTTTTTAAAATGGCCCAAACCTCCATATTAAAACCTTTTTTATTCCCTCATTTCTGTAGAAGCATTGTTTGCGCAGTGGTCCCTTGTAAGGCAGTAAGCCATAGCTAGACCCTGATTGTATGAGGGTTGGATTTCTGTACAAAGTTGAATATATCTAGCTAAGTTTGTCTCTGTTCTGTATGGCCTAATAGCGGCAGGCTGTATTAGCATTTCGCAAGCCAATTGTATAGCAAAGGGAACTCTTGCTGGAGTATCTCAAAAAAAATTTTTTTTTTTACCTACTGCTTTTCTTTGAGGCTGTGACGGAGCTGTAAGCTGCAGTCAATGGAATACTGGTGGTTTAACTATAATTTTTAAGTTTCTCTTGTAACATTAGAGTACAACCATAACTTTGGAAAACAAACTCAGTTTTAAACAATAAAATCAATACCAAGCGTATTATTTTCATGTTACAAAGTTTGGCGGTCTGCCGGGCAGTGGTGGCACACGCCTTTAATCCCAGCACTTGGGAGGCAGATACAGGCGGATTTCTGAGTTCAGTCTGGTCTACAGAGTGAGTTCCAGGACAGCCAAGGCTGTCTCGAAAAACCAAAAATAAAAACAAAAAAACAAAACAACAACAACAAAAAAACAAAGTCTGGCGGTCAGTTTTTATATCTGAATGCTTGACAATATAACTTTCAATACCTTAAAGATATATTGTTCTAAATCTTAGTCTGATTTCTAGGACAAGAATTACATAAAATATTACCCCATTTAAATGTATCTTTAAAGACCTGTTTCCCTGGGTTGGCTCATGTCTCGTTTTTTGTTTAGAATGACTCAAACCCTGAGTTACTACTTTTAAATCCCACTTTTTGTCACCAAAGTTACATATTTTTAATCATACCCAATAATTTATAAGCCAATACTCTATAACCAAGACATGTAGAATATTTTTATACTTTTAAAACCAATCAGAAGCAAAAATGAAGTAACCACACATTTACTTATTTAGCCAGACAAAATTTAACTTTTTCTAGTGGTAATTATAAGAAAGGAACGCCTTGTTATGAGAGGTCAGCTCGGGAACTCTGAGATATTCCACCAGGGTCCCCTCCCCCTCCGAGCACATGGGAGAAACAGGTTAGAAAGCACTAGGCTGGAAGGGAGGGGCTGATTTAGCCCCTGCAGCCTCACTCCCTAAAGACCAATCACTTTAAAAGTCACTCTGTTCTGCCAATCACATTGTACCTAATGGCGGGCTGCTGCTCTAAAATCCTATATAATGTCCCTGAATGGGCTCCACGAGGTCGCCCTCCCGTCTTGGCATGTAGAGTGACCTCAGCATGCTGATGAATCAATAAATTTCTCTTGCATTTTGCATCAATCCCCGACTCCGTGTGTCCATTCGGAGGGTCTTCGGTAAGTTAAGACTCCCCAGAGTCTTACAGTTACTTGTTGAATCTAACAATCAGAGAAATTTTTCTAGGAGAAACAGCCATCAGCTCCCTTGCCATAGAAGCTGAAAAGCTGCGGCCCCTTTAAGAGCACCTTGTGCACATAATTCAGCCTCTGACAGGGCTTCTCTAGCTGTCCTTGACTCCCAGCTACAGCACAGGATAACTTATCAGTTTCTGCTGTGCAAACTGAAACTGCTTTTTTCTTTTCTTTTGAAACCTAATTAAAACTAAATCAAGGGCTAAACAACCAGCAAAAAGTTCTAACCAGTTTTTGCTTTTTCTTTCTTTTGGACACGAAACAGAAAGCAACATTCAAGCAACGAAACAAAAGCACATAAAACTGACAGACATGGACAGATTGATGCACCAAGAACATACAATAGACAGACAGGAAAGAGAATTAGATTACCCAAAAGGACTCAGACATCCTACCTAAAAGACCCAGGACTAGAAGGGCCAGGACGTCTCCCGAACTCCTTCTGTCCCTGGGAGAGTTTTGAAACAGTTTACCTTTATTTTTCTTCCCTGGATAGTCGGGGAGGTTTGTTTTTCTTGAATCCATTCTCTCATATTTAGGGTATAAACCATCTCTAGTCAGGGTCCAAAGACTAAAAGCACTTATAAGAATTACCTTTGCTTCCCTAGATTTTAGCATAACTCTAAACACCTTCATAAAACACATTTTATCATTATTTTTAAACACATATGTATAAAACATATTTTACCATGTCCTTTAATAAGGTTTATTTATTGTTTTCACAAAACATCACTTATTCCAGTCCATCTCTTATACAAAATTTCCCTTTTTAACTTTATACTACTTTATATAATTTTCACCTTAGTCCCTCTAGTCTTGAGACTCTTTAATCCCCTGTAAAAAGGCTTCATGGTCACTTAACGTTTGTCCCATGATTCTGCACTATTTTACACAACTTCAACACAATTTTCTCTTTTTTAACTCTATATCACTCTACACAATTCTCACATAATAAAATATCTTTTTTCTTATCTCATGTCACTTCCATCTCTCTCACAATGGAACAGCTCTCTTTTCTTACCTTAATGCTACTTCTACCTTTTCCATAATTTCATCTCTTTTTATTGGTCTATGTTACTTCATTTCACAAAGGCTCTATTATCTCACAATAAAACATCTCTTCTATGAATTTATGTTACTTCCAGTCAGTTTTCACAGAAACTCATCAGTTTGTGGTACTAATTCACGGCTTTCCCACAAACTGTCCCTTTTACCCGGGTATTTCTTGTCCTGGAGGAGAATTTTCCATGAATAAAATTTCCTATTTTTTCTTTTCCTCTGGAAAAATCATCTGCCTCTTTCATGCGTCACTCACCTCCCCTAGAAGTCCGCCTCATCGGTCGGGTCACTCTGTGAGCATCTTCGAAACTCGATCCTCAATAGGACCACCTGGACCAGGCTTTTCTGTGATGTGACGTCCAGCAGTGTGCACGATCCTGTTCCTCAGCCCCACGTCTGGACGCCAAACTGCCCCGGCCTACAGGACTTTCGACCCCTGAGGAGGGAACTGCCGGGTAATGGAAAGATGACAGGAGACAAGAAATGATTTGGGAGCAAGTCGATTACCCAATCAAGCTCCAAAGACTTTTAATACTCATACATCAATTTATAATAAGAAAGTTAAAGGAACTCTAAACAATATAGTCAAGACTTAGACAAAGCAACAGGGATGGAAAAGTTCCAAGGAGTTACAGACTCCTAGCCACAAGGACATGGACATGTTACCAAGGCAACCACCCGTACTCTGCCAGCCACCCAACCTCAAAGGAGTCGCCCCGACATGGGAAAGACTCCAGCTCTTGAGAGACAGAACCTAAACAAAATCCTGAAGCTCAGAAAACAGCACCCTTGGCCTACTGTTATTTCCAAGCCTAACTTTAACACAAATGGCTTCACTCAGGCTAATAAGAAAGCTGCCAATCCGTTGGTTCCTGGCAACAGAGAATTCTAGCAACAATACTCAGGGGAAACAGGAGACCAGGAGCCGCAGGTTGGGAGACAAAGGCCCCCACTTGAGAAAGTCCAATGTGCTTACTGTAAGGGGCGTGGCCATTGGGCCCAGGAATGCCCCAACAAAAAGAAATAGGGAGAAAAGCTCTGAGACTGGGAGAAGCACCCCCAGATCCAGAAGGTGTCAGCCCTGGGCAAAGAAAGTGATTGTTGGGTTATTGGTGGTGAGAGTTCCGCATCCGCCACCCCCCCCCCCGGGGTTTGGGCCTCTGGGAGAGGCAGGTCACAGGAAGTTTGACCGCACTCACCCCACAGCACCGCAGGGCAGGTGTTGGGCTGTGAGAAGCTGTGGGACACAGCCCAGGGGTGGGGGAGCCTGGTCTGGGGGTCCAGAGGACTGCACAGAGCCAGCTCCGTCTGGTTCCCAGGCTCCTGGGCATCCACAGAAGAGCTGAGAACAGAGTGGGGGCCCGCAGGCTGGATCTAGCCTGGGGCCAAGGGGGAAAAGGCAGGGAGGAACCCTGCTGGGTTCCGCCGGGGACCAGGTCCTTGGCTTGTTGCCAGCTAGCTGGTTTGGTTTGGTAGAGACCGTGGCTGGAGCGCTGAGAGGCCTTCTGTGGGAGACTAGATGTGGCTCTTTAGACAAAGGCCAGTTCCATTGTTCCCCACGGCGGATCCTCATGAAGAGAGAGAGTCCATCATTCTAGGGCATTTATTGTCATGGTGGAGAGTGGTGATGAGTGAATCCATACCCCACAATCTCAGGGTGGGCCTGAGATTAAAATACCTTTTGCAGGGAGGAGTTACTGGGAAGGAGAAGGGGAAGGAGAGTTTATTGGCTAAGCCTCTAGGTGCCTCATTAAAATGGGAATGTCTTGAGGCTACATGACCACACCTCTACCTGTGGAGGGGCTTGGGCGTTGCCCTTATGTGACTGATGGTCACAGACCTATGGAGAGCTGCGGCTTCTAGTCAGGAGCCTGGGGCCCAGGAGTGTGGCAAAATGCCTACTGTTCCTTGTAGGGTTGTCCCCTGCTGGGGACCCCCTACTGGGGGCTCTTGGGGGGTGTTTAAACCTTAGCTCAACCAGAAACCTGGCTGCTTTTCACGGTCCTACAAGCGATTAGGAGGGATGGGGTTCGGAACCCCTTCCTGAATGCAGGGTAACTCTAAAGGTGTGTGTGTGTGGGGAAACCTACTCAGTTTCTAGTACACACTGTGGTGCAACATTCATTGCTTCTTCAAACAGATGGCCCCACGTCTAAAAGAACATCAGGGGTACAAGGTGCCACTGGGACCAAACAATATTTATGGACTACCCGAAGATCAGTTGATTTGGGCATGGGCCAGGTATCCCACTCATTCATGGTTATCCCAGTCTGTCCCTACCCCCTGCTTGGCCAGAACCTGCTCACCAAAATGGGAGCCCAGATCCATTTCCTCTCAGAGGGGCCCCAAGTTAAAAGCCTCTAGGGAGAACCACTCAAGTCCTGACTCTCAGGCTAGAGGATGAATATAAGTTGTTTGAGACCTCAGATGGGGGCACCCCAGGACCTAGACTGGTGGCTCAAGACCTTTCCCCAGGCCTGGGCTTAGATGGCTGGGATAGGGAGAGCCACCAACCACACCCCCATCTATGTGGAGCTCAGAGCCCAAGCCTCCCTGGTGTCTGTGTGCCAATATCCAATGTTGAGGGAGGCCCGGGATGGAATCAGGCCCCAAACTACCAGGCTCCTAGAACAAGGGTTCCTGCAGAAGTGCCAATCGGTTTCGAATACTCCCCTCCTGCCTGTGTAGAAACCTGGGACCCAAGACTACAGCCCAGTACAGGACCTAAGAGAAGTAAACCAGCGAATTGCCGACATACATCCCAGTATGCCTAACCTATATACCCTATTGAGCTCCTTGCCACCCTCTAGGACTTGGTAAACCATCCTGGACCTTAAGGATGCCTTCTTCTGCCTAACATTGACTCCCCAAAGTCAGGACTACTCTGCGTTCGAATGGAAAGATCCTGAGCAGGGGGTGATGGGACAACTCAAATGGACCAGGCTACCCCAAGGATTCAAGAACTCACCCACCATCTTTGATGAGGCCCTACACTAGGACCTTGCCATCTACTGTGATTCCAACACACAAGCCACCCTCTTACAGTATGTAGATGACCTTTTGGTTGCAGCTGAGACTGAGGAGGACTGTATAGAGGGGACTAAACACCTCTTGGAGGAGTTGGGAGGATTGGGATACAGAGCCTCAGCCAAGAAGGCCCAAATCTGCCAGAGAAAAGTAAGTTATTTGGGCTACCTGCTGAAAGATGGCCAGCGCTGTCTCACCAATGCTTGAGAAGAGACTATCCTACATATCCCTCCTCCGCAGAGCCCCAAGCAGGTACAGGAATTTCTGGGCACAGCTGGGTTCTGCCGGCTATGGATTCCATGGTTTGCTGAACTGACTCCCCCCCTCTACGCTCTGACTAAAACCGGACAGTCCTTCCATTGGGAGGAAGAAGAACAGCAGGCTTTTGGTACAATTAAGCAGGCTTTGCTCGAGGTCCCTGCTCTAGGACTGCCCGATGCCAGCAGACCTTTCCACTTTTATGTGGCAGAGAACAGGGGGATAGCCAAGGGAGTGTTCATTCAGTAGCTGAGACCCTGGAAGCACCCAGTTGTCTATCTGTCAAAGAAATTAGACCCTGTCGCTGTTGGGTGGCTGCTTGCCTACAAATAGTGGCAGTGGTGGCGGTTCTTGTTAAAGATACTGATAAATTGACTCTGGGGCAGAACCTGACCATGACAGCTCCCCATGCCTTGGAGAGCATTGTTCGACAGTCCCTGGACTGATGGCTGACCAACACTCACATGACTCATTATCAGACTCTGTTGCTAAACTCAGATAAGGTGACCTTTATGTCACCAGTGGCCCTCAACTCGGCCACTCTGTTATCCAATCCCGACCTCTACCCGCCAGCTCATGATTGCCAGCAGATTCTAGCTGAGGACCAGGGATGGTGAAAGGACCTGTCAGATCAGCCACTCCCTGATGCTGAGGCAACCTGGGTCATTGATGGCAGCAGCTACCTAGTAGAGGGACAACACAAGGCAGGGGCTGCCATGTAGACGGGCATCAGGTAGACTGGGTGGAACCGCATTCTCCAGGAACATCAGCCCAAAAGGCAGAGCTGATAGCTCTGACCAAAGCCTTGGACCTGGGAGCAGGCAAAAAGATCAACATCTACACTGACAACTGGTATGCCTTCGCCACTGCACATGTACCCAGGGGAATTTACCAACAGAGGGGACTTTTAACGTCAAATGGAAGAGAAGTTAAGAATAAGGCTGAAATCAAGGCCCTCCTAAACGCCCTTCTTAGACCAACCAAGGTGAGCATTATCCAGTGCCCCGGCCACCGGAAGAGGGAGAGCCATATAGCTAGAGGAAACAACCTAGCTGATAAAGCAGCCAAGGAGGCAACTCTTAAAGACACTGCCCCTGTGCTGATCCAACAAAAAAAGCTTAACAAACAAACCAGCGGGGAAGTTAAAGAATGGCCCCATTGGACCAAGGGCTGGCCCCACCTAGTCTACACAAAGGAGGAGGAGGATCTCTAGCTACCCTACCAACTACTATCTCAAGAGTGAAGATCAGTGGAAAACCCAAGAGGGAAAGGTCATCCTCCCTTGGGACCAGGCCCGAGATCTGCTATGACAGATGCATAAATGGACTCACCTGGGCAGCAGAAAGCTGATAGAAGCCATTAAGGGATCCAAGATGTTCATCATGGACCTAAGAGACTTCGTAGAGGAAGTAGTAGAGAACTGCAAAGTCTGTCAACAAGTGAACGCCTGCCACACCAAGATAGGTACAGGAAAGAGACCTAGAGGAAATAGACCAGGAGTCTTCTGGGAGGTACATTTTACAGAAGTTAAACCTGGGAAATATGGTTATAAATATTTACTAGTCTTTGTAGATACTTTTTCAGGGTGGGTAGAGGTTTTTCCCACAAAACAGGAGATGGCTCTGGTCATGGCCAAGAAGATCCTAGAAGATATTTTTCCCAGGTTTGGGGTACCCAAGGTAATTGGGTCCAATAGTGGACCAGCCTTCATCTCTCAGGTAAGTCAGGGGTTGGCGAAAGTATTGGGGACAGATTGGAAACTTCATTGTGCATACAGTCCCTGGAGTTCAGGCCAGGTAGAAAGGATGAATAGAACCTTAAAAGAGACCTTGACTAAATTGACCTTAGAGACTGGCAGGGACTGGATGGTTCTCCTTCCCTTGGCCCTGTTCTGAACCCGGAACAGCCCCCTATCATTTCAACCTAACCCCTTCCGAGATCCTCTATGGAGGCCTGGCTCCAATGGTGACCACTGGGCCTAACCTCAAGGAGGAAATCAAGACTTTGTCAAAAGACTGGTGGCCCTCTAGGCAGTTCAGAGAGAAATATGGTCCCAGCTGTCTGCTCTTTATGCTCCAGGAACAACTGAGGTGCCACATCAGTTCCCGGTCGGTGATGCTGTCTATGTTCGCCTACATTGGACCCAGTCCTTGGAGTTCCACTGGAAGGGCACCTACTTGGTGTTGCTGACGACCTCTATGGCCCTAAAGGTGGGCAGCATAGATGCCTGGAAACATGCTTCTCATGTGAAACCAGCAACTTGTCCACTCCCTGCAGACCACCCGTCTTGGAGCGTGAAAAAGACAAACAACCCTTTGAAATTCAAGATCACTTGATGGGCCACCAAGGATGAAGAGTTTCCTGACCCTGATGGGGATTCTGACTCTGATGAGACATCAGGGGCTGAGTGCTGAACCTAGTTCCCACCAACCAGCCAGACTGACTTGGAGCATATCCTCCAACTTACTGGGGATGAGGTAATCAAGGTAACCCAGGAACACCCCCCTTTCGCCTGGTGCTGCCCCTGACTTTTGACTTATGCCAACTGGCATTGGGGCTGGACTCATGGGACATACCTGCAGAAACTGGGACTGACCCATCCCGCCTACCTGCTCAGCTGCAAATCCCTGAAGCCATCCGAGGCAAATCGATAATAGGTTGTGGAAGGCCAAACATGAGATGCCGCCTCAGGAACACACCATTTTATGTATGTCCCAGAGAGAAGACTAGCAGGCAAGAAGAACACTGTTGTGCAGGGGAGGGGTGTGTGTGTCTTCTATTGCAAGAGTCGGGTATGTGAGACGACTGGTACCACTTATTGGAACCCCTCCTCGTTCTGGGGTTTTATTGCTGTCAGGAGAAACTCTACCAACCTCCTTGACTGCTGCCCAGGGGGTGACTGTGGCCCCTGTGAAAACAGCGGTGCTTGTAACCCCATAACTATTAGATTTACTGGGTCTAGACAAAAGGTCAAAGGTGGGTGGCTAAAAGGAAGACTTGGAGTCTCAGGTTATATAAACAGGAAGATGATGATGGGCTGTTCTTTACCATCAAACTCAAGCTAGAAGCCCCTACCATCCCTGTGGGACCCGATACGGAGGTTGCAGGTGTTCCCCAGAAACCACCCAAGCATCAACCCACGTAGGGTCAACTGCTGTCATGACCTCCAACATCCAGGGGACACCCCCTCCTGGTCCCACAGAACTGGCCCCGTTGACTGAATTTATCAGTAAGACCTTCCTAGTGCTCAGTGAATCCAGGCCTTAAGTGACTCGCTCTTGCTGGCTTTGCTATGATATAGCTCTCCCATATTATGAAGGGATTGCCTTTGTTTCCCCCAATATTAGCCTGTCTAATAAGTCCTCTTCCTGCTGATGGGCCCAGAAGTCGGGTGTAGGGCTCACCCTACAGGCAGTGACAGGTGTGGGACTCTGCCTGGGCTATGTCCCCTCCTCTCACCAGTCTCTTTGCAATACCTCGTATTCCCCTACCCAGACTGCTTCATATGTCATCCCGCCCAAGAATGGGTGGTGGGCTTGCTCGACCTGGACTCACCCCCTGTGTACACCTTGGTGTCCTAAATACTTCTAGAGATTTTTGTATATTAGTTCAGTTGGTGCCCAAGCTGGTTTACCACCCTTATGAAGAAATATTAGATAGATGGGATGGAAACTACTGTGCCAAATGAGAGCCCATCACTGCCTTAATGGTGTCTCTCTTACTTGGATTGGGCACAGCAGGAGTAGCGACAGAGAGGGGAGGGACTTCTTTCCTGGTACTATAAGGCAAAAGCTACCAAGAGCTCAAGGCTGCCATAGACTTAGATATAGAGAGAGGAGCTGAAGAGGTCAGCTCAGAGCTGTTGGAAAATTTCACCAGGCCCCAGAGCATGTAGGTACCCTTCCTATCCTGGAAGAGACAGGTCATGGAGTATGTAGGCACACCTCCCCTCTGAGAGGGAGAGGCTGATTACATTCTTCAGGAAGACCACAGGGGGGACCGAGCATTAGCTACCTGCAGATAAAGGAAGCCCTTGCTACCTCTCCCTAAGGACCAATCAGTTTAAAGGTCACACTGTTCTGCCAATCACATTGTGCCTAGTGGCTGCTGCTCTATTCTACCCCTGAAAACTGTATAAAAATTGGCCAAACAGGCTGCCCGGGGTTGTCGCCTTTCCTTTGTGTGCAGGACGACCCCAGCGTGCTGAAACAATAAACTCCTCTTGCTTTTGCATTGATCTCCAGCTCCCAGTGGTTCACTCAGGGGTTCCCAGTAGCTTAGGCTCATCAGAGTCTTACAGAGCTACAGGAGATTGTGAGTCACCTGACACAGGTGCTGGGAACCAACTCTGGCTCTCTATAAGAGCACTATCTACTCCTTCAACTGCTAAGCCATCTCTCTAGTCCTAATATAATAGATCTTTATTGTGAGCACCAGTTAGTGCTGACTAGTCCTTCAGATAGAGAGTTGTGCCCCTTGGCTCTCAGACAGCTGTCAAACCTTTCCTTAGTCCTTGGCTGCTTAGAGCACACGCCTGTCAACCACTCATCCTTCAGGTAACCAGCTAGACTACCACCACTTCCTGACTGCTTCCAGCACTTTCCAGACACCTTGAAGATTGAAAATCATACTCCATCCACTGTAACCAGGGTTACTTCTGAAATACCTGCTGCTTCAGGAGGCCTTGCTTCGGGTATGACCACCCAGGCAACTGTACTGGCTTTGGAAGAACCCACATAGGCAAGACACGAGCATTGGATCCCCTGGAGAAGGAGCTACCTGAGCCACCCAGGATAGTTCTAGAAACCAAACTCTATCCTCTGCAGAAGCAGTACCCATTCTTAACTGCTGTGCCATCACTCTAGTACTGCCCCTCCCCCACTCTTGCTCACCCTGTTTACCCTGGAGCTATTCTTACTCAGGACTTGAAGAGTACCACCTCCCCGTGACTCAGCACAAGGCCTGGCATTTGTGCAGATTTCAGGCTTGTGATTGGTGCTCAGTCCTGGCTTGTCATTGGTGGAAGTAGAAGCTGTGCCCCTGCAGCTCTGTGATTGGTGAAACTGTGATCCTTGCACAAGCACAGCATGCCCCTCTCTGGCTGTGCAAGAAGGCTGTTTGCACTCCACAGGTAGTGCGAGAAGCCGCTCTTCTGTGTGTTGTCTCCTGGTGTTGCAGCACTAGGCCTCATAAAGAAAAGAATGTTCTTTGAATAACCTGTGTTCCTTGTTCTGGGCCGCAGAGCCATCTGAGCTGATTGCATGGAGAACCAACAGATGCCCAGGAGAGATGGTTTAGAGCACTTGCTGCTCTTCTAGAAGACCTGAGTTTGGTTGCCAACACCTATCTTGGGTAAATTACCACTGCATGTAACTCAAGCTCCCAGGGGTCTGATACCCTCTTCTGGCTCAGAAACAGAATTTAAACACACACACACACACACACACACACACACACACACACACACACAGGTTCATGATTTGCCAAAGAATGACACCCTGGACTCAAATAGTATGTAAACACAAAGAGTGTTTTATCCTGCCAAAGTCCAGCATGCTGCAGTTTCATCATTACCAAGATAGACACTCAAGTGAGCTTGCAGGCCTGAATTAAAGCATATTAGGGAATTCTGGGGTAGGTGACCTCTATGTTAATCTGTTGGGTTCATCTCCATGGACATTCTATTACCCGGACGTGGGGCTGGAAACTTGCTGAGGAAGTAGCTGAGGAAGTCTGGAAACTGCTGCTGACCCATTTTCCTTGCCTCAGGCCAGGTGGTGGGGCAGCTTCTGAGGCCTGGACTGCCTGGATTGCCCAGTTCTGGGAAACAGAGATTTAGGCCTAGTGTCTGTAACTGCCAATTTGAAGCCTGTCATGGAATCGGCCTAGCCTTCTCTCTCTCTCTCTCTCTCTCTCACACACACACACACACACACACATTAGAAGTAAATGTGCAGAGCATGCACACTGGCTATCACTGAGCCAGGTGATTCTGATATTATTAGAAGCACGCCAGAACAGACTGCTGAGAAGTAAACAAGAAAGTTTTCCTTTAATAAAACTTAGCTAGAGCTCCTTTTGAAAAATAAATAAATACATAAATAAATAAATAAACGAACGAACAAGTACATTAAAAAAAAAAAAAAAAAAAGGCCCAGGGCTTCTAGCCCTGGTGGCAGCAATGAGGAGGTAGCTAAAGGTCTCCAGGATCTGAGCACTCAGGTATCCAAAGCCCAGAGCGGTAACACCAAGAGGTGGCTAAGGATATCAGCTAGTCACCAAGAGATGGGCACTCTGATACCCATATCTCTGAGCTGTTGACACTATGACATAGCTGAAGAGTTCCAGAGAATGACCAAAGGCACATTCTGTAAGCAACAAGGACTGCCAAACTACAAGGATAATTAAGGCCTAGCTGCTAGAAGAATGAAGGGGTTGGGGTGGGGTAAGGAAGGGCATGACTGTTCCTCGAGATGGCAGAGGAGAAAGCTCATTGTAGATAAAAGGGATAGCCAGAGGCAGGACATCTGGGAGAGTCCAGGTGAATAGGACTCTGAGCTGGGCTATGTGAGGCGGGAGGGGGAGGCAAGAGGAGCCTCAGACCAAGGACAACCTGTTGGGCCAAGAGACTGGCATAGCCAAAATGGTTTCGCTATATAGGGACCAGAGTAGCTGGAGGGAGGAAGGCCAGCCCCTGGGGGAAAGGGGGAGAAGTTCAGGGTAAGGAGCGGGGTTTGCCAGCCATAGCCTATAACAGGTAGAGACTGGGTGTGCAGGGAGAACCTGGTGGCCAGTGTCTGCTTTGATATGTTAACGGACACCTCAGTTGTCACTTGTCCCAGGTTTGAGACCTAACAAAGAGCTGGAAAGAGCTACTAAGTGGACAAGAGCCAAGTGTCCCAGAATAGCTACAGTGCTAATCAACATGTTAGTACTCTAAGCAATAAACCCCAGCTTGTCAGCTTAGAGCAATGAGCCTCCGGCTTTAAACTGAAGACGGAAGCCTCTAATGCTCAAAGCTCAGAGTTCTAAGCCTCTAGCTTCAGAAGCCTACCCTGTGATCCTCTGGACCTCAGCGGTGTCGATGATGAGGTCTGCCTCTGCGCATACACAATTTCTAACTAAACAAAGCAAGAGAACCCAGCCCAGTCACTTGCCACAGTAAGAAAGACTGTTTCACATCCTGCTGCGTTAGAGCGCTGTTGCTAATATTCACAGTATCGACTGGCTGTGCTGGTGCATGCCTATAAACTTAGCTCTTGGGAGGCTGGGGAGGGAGGACGGAGAGTCATGGGTCAACCAATGTTCTATAACAAGACCCTGCATCACAAACAACCCTATGCAGTGTCATACCCTAAAAAGAATGAACAACAGCATATGTAGATTATGCCTTTTTGTGTGTGGATGGCTATGATACTGTGTTAGAGGTATTTGACTTGAGTCAATAGGACTTTGTAGGGCTGTAAACTGAAAAGTGACACGGGGTCATGTCAGTGAATTAGAAGGCTGCTGTCAGGAAAGCCCTGGTGGTGCACCCCTGTAACCCAGTATTTGGGAACCTGAGGCAAAGGATTGACATGAGGCTCACCTGGGCTATATATATAGTGAATTTCAGGCCAATATGGGCTATAAAGTGAGACTTTGTCTCAGAGACAGGTTAGTACTATAGCTATAGGAAGAAGTTATGGGGTCTGAAATCCAGAGGAAAAAGGAGGGCTGGAGAGATTTGGGCTCTTCTAGGATAGAAGCAGGATCTTTTTCTGGTTTGGGTGGCAGGGGTTACATTCTGGGGAGGGTTACAGAAAGATGGGTTTGGGAGTCATAGGCTTTGGAGAGGGTGCTGTTCCCAGGCAGAGCAACTGGAGGGTGGGAGCATCTCCCAGGCCTCAGGGTCCCACTTCTCTGCAGGTCCAGCTTTGTCAAGGTCAAGGAAACAAGGTCAGACACATCTTGTCCTGCCGTTATTTTTCCATTAACTTGAAAAATCACTGCAGCCTTGAAAACCACTGAGTCAGAGTGTAAACATTGGCACTGATTTCCACAGCACCCACTGCAGGAGCAGGAAGACTTCCTAAAAAGACAGAGACAGTGGAACTCTGTGGAACTGAGACACCATTGGAATAATTTGGCAAAGTCAGGATACCTGGGTATCTTTGAGAGTCAGAGACTGACTCCTGACGAATCCTCTATTGGTGGATGGCTCTGAATAAGATTTCTCTTAGCCTTAAGATAGGGTGAGAGCTGAAGTCCAAAGAGGAAATGGTGGGACAAGTCTAGGCTTTTGCTGTTTCTGGATTTGTCTTATTGAGTTTTTGTAAATAGTCAAAGAGAGTGCTTTCTATTTGAATTGGAATATCAAATTCCCTACAGCTCTGATTTCCTATGATTTATTTGTTCATTCATCAGATTATTTGCTGAACACCTACTATGTTCCAGAGTCTATGATAGAAATAAGAATTAGTAGGACAAAAGTCATTGAGAGGAAGTTGCCTTGAGGGGGCTCTCTCTAGGTTTTGAGGACAATTGTAATATAGTAGATGACATTCACTGTGTCCATGGCCCTCTGTTAGAAGTAATGTCTCTGAAACTCTGTAAGTAGCAACTCCAATAACTTTCTATTCATAGATGGGGAAACAGAAGCACAGAGACCTTGAGAAGCTTGCCAAGGGACACACTCATTTGTGTATGTAACCTTAAATGCAGGCATAAGCAGTCTTGTTCAGCTGAGAGACCAGATACAAACACACCATGGCCAGACAATACTGTGTTGCTTGTCCACTCACAATGTGTAGAGGGAGATGCTTCAGAAGGAAGAGAGAAGCAGTTGAAGAGTCTATAACCTATACACAATACATAAAAAGTTTTCTGGGCAGGTCACAGTGGCACACACCTGTAAATAAGGCACTTGGAAAGTAGACATCTGAGGCACAGGAGGTCAGAGTCATCCTTGACTATGAAAGGAAGCTGCAGCTGCCTTGGGCTACAAGAGACTCAGTCTAAAAACATACAAAGTAGAACCCAAAGCAAACAAACAAAGCAGAACAAGAACTGGACCTGTTATAGTAACCGGTAACCGGTAACTGGCCCAGAACATAGGATTGCTCATTGTGATTCAGACTTAAGGAAATCAGACTGTTAGGTCTGTCAAATCCAGAAAACCAGACAAAGGCTCTCGTGGTGCAACTGCCCCACAGCAATCAAGACTTGGCTAAACACGGGCAGCTTCCATGCTTTTTAAGTGTGTGTGTGTGTGTGTGTGTGTGTGTGTGTGTGCGCGCGCGCGCGCGTGCATGCACATATGGAAAACAAACATTGATTTGGGACATCTTTATTTCCTAATATTTTTTTGAAAGATTTATTAATTTATTTTTATGTATATGAGTACACTGTTGTTCTCTCTTCAGACACACCAGAAGAGGGCATCAGATCCCACTCCAGATGGTTGTGAGCCACCGTGTGGTCGCTGGGAATTGAACTCAGGACCTCTGGAAGAGCAGTCGGTGCTCTTAATCACTGAGCCATCTCTCCAGCCCTAAACCCTAATGTTTTTGAGACTGTGTTTCATGGAATTCAGAACTCACCAGTTGCCTTTGCTGACTTGTCTGAGAGCTTCAAGTGGGAGAAGAAGAATCTGCCCATCTCCTTCCGCCCAGCACTGAGCCTGTAGATACTGGTCAGTGTGCCAGCTTTGTGCGGGAGTACCGTGGAGCTGAACTTAGACTCTCATGCTTTTGAAGCCGGCATTTGGCTACCTAACAGGCTTGTGTACCTGTTTCCAACTTAGAGCCAAGTATAGAAAGCCCAGAGTGCTCTCCTAATCAACCACACAGGCTGCTCCAGTTCTAGTAAGACTTCCGTCCAGTCCCCAAGCCAACCTGCCTCAACAGAACCTGTCTAGGCTGCTTCTATATTACAGACTTTTTCCCACTCTCTGTCTGCCTTTGAGTCACTGCCAAATGCAAGTGACAGTGGAGACCCCCTTGGGTAGCAAGCTCTGCATAAACACATTTGCTTGTTCTTATCAGTTGGTCTTTATATTCTACTGCAAAGGACTCTTTTAATTTCTTTTTTTTTAAAGAAGCTTTCCCTTTCTTTCTTTCTTTCTTTCTTTCTTTCTTTCTTTCTTTCTTTCTTTCTTTCTTCTTTCTTTCTTTCTTTCTTTCTTTCTTTCTTTCTTTCTTTCTTTCTTTCTTTCATGTATGTGTACACTGTAGCTGTCTTCATACACACCAGAAGAGTGCATTACAGATGGTTTTGAGCCACCATGTGGTTGTTGGGAATTGAACTCAGAACCTCTGGAAGAGGCTCTTAACTGCTGAGCCATCTCTCCAGCCCCAATTTCTTTTTCTTTTCTTTGAAAAAAAAAATTGTTCCCCTTGATGGCCTTTGGTCCATATGTAGTACAAAGAAGATTAAGTAGGAGTCACCTAATTTTTTTCTTTTGCTGTGATAAAATACTCTGACCAAAACAACTCAAGGGAGAAAGGGCTTATTCTGGCTCACAGGTCAAGGGTGGAGTCCATCACAGCAAGGAAGTCAAGGCAGCTAGGGCTTCAGGCATGTGGACTCCACCATCAGGAGAAAGAGAATAACAGATGTGTGTTCCTGCTCAGCCTCTTCCTCCACTCGCACACTGTGGGATCCAGGCAAGGAATGATGCCATCCATGGTGGGCAGGCCTTCTCAATGCAATTGGTTAAATCAAGTCAATAGGGAATTTCAGATTTTTGTCAAGTTGATGACTAACACAGACCATCACAAGGTCTGACTAAATATAGGATTAGCTTTTTAGATTCTATAGTGTCCATACTAGTCAATCATACTCAACTCTGGCCTTAGTTACCCCCCCCCTTCAACTCAGTTTCTTTACTGTTCACAATCCAAGATTCTTTGTCTAGGGAATGGTGCCACTCACAATAGCCAAGTCTTCCCACTTTGACTAACAGGATGAAGATAATCACCCACAGACATGCCCACAGGTCAACCTGATCTAAACAATCCCCCTTTGAGAATCTTTTCCCAGTTCTAGATTGCATCAAATTGACAATTAAAATTAGTCATCATGGGCTGGAGAAATAGCTCAGAGGCTAAGAGTACTGACTGCTCTTCCAGAGGACTTGAGTTCAGTTTCCAGCAACTACATGGTGGCTTATAATCATCTATAATGAGATCTGGTGTCCTCTCCTGGCCTGCAGGCATACATACTGGTAGAACACTGTTGTACTGGCTGGTTTTGTGTCAACGTGACACAAGCTGGAGTTATCACAGAGAAAGGAGTTTCAGTTGAGAAAATGCCTCCATGAGATCCAACGCTAAGGTATTTTCTCAATTAGTGATCAAGGGGGGAGGGTCCCTTGTGAGTGGTACCATTTGTGGGCTCGTAGTCTTGGGGTCTATAAGAAAGCAGGCTGAGCAAGCCAGGAAAAGCAAGCAAGCCAGTAAGTTACCTCCCTCCATGGCCTCTGCATCAGTTCCTGCTTCCTGACCTGCTTGAGTTCCAGTCCTGACTTCCTTTAGTGATGAACAGCAACGTGGAAGTGTAAGTTGAATAAACCCTTTCCTCCCCAACTTGCATCTTGGTCATGATGTTTGTGCAGGAATAGAAACCCTGACTAAGACAACTGTATACATAATAAATAAATAAATCTTAAAAAAACAAAAATGTAATTATCACAGTCATCCCACCATACCTTTCTTGCTTCTCAAGTTCATCTAACAAAACCCCTGAAACAATAAATCATCCAATAGAACTTGGATTTTCTAGGAAATAGTTTATTCTTTTGAGCTACACAGTTTTGTTTTTTTTTAAAAGTCTGCACAGGAATCTTCTTGAAGCACACTGATCTTGTCCTGAGTAGAGAATTTAACCCTCCGTTTATCCTGGTGCCAGGACTACAGGCAGCAGTGGTGGGGCTGTGTGGAGGCTCTGGATGCACTCACAGTATCCAAGATGGCCTGTAGATTGGCAAAGGATTTGGAATTCTTGGGGTTCTTGTTCTTAATGAAACAGATGTCACAGTCACAACATTTGGCCTGCCACTTGTTACTGCATGAAGCTAAGGAAGCTGCTCCGAATGACCTGTCCCCTTGTCTTCTCGTTTCTAGTAGCAGGCTGGACACCTAGTCATTGAGCTTGGTTCAAACTGCAAAGAAGATATTTGGAGTGAAATTGTCTCCTCTGAGGATTTCACAGGGATCTGAGGCTTGAATATTTTGGTAGTTCTGAGCGGGCGGGAGGAAGGAAAACAAAGAGCTGAAGGTTTTGAGAGTAATTGAGATGATCTCAGGGTCTGAGCTGGGGGGGTGGGGGGTGGGGTGAGGGGTGGGGGAAGTAGAATCCCTAGATGTAGGGATGGGAAAATGGAAGGCTGTGGACAAGCTGTGCTACCCTGCATCTGGAGCTGGGGTTCAGACTGCTTCTTTTTAACTCATAGACAAACCACATAGGTTTTCTTTGGGACTCTGGATCTCAGCAAATTCTACACATTTGCTAAAAGCCTATTGTATAGGCTTCCAAGCTGACTTGTAAAAGGGAAGTCTGTGTAGGTTGTTTATACCTAATAGACGATTAATCCACCCAGGTCTGTATTCACACAGCTCTTTAGCCACCTACTTCAGCAGCTAACTTCACACCACATTATTAAGGAGAACTTAAATATCTATCCAAAATTACAGCTCCTGTTCTCTTTAGCCAGCATGTGCACACCTCTCCTAGTTACAGTTCTGTTGCTGTGATAGAATAGCCCCATGAGAGTGAAGTAGGGGAGAATGCATTTGTTTTGAGCTTACGGTCCCAGAGGAGATACAGTCCATCATGAAGGGAAAGGTGAGACAGCAGGAGCATGAGGCCAGTCAGGCAGGGAAACAGAGGGAAACAGGAAACGCACTCTATCTCCTCAAGGCCTGCAGGCTGGAGAGATGGCTCAGAGGATTTGGGTTTAATGCTCAGCACTCACATGGCAGTTCTCAATTGTCTGTAATTTAAGTCTCAAGGAGTCTGATAACCTCTTCTGGCCTCTGTGGGCACTATACATAAATAGTGCATAGACACACATGCAGGCAAAACACCCATATATGTAAAATAAAAGTTAAATAAATCTTTAAAAACAAAACCTGTCAATGCACATTCCCACTGACACTCTTCCTCCAGAGGCCTTATCTTACAGCATGCTTACCTGAAAGGAATCTATATCTGTCTCTGTGTATCCTATATACTCATAGCTACAATAAATTTTAATTTATAAATTAGCCACAGATTAACAACACCTTGCTATAGATCTTATGAACCTTAACATACAATCTTTTCCCTTCCCATATCAAGTTGAGAACTTTCACTTTTTCACTCACAAAACATACTTTGCAGCTTCCTTTGGTTGTGGGCAGTAAAACCATGCCAGGAAGCTTGGTGGGTAGAGCAGGTTGAGACCAGAGACTCGGTGGGCGCACACCTGAGGCTTGGGCGACTTCCTGCTCCCTGCCAGACTCCTAGCCTGGAACATGTGCCACACTTCCCAAATAAAAGAAATGTGCTCTATGGTCATGTAGGCCCAAAACAGAGTTCTCCATGCTAATGAGGTACCTAGAGGCCTGGAGGGCTTAGCCAATAAGCTTCCCTTCCTAGACATTCTTCCCTATAAAAGGTATTTAATCTAAGGCCTACTCTGAGAAGTGGGTATGGTATAGGATACATCCATTTCCCACCATGAATGCCAATAAACGGTTTAGAACCATGAGCTATCTCTTTCATCAAGATCGCCTGTGGGGAGTCATGGAGAAGGCACTGACTACAGAGTTGCAGCTTAATTCTCCCGTAGAAGGCCTCTCTGTGTTCCCAGCCACAGCCACCAAGCCTGTCTCTGCCAAGCTATGGACAATCACCCCACAGGACAAGCTGGAACTCCCCTCCCCAAGCCCCCCCCCCCCAGGCTAGGTGCTGTCTGTAGCCTGCAGGCCCCCAACTCCATTCTCAGTTCTTCTGTGACTCCCAGTGGTGCCTGGATGCCCAAGAGTCATGACTTATGACCTCGGCCTCATCGAAGGCCTGGGGACCCCCAGCCAGCTCCAGCTTTCCCACATCTCAGACTGTACTTTCCCACCCCTGAAGCATTGTCTCAGTGTCTTGGCAACTTCCTACAGCCTGGCACCCACCTTGGCAGTGGCATGAGGTAAGCACAGTCAACTTCCATTTTCCACCTCCCCAAGTGGCCACGCCCAGCGGCACAGCAGTCACAAACCTATACCTGGTCACAACCAATTGAACCATCTCTACTCCTGTACTTTGAGTCATCATTAAGTAAAGTGTCTGAATATGTTACCTGAGATATCTGCACCCAAGCACTGTGATGCTGACATAGTCATGTGATCCCTTTGAGAACTTAAGTAATCAACAGTAAGTAGGCTGTACTGTAGACAGGAGGCATCCTGAACAGTTTGGAGCAGGATAGAGGGAGATGCACCACAATACTTCAATGAAAGTGCAATTCAAAGTTTATAAGTTGAGCTGGTCCTGGTGGCGTGACCCTGAACTTCCAGCTACTACAAAGGATAACTAGGAGGGACTGTTAAGTCTAGGAGTTTGCGATGAGCTTTGGTAGCACAGTGAGATCTTGTCTCAAAAGTATGTAACACGCTGGGCATTTTGGCACACATCTGGGGTCCCAGAAGACTGAGACAGGAGAGCTGCTGTGATGATTTTTTTTTTTCTTGAGACAGCCTCAAAAAATACAGATACAGGGATACAGAGTGAGCTAATGTGGAGGTTTGAATATGCTTAGCCAGGGAGTGGCACAACTGGGAGCTGTGGCCTTGTTGGAGTAGGTGTGGTCTTGTGGAGGAAGTCTGTCACTATGGGGGTGGGGCTTTGAGGGTAATATATATGCTCAATCTCTGCCCAGTAGTCTTCTAACTGCTTTCAGATCAAGATGGAGAGCTCGTGGCTCCTTCTCCAGCACCATGTCTATCTGGATGCTGCCATGTTCCTGCCTTGATGATAATGGACTGAACCTCTGTAACTGTAAGCCAGCCCCAGTTAGATGTTGTCCCTTATAAGAGTTGTCTTGGTCATGGTGTCTCTCCGCGGCAATAAAATCCAAACAAAAGCCCTGTCTCAAGAAAGACAGATGGACAGATAGACAGACAGCAGAGCACTCACCTAGTATGTACAGGGCCCTGGGTTCCAGAACTACAAGAAAAAAACAAACCACAAAACTTATAAATTACTTATTCCTGAGCTTTTCCATTTTTTTATTTTTAGGCCATGCTGTTCACACGTAGGAACAGGAAGCCAGTGCAGGGGTGGGACAAAGATTCACTTTATATCTACACTCGCCTTCTCTTTCTGCTTTTCATTTTGTTGTGACAGATGTCCCATAGCTCAAGATGGCCTCTAACTCACTATGTAGCTTGTGCCAGCCTTCGACATCCCATCCATCTGCCTCTATGTGCTGTACCACATGTCTGCTTTATCATTTGATAAACAAGTTTCTAATTTTTAGGAAGTCAAATTTTATCAACTTTTTTTATGGTACCGATTGCTTTCTTAAAACAAACAAACAAACCCAAAAAGGATTTATTTTTAAGTTTCTCTCTCTCTTTCTCTCTCTCTCTCTCTCTATCTCTGTGTGTGTGTGTGTCTGTGTGCGTGTGCGTGTGTCTGTGTCTGTGTGAGTCTGTGTGTCTGTAGGTGCCCATGAAGGCCAGAAGCATCATATCCCCCTGCAGGTTGTGAGCTGCCTGCCGTGAGTGCTGGGAACTGTTGCTCCAGCCCCTGACTACTGCTGTCTGAATTCTGTCTCAGAAATATTTGCCTAGTTTAAGATCATGAAGATTTTCTCCTTGAAAATACAAAGTTCTGGTTTTCTGTTTAGACCTGTTTAGGCTCATGATCTATCTCAGTTGACTTGTGTGTGTGGCAGTGGTTCAGGCTCCACCCCCAGCCCCCAGCCCCATCCCCTGCTTATAGTGTAGAAATTGGTGGAAAGTTTCCTTTCCTTCTTGGGTTGTTTTGCTTTTTTGTCAGAAGTGAGTCCGCCAGCCATTCTCCATCTTGCAGCGCCAACCCACTCTGGTCTTTATGATTTCCATTTCCCTGCTGAGATTCCTCATTTGCTTGTTCGTTGTGTTTGCATCTGCTTTCATGAGCTGACCTGATTATTCCAGCCATTTTAAAGTCTGCTGTGTTGGTTATTGATTTGTTGTTAGTGCTAAATCAACATTCTGTGCTCATCCCTGTGATGTCCTAGATCCTTTAAGGTATTTCCTCTGTGATGACTGCAGTGGTAACTCTTGGTAGCAGAGGAGTCTGGGCACTTTGTAGGAACATGGGGTTTTCCTGAACCCAGTGCTTCCTCTCTGCCTGTCTGATTGCTGACTCCCAACACTATGTCCAAAGTTCCTTGGCAAGGTGTGAGCCTGGTTTTAGCCCAGTGACTGTATCACTGTAGCCCTCTTGATATGAATGGCCTCTATCTTGGGCCTCAGGCTACCATTTAAGCACATGGGCTCCTGGTGATTCATTCTATTTTAAGACAATGTTTACAAGGAAGTGAATCAACAGGATGTTGCAAGCGGAGGTGAAATATTTCATCTTGACAGGAAGCTCTTTTGCAGCTGGGCTTTTGGCTACTTTTTGGGTTCTTTTTTTTCTTCCACTCTTCTCCACCCCTCTTTGTCTATTCTTTCAACCACCTAACACTAGGTAGGAGAGAAAAAGGATAGAAAGGAAAGGGGACGAAGATATTATTAGACTACTTCCTGCTGATTAGGGTTGTCGAGTTCGTTGGGGCAAGTTTGATCTTCACCATCAGGATATGGAATTTCTTCTTTTTGTCTCTTCACACATGACTACTTGACAAACTACATCTAACAGCATCCAACCACCAACCAGCCACCCAGTCAACCAGCCAACCAGTCACCCAGACAACCACCAAATAGCGAAACAGCCCCTAATTATTGGGGCTCTAGCATTTATACATCCTCTGAAAAGTTCCCAGAATTCCAAATGTCACACATTCACAAAAGCTATCTGCAGCTGGCAAAATCACACCCCTGCTAGAGCATGAGGCAAATCATAGTTGTTGTAGACAATCTGAAGCAGCCTCATATCCCATACCCAGAATTAAAATGAAAATATATTCTTAATAATATTTCTATGTTTTTAAAGAAACCAAAATTTTTACTACACTCCTTAGGCTCAGCAAGCAAGTAAACAACTCGAAATAGCTTCAGGAAGTGCCTAAAACTGACCAGATTCACTAGGCCCCTCCCTCTCCAAGTGCATATCTGCAGTAAGGAATGTTGAAAGACATTCTCAGATAAGATGAACTATCTAGAAGAGGCCCAGACAAGCCAAGGATTCTAGAAGGAGAGACCAGTCGACCAGTCTGGGCTGTCTCCACCATCCCAAGCTGCCTATGGGTTTTACAAGATGCTCCAGGTTTCTAGTCTTTGTGAGCTGACTCACATGAGGGGTGGGCTTTGGTTATATACTTTTCTATTGAGTCATTTCTGCTCTTGCAAGCAAACCCTCGACCATGTTCCTGTAAGTAATCGTAATAAAACCCATTGGTTTAACAAGTTGGACTTTGGTGGTGGATTTTCGGTGGCAACAACTTTGGTCTGTTGTCAGTTTCCTTACCTTAGATAAACAAACATGCTTTCACATCTCCCCAGTAATAGTGTCACAAAACAGGTTACAGACCAGATACAGAATAGGTGTATAACGGTGCAACTATCCTTAAATATTCTTAATATTAGTCATGACCCTTATAGGATCCTTAATTCTACTCATGGCTTTTATGGTTCTTAAAGTAAGTTCTTGAGGTCTTCCCTCCTCCCCAGAGCTAGGCCATATTCAACATGTCTGACTGAAATCTATGCACCTTCAGGGTGCCTCTTTTCAACCTCTAGCCCACACAAAAACTCTGCACTGGGTTTCATGGAGTCTCACCAAGAGACTTGCTCAAGTTCAGCCCAACCTCCAGCCAAGGACAGAAATGTTCTCCGTGAACTCCTGGACACTTCCCCTCTGCATAACTTCTCTTTGGTGTTCTGCCATACAGGTACTTCCAAGTTCTTTTGAGCTCTCCTTTCTCCCTCTTAGTTTGGCAAGCCTACATTTGTGTCTGAAGTCCTCCCTTTGCCTACGGTTCTGAGCATGTCCCTACCGATGACCTCATGTGTTCTATTACTCTCTAGGATCATAGTTCAGTCCTTCCTGCTGCCTTATGCATTTGGTCTAGGTTAATAGTTGCTTAGGGCAGGAATCCTAGTCTGATGCCAATCACTCCAAGCATAGCTGATTTCAATTAATGTTTGAGGAGATGGTAGATGTTAAACATCACCAAAATGAGTCAGATTAAAAGGACAACAGAAATTTAGAAATCATGTCAAATAAAAAATGTAAGTGAGGGCTTGGGATATGGCTCAGTGGTTAAGAACACTGGATGATCTCCCAGAGGACCAAGATTCAATTCATAGTATCCACATGGCAGCTCACAAATGTCTACAACCCTACCCCATGGGGTCCAATGCCCTCTTCTGGTGTGCAGACAAAACACTGATACTCACAAAATATCTTTTTAAGTTGAGTTTAGCCAACGGGAGAGGTGGTTAAGTGGGAGAGCACCTGTGGCTCAGTGGGACAGCACTTGTAGCTGAGTGGGAGAGCACCTTCCCAGGATGCTCAAGGCACTGGGTTCAGTCCTCAGCACTGTAAAAACAAAATAAACAACAATAAAAGCTCAAACTCTACTATTTGTTTCCAAAGGTTATTGTAAGGGCTACAGTGGGGCGCTTTGACCTTAGATGCTTTGTTTTGATCTTATTCTCATCCAACACCTTGAGCTCCTACAAATACCTGGCTCCCCAGCTCAGTGTGCCCCTGGGGCTTTTGATGATTCTCTTATTTGGCAGGGCTGGCTACCTATTTCATCTTTTTTCCTCTGACTCTCCAATCTTCACAGCCTGAACAACTGTTTAAACAACAGAAAGGAAACTGACAGAACTTACACACGGTAAACTCCAGTCCAACATCTTTCATTGTTTGTTGTTTGTTTGTGTGTTTGAGACAAGGTCATAGATGGCTATCTAAACCATGCTGACCTTGAACTCAGAGATCCCCCTGACTCCAGTGCTGGAATTAAAGCTGTGGCTTTGGCCTTGAACTTTATTTATTGATTCGTTTTTTGATTGGTTGTAGGTAAGCATGACCTATAGTCTTACACTCTCCTGCCTCCACCCCCAAGGTGGAGGCTTTTCAGGTGTACCACCCCACTCATCTAACCCCTTATGCTTTCTCCAACTCTTGACCCCACCTTTCTCTGGTCCACCTGACAGGTTAGCCCCCCTGGAGGCACTTCACCTCTCACTCTTGCATTTTTAGATCTTCCAGGTCCTCATAGATGTCAGACCTCATAAGAGCCCTTAATAGGGTTGCAGACCCTTCCTGTAACCCTGAGTCAGGCCACCCTTTAGTTCCTTCAGAGGGAGCCACTTCCAAGAGGACTCTGGGCCCCTTTCCCTCCTGAGACCTGTGTCCTATTCTCCATCACAGCTTCCCAAGCAGAGGAGGTGACATTTTTTCTGATTCCAGACTTGCACGAAGTTGCTGCCTAGGGAGCCATTTGCAGACGCTTTCCAGGGCTTTCTTGACATGAATATTTGATGTTTCTGTAGTGAATGAGACTGTTGAGCAAGAACCAAGTCATCTCTGCCACTCTGCTGGACACTGGCAAGAAGCTGGGGTGCTGAAGGGTGGCCGAGGATGGGATTCTGCCTGCCTCCAACCACACAGAACCATGCTCCTTCCCTAAGCAGCCCACCTTTCCCACCCAGTGAGAAGGTCTGTCTGTTACCAGGCCAATGGTATTCCTGCATGCTGCATGCTTTGGGGGTGCTCCAGAATGCACCTTACAGATTTTCTTTGTCACTCGAGTCCCCGCACATCCCTGCAGACTAGGACTTTATGCCCAACACTGCCTTACTGATCTCTGTATAGAGATGGAGGCACTGTCTGAGATCACACTTGTCAGGTGGGAACACTCGCTTAGGATCCTAACCCCCGGGGGGAGCTCTACCGACCCTGCTGACAGGTGGGGACACTTGCTTAGGACCCTAACCCCTGGGGGGCTCTACCCACCCTGCTGACCTCACCAAAAGCTTTATGGTATGACACTGATACCCATACCACCCCTGAGAAGTCTAAAAATCTTGGGAATAAAAAATTTTAATTCCCTGGGAGGCAAACTGGGCTCCTCAGAGGGAGCCACTGGCAGTGGGTCTTTAGTCAGTGACAACTCTGACTTAGGAAGGGTAAGTCTGAAACTGAGTCAGTTCCTGGAACATCTAGCTAAAGGAAAGAATGGGCCAAAGCTGAGCTGGTCTCTGAAATTTTCAAAGTCTCACCAAAAATAATGGAACTAACATAGTAACCAATCAGAATTATACTAATGTCACTGCTTTGCCCCTACCAATCATATTATAGGTTACCTAACCCTTCTAGGAAATTCTCCTAGCCCTGCATAAAAGGAGTTTGCGAGCCCCTTGGGTTGTCACCATTTTAAAGAGTGATTGACCCCTGCATGCTGGTAATTTCTGCAGAATAAACACTCTTTGCCTTTGTATACTACTTGAGTCTGGGGTCTTCCTTGCCTTTGTATACTACTTGAGTCTGGGGTCTTCCTTCAGTGGTTCTTGGACCCTAAAACCCCAAACTTCAAGCCAGAATGATAAGAATGATTAAGATTTTATAAACTTTCCTGTATATGAGATCCTGTATAGGACACTTTACATGGATTCACATATTTTATAATGGAACAGGCCTGTGAAGCATATTCCTTATTTTACAGATGAGCAATCTGAGACCCAGAGAGGCTAGGAAATCTGCTGAAAGTCACACAGTAAGTTACAGAGCTGAGCTTCAATTCTATGCTGTGTTGCCAGGCATAGTGGTGTAGATGTGTAATCCCAGCACTTGAGAAGTAGAGGCAGAAGGATCAGGAATGCACAGATTTGAGGCCAGCAGGCCTATATGAGAGCTTGTCTCTAAATGGATCCAAACCAGACCCCCAAAGTCAGCATTTGTACCGTGTATACCATTCTGTCACTCAAAACAAGGCAAACAAGTTTTATTTGAGTTTATAGATGGCATTTCATTACAGTTGTACAGGATTGTACCGTGTAGGGATTGTACTGACTGACCCCATTTCCCAGATGAGGACATTGGGCTTTGGAATAAAGGAGTGAGCCAGTAACAGTCTCTCAGCACCTGAGCAGCCAGGCCAAGGTCCAGCTCTATCCATTGGAAGGCAATCAGAACTGGCCTCCTGCTGAGTGTGGACATTCCCAGCCCTTAGGAGCCCACAAATGAATCCCAGATGATGGCTCTGAGGGCCATGGATTGGAGTGAGAGGTGTGGGTGGGATTCAGCAAGAAAATAAGTGTTGGAGGCCCTCAGAGGCTCAAACTCCATTCGGCACCTTCACTACACCGTGAAATGGAAGGAAGAAACAGGAAATAATCAGAGAAAATCAAAAGTAAGCCAGATAGAGGCCTAAATTCCACCAGAGCCAAGCCTCCTATATCCTCCCCGGCCACTAAGTTTCAGCTTGGGCAGCACTGGGGACACACCAATTGGTCCCCATCAACTGCGCCTGCTTTGGTATCTGCTCAAGCTGTTCCTGCTGCCTACCTGGAGTGCCTCCTCACTCCTATCTCAGCTCAGCTGGCTGCTTTCCATCCACTCCAGAATTCTGCTTAGGGGACCCTCTTGGGAGGGTCCCCAGGAAAACTGCCATTAAGCCCTAGTCTCATGACCAAGACAGCTCTCTGGATGAACAGGAATGGCCTACCTTAGCACTGAGACCATCTGTGGGAGGTATTGCCTTTCCCTCTGAGCTGACCTTGATACGGTTATCCTCTTTTTTTTCTTTTTTCTTTTTCCTTCTTGATCCGGCCCTGCTCTCTCCAGCCCAAAGATTTATTTATTTATTATATGTAAGTACACTGTAGCTGTCTTCAGACACACCAGAAGAGAACATCAGATCTTATTACAGATGGTTGTGAGCCACCATGTGGTTGCTGGGATTTGAACTCAGAACCTCTGGTAGAGCAGTCAGTGCTCTTAGCTGCTGAGCCTTCTCTCCAGCCTCCACAGTTATCCTCTTTAGTATGGATCTCAAATGTCTTCCACAGGGTCATGTGTCAAAGGCTTGGACCTCAGGAGGTGCTAGCAAGAGGTGGTGGGACCTCTAGCCAGTGGGGTTCAGGAGAGGTATGCCCTAACAAAGGACTCTGGGATCCTAACTCTTCTCCCTCTATTCTCCCTCCTCACTAGTGCTGTAAGGGGCTTTGCTTGGTCCCATGTTTCTGCCATAATGCTTTGCTTCAGCACAGGACCTAAACAATGCTGACAATCAATTATAGACTGGAATTTCCAAAACCATGAGTCAAATGAACCTTATAAGTTAAATCTCTCCGGTATGTTATTAAAGTGATGGATGGCTGATCTTTGAACATACTAGGTACTCTGTGTGAGCCAGCTGAATGAACGGTGACACACACAGAGTGAATGTGGTAGCCACAACGTAATGTCAGAATGTCTTCCCTCCACCCCCTAACTGAAAAGCTGTGAAGCTAAATTAGCATTCTGGGTCAGGGTGAAGAAGTCTGGCCTGGCACACCTGCTGTGCCTGCTCCTCTAAATGAAGGTGACTAGCTCACCTAATTAGAACAAAAATTTTTAAAGCTTCGTGACCCAGAACTAGCAGAAGCTGGTGGTGGCAGATCCCCTGAAGCTGGAGTTATAGGAGGTTGTGAGCTGCCAAATGTGGATGCTAGGAACTGTTCTTTGGTCCTCAGAAGAGTGGTGCATGCTCTTAACTGATGAGCCACCTCCTCCTTTCTCTTCTTAAATCTAAGCAAAAGAACATGAATAGAGATATCAGTTCCTCCAGGGCTGGGAGGAACTTCTAAGTTGGTCTCACTTGGCACCAGGGAGGGTAGGGAAGGATGATCATGAGTTCAAAGCCATTTTGTTCTACGTGGTAAGACTTTGTCAAATAAAACAACAACAACAAAAAATAGGTGTGGTGGTTCACACCTGTAATTCCAGTCCTCCGGGGCTGAGGCAGGAGGGCAGACCATCAATGAGTGTTTAATGCCAGCCTGGCTACAGATCAAAACAAACAACCATCAACACTACCAGGGAAAACTATAGGGGCCAGGGATATGGCTCCAACGCAGAGTGCTCACTGGGGATGAGCGAGGACCCTGGATTCTAAGCCCACCACCACTAAAAAATGAACACACAAATAAAATGGATAGAAAGAAAAAGAAAAGGAAGAAAAACAAAGAAGGTTTCCCATTTCCAAAGGCACTGTTGGTAAGAAAGATAGATTCTACTATCTTATTGGAGTGAGAGGCCATGCCCAAGGGCACGACAAGGGTACCAAAGTGGACAACCACTGGGCCTACCTTTCATTCACTGACTCATCAGGCACAAGATTCATAGTCACAAATTTTTTTGATTTAAACCACAGAATTTTAGTGGGATAGGGGGAAGAATTACTAAGATAAATGGTCTGCTTGCCAACTCCCTGCAGGTGTCTACAAATGTCGCCTGGCTTGGACTCCGCTGGACCAGTCTCTCCATGCCTTTTTTGCTCTGTCTTTACCACATTCAGTTCCTCCCAGACCAGGAGGACTAGTCCTGAGTTTACACACACCTCAGGGAAAATGGTGAACTCTCAGATCTGTGTAGCTCACTACAGCTGTGTTTCCGAGGCCTGACAAGACCTTGGAGTGAGAGTCAGAATCCCTATTGTTCAAAGCCTTTGATGATCTTAAACTCTGTTTGTCCAGCCTCCACACCCATGTGCCACCATGCTCAAGATGGAAATTTTTAAATAATAATAATAATAATAATAATAATAACTTAAAATATCTAAAATTTCTCATTGGTCTCTAATATAGAAATTACTGAAAAGACATTTTACATTTCCTTCTATAGTTGGTCTCTGGCATCTGATATTTTGCACATTCAGGGAATATCTCATCTGGCACCAGGTACATTCCAAATACTCAAGAGCCACACATGGAAATCCATTTTAGATGACATAACATAAAAGAAAAAATGCCTCAGGGCCAAGCCAAGCTGCCCTGAGCATCCTGCTATCCCAGGGGGACCTCCAACCTCCTGCTGCCTCTTTTGCCCACCCCCACCTATATCAGACCTCAGGCTCCTGAACCACACAGGTTAGCTCCCTTCCCCAATCCATCTTTCCTGCTCTCTGAGCCAAGCTGCCCTGACCTCCATTCTGCTGCCACCTCTCTGGCCCCCTTCATCAGACCTGAGGCTCCTGAACCATACAGCCCAAGGACACTCATCAGAGTCCCACCACACCAAGACCAGTCAGGTTCACTCCATACCTACTACCACAAGAACATCCAGGAACCAAAACCATCCAAATGGCTAAAGGCCCTTGAAAGAACACAATCAACAAAAGCCAGGGCAATATGATATCTCCAAAGCACAGCTACCCCACTACAGCAAGCCCTGGCTATCTTAACACAACTGAAATACAAGAAAATGACTTTAAATCCAATCTTATAAAGAGGATTGATGCCTGTAAAGAGGAAATGAATAAATCCCTTAACGAAATACAGGAAAATACAATCAAACAGATAGAGGTCTTTAAAGAAGAAACAAATAAATTCCTTAAAGACATATAGGAAAATACAATTAAACAAGTGAAGGAAGTAAATAAAACTGCAAGACCTGAAAGTAGAACTAGAAGCAATACAGAAAATACAAACTGAGAAAATCCTGAAGATGGAAAACCTAAGGAAAAGAACAGGAACAGCAGATGCAAGCATCACCAACAGAATATAGGAAATGAAAGAGGAATCCCAGGAGCTGAAGATACAGTAGAAGAAATTGACACATCAGTCAAAGAAAATGTTAAATGTAAAAAATTCCTGACACAAAACATCCAGAAAATCTTGGATATCATCAAAAGACCTAACCTAAGAATAATAGGAATAGAAGAATGTGAAGAGTTCCAGCTCCAAGGCCCAGAAAGTATTCTCAGCAATATCATAGAAGAAAACTTTCCCAACCTAAAGAAAGAGATGTCTATAAACATATAAGAAGCTTATAGAACACCAATTAGACTGGACCAGAAAAAAATTCCTCTTTCTTTAGACACAAAGTCTATAGAACAAAGAAAGAATATTAAAAGTGGCAAGGGGAAAAGTCCAGGTAAGATACAAAGACAGATCTATCAGAATTATATCCAACTTCTCAACAGAGACTCTAAAAGCTAGAAGGGTCTGGTCAGATATCTTGCAACCTCTAAAAAACCACAGATGCCAACCTAGACTACTACACCCAGCAAAACTCTCAATCACCATAGATGGAGAAAACAAGATATTTCAAGACAAACCCAAATTCAAACAATGTCTATCCACAAATACAGCCCTGCAAAAAATACTAGAAGGAAAATCCCAACTCAAGAAAGATAAGAACATCCAAGAAAACAGAAGAAATAAGTACTTCCATACCAGCAAACACACACACACACACACACACACACACACACACACACACACACACACACACTAACATTACCAACATCAAAAGAACAGGAAATAGCAATCACTGGTCATTAATATCTCTCGATATCAATGGACTCAATTCCCCAATAAAAAGATACAGGTTAACAGAATGGATGTGAAAAAAGGATCCATCGTTCTGTTGCATACAAGAATCACACCCCAGTGATAAAGATAGACATTACCTCAGAGTAAAGGGCTGGAAAAAAGTCTTCCAAGCAAACGGACCCAAGAAGCAAGCTGGAGTTGCCATTCTAATATCTAATAAAATAGACTTTCAACCAAATTTAGTCAAAAGAGACAGAGAAAGATACTTCATATTCATCAAAGGAAAAATCTACCAAGATAATATCTCAATTCTGAACATCAATCTCCAAACACAGGGCCACCCTATTTATAAAAGAAACATTGCTAAAGCCTAAATCACACATTGAACTCCACACATAAATAGTGGGAGACTTCAACACCCTACTCTCACTAATGGACAGGTCGTGCAGACAAAAACTAAACAGAGAAATTATGAAACTAACAGACATTATGAATCAAGTGGACCTAACAGACAGCTATAGAATATTTCACCCAAACACAAAAGAATATACATTCTTCTCAGCACCTCATGGATCCTTCTCCAAAATTGACCATCTAGTCAGTCACAAAGCAAGCCTCAACAGATACAAGAAAAATTGAAATAATGCCCTGTGTCTTATCAGACCACCATGGATTAAAGCTTGACTTCAACAACAGAAACACTGGAAAGCCTACACACTCATGGAAATTGAACAACTCTTTACTCATTAAGCTCTGGGTCAGGGAAGAAAGAAAGAAAGAAATTAAAGAGTTTCTAAAATTCAATGAACATGAAGGTACAACATAGCCAAACTTATGGGACACGATGAAAGCAGTGCTGAGAGGAAAGTCCATAGCACTGAGTGCCTCATGAGAAATTAGAGAGATCACATATCAGCATTTTAAAAGTATACCTGAGGACTGGAGAGATGGCTCAGTGGTTAAGAGCACTGACTGCTCTACCATAGGTCCTGAGTTCAATTCCCAGAAACCACATGGTGGCTCACAACCATCTGTAATGGAATCCAATGCCCTCTTCTGGTGTGTCTGAAGACAGAGTACTCATATACATAAAATAAATAAATCTTTTTTTTTTTTTTAAAGTATATCTGAAAGATCTAGGGGAAAAAAAGAAACAAGCACAACAAAGAGGAGCAGAAGGCAGGAAATAATCAAAATCAGGAGTAAAATCAATCAGCTAGAAACAAAGAAAACAATACAAAGAATCAACAAAACCGCAATCAGGTTCTTTGAGAAAATCAACAAGATAGACAAACCCTTAGCCAAACTAACCAGGAGACAGAGAAACAGTATCCATATAAACAAAATCAGCAATGAAAAGGGGGGGCATAATAACTGACACTGAGGAAATTCAAAGAATCATTAGGTCTTACTTCAAAAACCTGTACTCGCAAAATTGGAAAATCTTAACAAAATGGATGATTTCCTAGACAGATACCACTTACCAAAGTTAAATCAAGGTCAGGTAAATTATTTAAACAGCCCCATAACCCCTAAAGAAATAGAAGCAGTCATTAAAAGTTTCCCACCCCCAAAAAGCCCATGGCCAGATGGTTTTAGTGCAGAATTTGACCAGACTATCAAAAAAGAGCTAATACCAATACTCCTCAAACTATTCCACAAAATAGAAACCGAATGTACACTGCCAAACTCATTCTATGAGACTACAGTCACCCTGATACTTAAATCACATAAAGACTCAACAAAGAAAGAGAATTTCAGACTGATTTCTCTTATGAACATTGATGCAAAAATACTCAATAATATACTTGCAAACCAAATCCAGGATTATATCAAAGACATCAACCATTATGATCAAGTAGACTTCATCCTAGGGATGCAAGGACTGTTGGTACCAGGACCTCCAAAACCAGTGACATCACACCTAGACAACACTGTGACCTGCACACCTGTTGCCAAGGCAACAGCCACCATACTCCCAGAATCCACTTGGTTCACCTCCCACCTTTACCTGTGGCTATGTCACTATCCATATATAAAAGGAAGACCCCTCTGATCTCGCTCTCTCTGTTTCCCCTTCTCTTTTCACCACCATCTTGCCCTTTTCTCTCTCAATAAACCTCATGTGGAAATGTTTGGCCCGGTGTGGTCTTTACTGTGAAGCCGTTGCTGCCACTGGAGGCCAGATGCCACGTGGACTGCCATCACTACCATCACTGCCTGCAGCCACTGCTACACCACGTGGACTCTGTCCGCTGGCACCCTCCGTCACCCACCATGTGGATTTCCACCGCTGCCACAGACCATCGCCACCTGCCGCTGCAAGACTTACATACCACGTGATCTGTGCCATTGCGCCCCCCCCCCCATGTTGATCTAGCCTTTGCCACGTGGGTTAGGCAATTGGACAGGCCCACACCAACCACATGGTTTCACACTTCTTTCCTGCTACTAGACTGCGGAAGCCTGCAAACACATACCAGCATATTGATTGGTAAGGAGTTTCTCCAATCAGTGGGAGGGACCCTACATGCCCACATAGTGCCCGGCCAGCCTTTTCTGGGCTGAGGGGTTAGCGTTTCAATGCCCCAGTTCTTATGACCGGCTTCCTGGCTGACCTATGAGTTAAGACTTAGACCCCCTGGGTGACTTCCTTCTTGAAAGCAGTTCATAAATCCCTCAAGTTCTTGTAGTTGGTCTAAATTCCTGGTACTAGGTTGAACTGCTTTCTGGCGATTTCCGGGAAACTGCCACCGTAGCCCCATGAATAATCATGTGACAACCTGAATTTCTAGCTTGGCTGACCCGTTACTGAACTCTGGTTCAAGAACTCAGATGCATTAATTCTACAGTGGTCCCCCTTCATCCTGTTGTGGCTAACCCTTAACACATTTCTTTCCACTATCCCCTCGGGGACTTCTCATTTCTCAGTACTAGATCTCAAGAATGCATTTCTCTCTATCCCTCTAGATGTCCAGACACAGAACATATTTGCCTTTACCTGAACAGATCCTGACATCCACTTTTCTTCCTAACTTACCTGGACTGTTCTACCTCAGGGATTCCAGGACAGCCCACACCTATTTGGCCAGGCCCTAGCTTCTGACTCACTCTCTTTATCTCTCCCTAAATCTAAGATCGTGCTTTATGTAGATGATGTTCTTCTCTGTAGCCCCTCTCTAGAGATTAGCCAAGCGGACACCTCTGCTCTTCTAAATTTCCTTTCCAGTCGAGGCTACAGGGTTTCACCTTCTAAAGTCCAACTGTCCACTCCTCAGGTCACCTATTTGGGTCTAACTATTACCCCAACCCACAAGGCTTAGATAGAAAGAATCTGATCCAGTCTCTAACTGTTCCTTCTACAAAGGAAGAGATTTTATCATTCCTAGAAATGGCTAGCTTTTTATGTTCCTGGGTTCCTTCCTTTTCCCCCCTTTGTCACCCCTTATATGAAGCAGCGTTAGGCCCCACCCACAAACCTCTTCTCAAACCTGTTACCAAGCCCTTTCAATGGCTGCATCAGGCTCTCCTTAAGGCCCAGCCTTACATCTCCCTGACCTGACTTGTCCTTTTTCCCTCTATGTAACTGAAAAGGAGGGATTTGCCCTTGGAGTCTTAGGTCACCAACTGGGACCTTCTTTTGCACCCGTAGCATACTTGTCAGAAAAAAAAAAACTAGATGTAACCATCCAGGGATGGGTACCTTGTATTCATATCTTGTATTCATTTCTTATTTGAGAGTCAAAAAAACTAACTTTGGGGTCGTCTATAACTGTCTTCTCTTCTCATAACCTGTCACAGCTTACAAAGGCTTACAGACTCTACCTCCTTCCAGGGTTCTTTCTCTTCAGGTAGCTCTAATAGAAGACTCCACACTCACCTTCCAATCATGCCCGCCTCTTAATATTTTCAATCTTCTTCCTCGACCTAATACTAACCACTCCCTATATCACTCTTGCACTGAAACTTTAAAGGAACTATTACCTCATCCTTCACACATACAGGAGGGCACATTGCCTGAAGTCATTTATACCTGGTATACAGATGGAAGCTCCTTTCTATATGAAGGGGCCAGAAAAGCTGGCTATGCCATAGTGTCAGACACCGAGGTGGTAGAGGCACAGGCCCTTCCTACTCACACCACTAATCAATAGGCTGAACTAATAGCCCTTACCCATGCCTTTCAAGTGGCACAGGGACAATTCCTCAACATCTACACAGACTCCAAATATGCTTTCTATATCCTACTGTCCCACACCACTATCTGAAAGGAGCACGGGTTACTTACCACAAAAGGAGAATCAGTAACTAATGAAAACCACATTATGGCCATGCTAAAGGCCTCCCATCTCCCCACAGCTATTGGGATTGTCCACTGCAGATCCCACCAGATGGATGACTCGATTGTCTCCAGGGGAAACAACTGAGCTGGTGAGGCAGCTAGAGCTGAGGCCCTTAGGGGCCTGGACTCATCTCACCCTCCTCAGGACATCCTCACACTGCAACCTGCATCCCCACCTTCACCCCCTGTCACTTGCCAAACTCTGTCCTATCTTCACCAACTCTTTCACTCTAACAGCCAAGCGTAGTCTTCTTTTGTCAAGACCCACTTACAGCCTACTCCTGAGGGCTTAAGTTTCTTAAAATCTATCACTACTTCTTGCAAAACCTGTCAGATGTCAGACTCCAACTCAAGGTATCGTAGCACCTCTTTTCCTACCCATCAGGCTAGAGGTTCCCTTCCTGGAACTGACTGGCAACTTGACTTTACCCACATGCCCACTGTCAGACGTGCCAAGTACCTCCTGGTCTTGATGGATACCTTCTCAGGGTGGGTGGAGGCATTTCTCACAACTAACAAAAGGACTCAGACAGTCTCTGATCTCCTCCTCCAAGAGATCATCCCCCAGTTTGGTGTCCCAGCCCCCCTCCAGTCAGACAATGGTCCTGAATTTACTTCCCAAATTTCTCAAATTCTATCTAAGGCCCTGGGCATCCCCTGGCATTTTCACATTCCCTACCACCCCCAATCTTCAGGAAAGGTAGAAAGAACTAACCGCTCTTTAAAAACCACTCTTGCTAAGCTGTCACAGGAACTTCACCTTGATTGGGTAAAACTGCTACCTCTGGCTCTTTTTAGGCTACAAGCTCTCCCCAAGTGACCTCTCCTCATCTCACCCTTTGAGCTCATGCATGGACGTTCGGTCCTAACTCCTGGTCTTTCACCTAAATGCTCTCCCCTCCCAGACCATCTACTCACCCCATTACTTTGCCACCTCCACTCTCTCCTATGGAACTTTGCCGATCACCATCTACCTCGGCCACACACTGTCTCCTGTCCGATGCCTGTCAACATCAGAGACCAAGTTCTTCTATTCCCTCCAGACCATCAGCCCTCACCCCTCTCTCCCAAATGGCAGGGCCCTTTTAAGGTCATTCTCGTGACCCCTACAGCTGCTATACTCGAGGGACTCTCTCATTGGGTCCAACTGTCTCACCTCAAACCTTTCATCCCTCCACCTAAAAAGGACTCTTCTTCATACACATTGATCCTAACAGGACTGTGCTCTGTTAAGCTCCAGAGGACGTTGAGACCACCCACCTTGTCCCCAATCTCAGAAAATGAGACTCCACTGTGTCAGCCAAGCTCGACCTCACTGGATTAGACATGGGTTTCTCGCCTTCTCCCTACTGGTCATTTCCATCCAGGGTAGCCCTTACATCTGGAGATTCGAGGTTCAAGAAACCCCCATAGATAACAAACAGTCTTTCCAAATAGGTCAGGAAACTGCTCCATAGCTGGATGCCAGGAGCCGATCCAAATTGCTGTCATCCCTGCATCTGTTATCCCATACAAATATTATGATCTCTACGCTTGCTTTCTCTTTGACCAGACAAAAGATTATTGTAGAAAATGGCCAGATGAATATGGGGGCTGCCCATATTGGCCTTGTCAGATACATATGCTAGGATCACAGACCCATCACTTCTTCTATCAACAACACAAGACATTCTTTTTCTACATACAAGACCCATGGGATTCCAGGTGGGAGACAGGAGTTGTTGGTAAGCTCTACTGTAAAAATAAACCCAGGTTCCCAGTAAGTACTATCTGTATCCAGAGAAAATATGTCTCAGTTGCCCAACCTCTAGATATTAGAAAAGTAGGAAAAGTAATCAAACACTTCTCCGAGGTCCTTACCTCTTTGACATCACCCCTCCTAAATGGCACTAACTTGTCATTTCACCTTCTGCTTCAGACCTTGACCTCAGCATACCAACTCCTTAATGTCACCAGGCCTGGTCAATTTAAAGACTGCTGGCTATGCATACCTCTGGAACTAACTCACAATTGCCACTTACAGCCTCTCCAGCCATACTGCCAAGTAACCTTACCTCACCTTTTGTCAGCTGCCCTAACTCCGATGTTGCCATGACTCTATACCTTACCTCTATCCCTCTCTTTGGTGTGGAGAACTGTTTTAAGACTTCCAGAACACATTCTGTAGGAATGCTAAGCTTTCTAGACTGCAATAGAACCATAACCCTTGATATACCATCTCTACCACAATGCCCTGCAGTCCAGAACACGTCAATTCTTTGTGGCACCCAGGTATATCATTGCCTACCCGCCAGCTGGTCAGGAGTTTGCACGTTGGTACTCCTTTTCCCTGAACTGGGAGTAATCCAGGGAAATGAGCTTCTGCCAATCCTAGTTGTAGATATGATAGCTGCCCAACATAAGAAGGTGGTTCAGGTTGTGCCACTCTTGGTTGCCACAGGAATAGCCATAGGTGTTGGTACTGGAGTTGCAGGGATAATGACTTCCATGACCCAATATGATACATTCACTTCCCACTTTAAAAGCAATCTTCAAG
The DNA here is from genome assembly GCA_028551405.1 of Uromys caudimaculatus. Classification (NCBI taxonomy): domain Eukaryota; kingdom Metazoa; phylum Chordata; class Mammalia; order Rodentia; family Muridae; genus Uromys; species Uromys caudimaculatus. Next base: position 17,624,586 of record CM052705.1, read on the forward strand.
AAATGTCTGAAACTGTGCTTACTATCCAGAAACAGATTGATTCTTTGGCAGCTGTGGTACTTCAGAACCAATGGTGCTAGATGTTCTGACAGCTAAAGAAGATGGTCTTTGCTTGTTCCTCCAAGAAAAATGCTGTTTCTATGTCAACCAATCCAGGATAGTGGGAAATAAAAACCAGGAGCTACAGTCAGACATACAGAATTTCAGAGAATATGAGACCTCCAGTTCTGGGATTTTCAAAAACCCTATATGGAAGTGGATACTCCCTTTTGTAACGCCTTTCCTAGTCATCTTCCTGGTGTTATTATTTGCTCCCTGCCTCATTAATCTTGTTTCTACATTTCTTCAATGACAAACACAAAAAATTTCTAGCCAAACTATTAATCAGTTCCTATTACAGGCTTACCAGCCGCTACCCACAGAAGAGTCACTGTCCACAGAGGAACCTGATGCGAGTGTTTACCAGGTGGACTCTGATGGTGAAAGTCAGCTACACCCCAAAATTGACGACGCCCCTACACAGCAGGAAGCAGCTTAAGAGACATGAAGTCCCCATTCCCTTTTCACCATTGGCTGCCCCTCCCTCTTTTTTTCTTCTCCTTAAAATAAGAAGAAGGGAGGTATGTTGGTACCAGTACCTCCAAAACCAGTGACATCACACCTAGGTGACAGTGCGACCCTCACACTTGTTGCCAAGGCAACAGCCACCGTATCCCCAGAATCCACTTGGCTCACCTTCCACCTTTACCTGAGGCTACATCACTATCCATATATAAAAGGAAGACCCCTCTGATCTCTCTCTCTCTCTCTTCCCCCCCTTCTCTTTTCCCCACCACCTTGCCCTTCTCTCTCAATAAACCTCACGTGGAACTGTTTGGCTTGCTGTGGTCTTTCTGGAGCCGCATGACAATCACAACAGGGATGGTTCAATATATGAAAATACATCAACATTATCCACCATATAAACAAACTGAAAGAAAAAAAATCACATGATTATCTCATTAGACTCTGAAAAAGCCTTTGATAAAATCTGACACCCCTTCATGTTAAAGGTATTAAAGAAATCAGGGATACAGGCACATACCTAAACATAATCAAAGCAATATACTGCAAGCCAATAGCCAACATTAAACTAAATGGTGAGAAACTTAAAGCATTTTATCACTAAAATCAGGTACAAGACAAGGCTGCCCACTCTCTATCAACATAGTACTTGAAGTTCTAGCCAGAGCAGTAAGACAACTAAAGGAGATCAAGGGGATAGAAATTGGAAAGGAAGAAGTCAAAGTATCACTATTTGTGGATGATATGATAGTATATATAAGGGATCCCAAAAATTCTACCATAGAACTCCTACAGCTAACAAATACCTTCAGCAAAGTGGCTGGATACAAAATTAACTCAAAGAAATCAGTGGTCCTCCTTTAGACAAATGATAAATGGGCTGAGAAAGAAATTACGGAATCAACACCATTTACAATAGCCACGAATAATATACAAAATCTTGGTGTAACTCTAACCAAGCAAGTGAAAGAGCTATATGACAACTACTTCAAGTCCCCAAAGAAAGAAATTGAAGAAGATATCAGAAGATGAAAAGATCTCCCATGCTCATAGAAAGGTAAGATTAATATAGTGAAAATGGCCATCTTACAAAAAGCAATCTACAGATTCAATGAAATCCCCATCAAAATTCCAACACATTTTTTTATAACCTTGAAAGAGCAATTCTCAACTTCATATGGAAAAACAAAAAAGCCAGGACAATCCAGTGCAATAGAAGAACTTTAGGAGGAATCACCATCACTGACCTCAAGCTGTACTACAGAGAAATAGTGATAAAAAATAAAAACTGCATGCTATTGGTACAGAAACAGTCACGTTGATCAATGGAATCAAATTGAAGACCCAAAAATGAACCTATACACCTATGGACACTTGATTTTTGATAAAGAAAACAAAACCATACAATGGAAAAATGAAAGCATCTTTAACAAATGGTGCTGGACTAACTGGATGTCTACATGTAGAAGAATGAAAATAAATCCATACTTATCACCCTGCACAAAACTCAGGTCCAAGTGGATAAAACCAAACACACTGAATCTAATAGAAGAGAAAGTGGGAAGTACCCTTGAATGCATTGACACGGGAGACAATTTCCTGGACAGAACACAAATGGCTCAGGCTCTAAGATCAACAATTGATAAATGGGGACCTCATGAAACTGCAAAGCTTCTGTAAGACAAAGGATATTGTTAATAGGACAAATTGGCAGCCTACAAATTGGGAGAGTATCTTCATCAACTCTATTTGACAGAGAGCTAATATCCAAAATTTTACAAAGAACTCAAGAAGTTAGACATTAACAACCCAAATAACCCAATTAAAAATGGGGTACAAAGACTTCTCAATATAAGAATCTCGGATGGCCAAGAAACACTTAAAAAATGTTCAAAGTCCTTAGTTATCAGGGAAATGCAAATGGAAACATCTCTGAGTTTCCATCTCATATGCATCAGAATGGCCGATATTAAAAACTCAAGAGCTAGCACATGCTGGCGAAGACAGGGAGCAAGGGGAACACTCCTTCACTGCTGGTGGGAGTGTAAACTTGGACAACCACTTTGGAAATCAATTTGGCAGTTTCTCAGAAAACTGGGAATAGTTCTATCAGCTATGCCACTCCTGGGCATATACCCAAAAGGTGCTCCAACACCCCACAAAGACACTTGCTCAACTATCTTCATAGCAGCTTTATTTGTAATAGCTAGAAACTGGAAACAACCTAGATGTCCCTCAACTGAAGAATGGATAAAGAAAATGTGGTACATCTACACTATGGAATACTATTCAGCTATTAAAAACAAAGACATCATGAATTTTTTAGGCACATGGGTAGAACTTGAGAATATCATCCTGAGTGAGGTAACCCAGTCCCCAAAGGACATGTATGGTATATTTTCACTTATAAGTGAATATTAGTCATAAAATACAGGTACTATGTTACACTCCACAGACTCAAAGAAGCTAACCAAGAAGGAAGGCCCAAACTAAGGAAGCTTGAATCTCACTTAGAAGGGGGACTAGAATAGTCCTAAGAGGCAGATGGAGGGAGGGAACTGGAAGGGAGGGAGGAGGGGAAGGAAAATAGGGGTTCAGGATCAAGTGTGGAAAAAGACAGGAGAGATGGCCAGATGGCCATGAAAATGAACGGAAATCTGCAGTGGACAGGGATAAGGAAGTGGGAGGCATCTCCAGCATGAGACCGAGACCTGGGATAAGAGAGGAACCCAGGAATCAATGGGGTTGACCTTAGCTGTGACTCAGTACCTAGGGAATATGGAACCTGAAGAGGCCACCTCCTGTAGCCAGGCAGGAGCCCCAGAGATGTGATAGAGACACCAACTCACTCACAAAACTTTCAATCTAAAATTTATCCTGTCTGTAAGAACTGCAGGCAGAGGGGATGGAGCAGAGACTGAGGGAACGGCCAACCAATGACTGCCCAACTTGAGACCCATCCTATGGGCAAGTACCAATCCCTAACACTGCTAGTGATGCTCTGTTATGCTTGCAGACAGGAACATGTTGTCCTCTGGGAGGCTCCATCCAGCAGCTGACTCAGACAGATACAGACACTCACAGCCAAACAGTAGATGGAGCTTGGGGACTCTTACGGAAGAATAGGAGGAAGGACTGTGGCCCCACAGAGGAGAGGAACTTCACAGGAAGACCAACAGAGTCAACAAACCTGGACCCTTGGTGCTCTTAGAGTCTGAACCACCAACCAAAGAACACACATGGGCTGGACCTAGGCCTCCCCACACATATGTAGCAGATGTGCAGCTTGGTCTTCACATGGGTCCCAAACACCTGCAGCAGGGATTATCCCAAAAGCTGTTGCTTATGGGATCTGTTCTTCTAGTTGGGCTGCCTTGTCTGGCCTCAGTGGGAGCAAAAGCACCTAGCCTCACAGAGACTTGAAGTGCTAGGGTAGGGGGATACCCAGGGGACCCCTACATGCTCAGAGTGGAAGGAGATGGGGGAAAGATTGTGTGTGGGTGACCAGGAGGGGGCAGTGAGCAGGAGGTAAAGTGAATAAGTAAAAAATAATAATAAAAAAAAAGTTTTAAAAAAAAAAGAAAAAAATACCTCACTGGGTGGTGGTGGTACACGCCTTTAATTCCAGCACTCTAGAAACAGTGTCTTGAAAAAAAAATCAAAAAACAAAACAAAACAAACTGCTTCTGCTCTGTGAGTTCTAATGTTCCTTTGTATCAACAGCAGCTTATTAACATCTGTGCCTTATGCCTGTGTGAAGGAAGCAGCAAATCCCTAAGAAATGGCTTGATAACCCAGGCAAAGTGCACTGAACTCAGTGCCCTCTGCATCCGTCAGTGACGTTCTTGTGATGTGGAGTAAGTTACTTTTCCTGTTGCTGGGCACAAGAGCTGACTGGAGCCACATAAGGGAGGCGATGTTTACTCAGGTCCTAGTTCAGGGCCAGCAATCCATCACTGTAGGTAAAGCTCAGCAGCAGAAGCAGCTGGATCTGCGGAGCTTGCAGCTGAGCACTGCACTGTGCTGACCCAGAAGCAGAGACTGGGCCAGAAGCAGGGCAGGTCTGAACCTCCAAGACCTGCTCCTAAACATCCTACACACATCAGTTAGGTCCTACAGCCTGGCCATCCCACAGCCTTCCAAAACAGTACCAGCATGCAGTCGTGGGGATCAATCATTCAAACACAGACCTGTGGGGCCCACTTCAGAATCAAGTCATAACTTTGACCTCCCCCCACAGACGAGAGATCTGTACAATAGCTTTCACTTAATGCATCTTCACCATCTGGCAGCTAACTTTTAAATGCCCCGTGTGACCAGCTGCCTGCTGCCTCCTGCCTCTGCCACACCCCTTCCACACTATGATGGACTGTATCCCTTCAAAGGACAAGCTGGAATAAACCAACCCACCCTCTCTCTGGCCTTTTGTTACAGCAATAAGAGAGGAACTCATAGGATTTTAAAAGGAGGAGGAGATTGTAGTTACCTGCTTCTCTGAATAAAACCAAACCGAAACAAAAAGCACCATTTGGGCCTTTCTACCTTCCTAGAATTAGCTTCTGGGAGAAGCCAGAGCCAGCTCACCACCTTTCTCCATGAACACTCGGGTTACCCCACTATCTGCATTTCTCTCTCTGTGTGTGTGTGTGTGTGTGTGTGTGTGTGTGTGTGTGTGTGTGTGTGTGTGTGCGTGTGTGTGCACTGGTGTGTGTGACAAACTTTCTAAGTTCTCTGGGAATTAAACAGCCCAGATGAGGACTCACTGGAGACAGTGAGACATTAGATGACCCTGGGACATCCTAAATGGCGGATGGAAGCACTTGTCGGAGGGCGCAGGGGAGGGGCTGTTTTTGGAGATGAAATTCTCCACTTTGGCAAGGAAACAAGTCAACCTGGGAGAGGGCAGGGGTTTCCAGGATATTCACAGCCTCTTAAAAAGCCAAAAAGGCCAGGCATGGTGGCACATACCTTTAATCCCAGCACTAAGAAGACAGAGGCAGGTGGATGTCTATGAGTGGGAGGCAAGCCTGGTCTACAGAGTAAGTTCTAGGACAGCCAGGGCTACACAGAGAAACCCTGTCCTGAAAACTAAAACAACCAAAACAAACAAGAAAGAAAGAAAGAAAGAAAGAAAGAAAGAAAGAAAGAAAGAAAGAAAGAAAGAAAGAAAGAGAAGAAGAGAAGAAAAAGAAAAAGGCAAATAAAAGCTCCCAGGTCACCATCCGAGGCTACATGGGAGCCCCAGGCCTTCACTTGAACCAATTCTGACAATAATAAGTTGTCAACTCGCTGTAAGTGCTTGACACCCAGGTGTGCTTTTCTCCTGGTCATGGATGGCCAAAATTGTTGCAGGAGTCTTTACAGTCAGCGCCTGGGCCCCTGCAGCCCTAACAGACTAAACTCAAACACTTATCCTCAATAGACAAATCTAAATAAAATCAAGAAATAGTAAAAGGCAGAGAAAGGTCTTGTTCAGTGTGGACACGTTGCAAAGAACAAATAAGGAGATCAGCCGCTCCCCAAGTCCATCTTTGGGGTCCTGACATGAGGTTTATGTTTAGTTAGAGGGCAAGAGATATGCATTACTAAGCACCTGGTGAGACATGGTACCCCATTACCAAAATTGAAGTCATGGTCTGTACCCCAAGAAAGCAGGTTCAGCCATCTGTCCTGGAGAAATCAATTAAATTCACGGTAAAGAGCAGAAGAAGATGAACTCAGGGTGGGAAGAGGGACAAGGAGACTGCAGCCCTCCAACCCGTACATCCATTTTTGGGGTCCTGAGGTGGGATTAAAGGTGGGATTTTAAAAATTATTTTCTTTTTCGATGTTATAATGATATCATTTTACAGTATACTGTTCTCCCTCCAATGCCTCCCATGTCCCCCTCCTCACTCCCCTTCAAATGCATGACCTCTTTGTCATTAAGTGTTGCTACATATGTATGTTCATATACAACCTGTTCGGTCTATATAATATTTCTTGTATGTGTGCTTTCAGGGCTGACCATTCAGTACTGGATACCCAGTTGCTGTGCTCTTCCCTGGGGAGGACCATTTCTTCCACTGTTGAGTTCCTTCTGTCTGTAGTTCTTTGTATAGGGTTGAGAGTTTGTGGGTTAATTTTTTATTTTTATTTTTGAGACAGCGTCCAACTGTGTAGCCCTAACCTATATATAAAACTGTCTATGTTGACAGGCCTCAGACTCATTCTGCCTGCAGAGTGGTGGAATCACTAGGATTAAAGACATGTTGGTCAAGACACTGAACTGAGATTAAAGTTTAAACAGAAGATTAGAGCAATCCAAGCAGTCCACCAGCCACTGACCAGATCTTGTCGGGCTTCTGCCTCCTCCTGTAAAGAGGTCTAACTGGTCAGAGGGAAACAAGTATTCCTTCTACTCAGACTGTTTCCTTCTCTTAGCATTAGATTCCTGAGGAATTATTATTTTTTGGTTGGGCGAGCATTGTTTTAATAGTCTAATAGTTCAGTTGAGAGACACAAATGTCTCTTAAGGATGTCTTCATTTCTGTGTAGGCTGTTACACTGCCCAGCACAGACGTACCATCGGCCGTTAGTCAGAGCGCTGTGCAATGTCCTGGGAGACCAGCTCCTCCTCTGGCTGCACCAGGCTCCAGTCTTTTTCCGTCTCCTAGCACAAAATTCTGGGGGAGATTTCAAGTTGGGGTCTATTGTTCTGCGAGCCTGACACTGGACAGTAGAGGAGTGTTTAGAACACCTTCATCTTATCAGGATGCTTACAGAATCGCTTCCAGGAAAACAAAACTTCTTCCGGAAAAACAGCACATTGATTACTAGGGGGAGAATTCCAACCATTTCCTGGGATGTCCTTGGGGAAGGCAGAGCTGCTCCAGCACACATGGCCACTTCCTGCCACCAAGTTAAGATGGCACCCCAGCATCCCTTTTTCCTGTCTGCTTTCTGCTGTCTCTCCTGACTGAACAGAGCTAGCAGTCTTGGCTGGTGTCTGAGGCACAGTGACCACAAGCAAAATCCCCCATCTTTCCTTGCTCAGTAATACCCATCGAAGGCCCAAAGCACAGCAATGTTGCTCACCCAAAAGAATAGCACTTGTTTGCATTGCTGAGCGTAGAAAATCCTTGGCAGCTGGACCCAGAGCCTCTGTGTCACAGGAGAGAGCTGTTATCTACTTCCAGACTAGTGCTGGTAGTTTATAGCCCTGCATCTCAGACAGCTGCCCTCAGGAAGGCTTGTTTGAAGCAGGAACAGGACATAAAGTCCTTCAGACACTTCTGCTACCAGCTCAGCTTAACTAAGCTGTGAGAGCCTGTTTTGATTCCTGGATCCTGCAGGGCTAAGAGGAGCTGGAGGTGGCTCAGTGGTTAAGAGCATTGGCTGCTCTTCTGAAGAACCCGGGTACAATTTCAAGCATCCATACAGCAGCTCACAGCTGTCAGTAACTCTAGTTCCAGGGGATCCAACACTTTCTTCTGGCCTCCACTGGTACTAGGCATGCACATGACACACAGACACCCATGCAGGCAAAATGCATGTGCACATGCAAAAAGAAGCTGTTTCAAGAAGTATAAACTTTGAGAGGGGAGAGAAGTCTGGTGTGCTAGTACTCACCTTGTCGGACTGGTACCACACCCCTGGCAAGAAGCAAATTACGGGAGGAAGGTTGTTTGGACATATGGGTTTGAGTGGATTCAGTACAGTTGAGCATGGTGGGGCAGGCATGGTGGCAGGGGATTCAGTAGAGAAACTCCACCCTGGTGAGGCAGGCATGGTGGCAGGAATGTGGAGTGACTGGTCACAGTACATTTATACCTAGGCAGCAGAAAACAAACAGGAAGTAGGGTGGGGCTATGAAGCCACAAGGTCCATTCCCCAGTGAGCCATTTCTTCCCTCAAAGCTCTGGTTTCAAACCCTTCCAAATCAGTGCTATACCATCTGGGGACCAATTATCCAAACACACGTAAGGGAAAGTTCACATTCAAACCACATTTGGCCTGGCCATGGCCAGAAATGTGCCCGGTCCCAGATCAACTAGTCTGGGCTGGGAGCTGGAGTTGCAGAATGACATTAGCATGCTCAGAGAACAAGACACAGTTGGTCAGGACCCGTGGTCTAGCTACTCTAGGGAACCTGCTATGTTTATTAACTGTTGCTGCAGAGCACGGCTCTCACCTCAAATTCAATAAGAGAGACCAACACAGATTCTCCACCACTGAAGCAGTTATGTGAGCTTTTATTAGTTATAGAACAAAAGAAATCATGACATTACTGGGTTTACATTGGTTGGGACCACAAATAAACTAGTTACAGCAAAGTGGGGAGACTCAGTTGAGGTGCCCCTGGTGATATCCTTAACTAGGGGGTTGATGGAAGCTAGTAATGATGTGCTAAGAGTACGTTTCAAAGATTTCACATGATGGTCAAGAGTGGTAGGCAAGAAACAGGTAGGCAAGGAACTGACAGGGCTAGAGATAGCCCCAGATAATTGGACTCTAGATCTGTGACATCTTAAGTCTTCACCATCCTGATGCTCTGGTCTGCCATTCAGCTTTTTTCCTCCTCTGGGAATGTCAGTTTACACTCTCCAGGTAGCAATGAGAATGGCATCTCATGCCAAGGGAGACAGGCTCTGCTTTTGTCTCTGCTTTTCAACGGCAAAGCAAAGCACAATATCTTGTGAATTTAAGCAGGAGTTCATACCAGTGTGGTACATTTAAATTGAACCAGCAACACCATTAACCTTCTCCAGAGGCCATTTAGAACAGAACAGATTTCCTCAGCAAAGTCTCTGAAGAAAGGGTTCTACCATGTGGCTCCTTTCCCCTCTATAGAGCACGACCATGCCCGAGCACAGGCTGGTTCTTATTCTTCTAGTCCTGTTTAGAGTTTCCATCATGACCTCTGATTCTATAAGCTATGCTGTGTAAGAAGGTTAGCTAAGCACGGGCCTATGAGCAAGCCAGGAGGAAGTGCTTGTCTGTGCTTTTTTCCTGCTCTGACATCCCTCAATGATGGGCCATGACCCAGAAGTGTAAGTTAATAAACCTTTTCTTCTCTTAAGTTGCTTTTGGTCAGAGTGTTTTACCACAGCAACAGAATAAAACCAGAACAAGCAGCAACAAAATGCTTACAGCTTAAATGAACTAGAAGGCTAGCGGTGTGATTTAATCCCTAGCACAGTATGTGTGTGTGTGCATGCACGTGCATGTGTGTATGCATGCCTGTGCATATGTGCATGTGTGTGGTGTATGTGTGTGCACATGTGTGCATGTATATGTATGTGTGCATGTGTGCATGTGTGTGTGTTCATGTGTGGGTATGCATGTGCTTGTGTGTGCATGTGTGCCTGTGCATATGTGCATGTGTGCAGTGTATGTGTGTGCATGTGTGAGCATGTATGTGTGCATGTGCATGTGTGCACATGTGTGTGTGCATGTGTGGGTATGCATGTGCATGTGTGTGCATGTGTGTGGTGTATGTGTGTGCATGTGTGTGTATGTGTGTGCATGCGTGTGTATGTGTGTGCACATGTATGCATGTATATGTGTGTATATGTGTACACATGTGCGTGTGTGCAGGTGCATATGTGCACTTGTGTGCATGTGTGTGCATATGTGGGTATGCATGTACATGTGTGTGAATGTGTGCTTGTGTGCCTGTGCATAGGTGCATGTGTGCATTGTATGTGTGTGTGCATGTGTGTGCATGTGTATGTGCATGTATGCATGTGTGTGCATGTATGTGTGTATGCACATGTGCATGTGTGTGCATGTGTGTGTGTGCCCCTTGGGACTTGGGACAAGCTGCATTAATTGAAGATACAGAAACTGCTACTCAGTTGGTAGAGTGCTTGCCTAGCATCCACAAAGCCTTGGGTTCAGTCACTAACACTATTTTGGGCACGGTGCTGCAGCCTTCAGGAGGCAACAGCAGGTAGAGCACTTACCTTTTGCTACACTACTTTAAACTCCAGGTGGACCGCACTACCAGCCCCGCCCAGGTTCCCTCAGATCCATGGATGAGAGACACATACACATTAGCTTATTTTAAACCTGCCTTCTTGGCTCAGTTGCTGGGCGCTTCTAATCTCCTGCAGCTACTGTGCTCTTCCCAATACTCTTACACCCTAAATCTGCCCTCAGCTTTAGTTGCTCAGTTACATTTAGTCCCAGCTCAACACCCGAAATCTGACCTCAGCTTTAGTTGCTACCCAGGCCCAGCTGGGGAAGTGGTCGATGGCTACTCCACCCTAGATCTCACATGGCTGATGGCCTTTTCTCCCTCTGAAGCATGGTGAGTACTCCTTTCTTCTTCGTGTCTCCTCCTCCTCTCCTGCAGGGACCCAGAAATCCCACCTCTTTCCTACCCAGCAATTAGCCTCTGGCATCTTTACTGATAGATCAAGAACCAATTGGGGAACAAGACCTTAGCATCAGAACCACTCCCTATAGGCAGGAGGGTCAGGGGTTTGAAGTAGTTCTGAGTTACCTGAAATCCTATCTCAAAATAGTAACATACAAACATGACCTTAAACAATTAGAAACTTATTTGTCTCTTTTTTCAAGAAGCTAGGAGATGGCTGGTGTAGAGCAGATAACTGGGTCCTTTCACTCAGGTCACCTTCAAGACAGCGTCCCATAGTTTCCATGTTCCAGACTGCATTGGGAAGGGAAGGCATTCGGAAAGGGCACAAGAGACACGCCAGCTCACTGTGAAGCAGGCTCCAGGCTGCCGGCATCTCTTTTGCTAACACTCCATTCTCTAGAACTAAGTCCCTGTCTCCTCGGGGTACAAGCAGGGGTGGGAAGTACAGTCCCTGTCCCAGACAGCCAGATGCCTGAAAGCAGGCCTCTGAAACCCCAGAAGAAGGGAAAGATGGATGTTACAGGGAGACAGGTAAGAATTCCAGCAGAATCCTGTTTGTTTGGGGGTCAGTCATTTGATTTGAGATAAGGTGTGCTGACATAGACCAAGCTAACCTTGAACCCCTGATCCTCCTGCCTCCATCTCCCGAGTTCTGGGCTCACAAGTGTGTATCACTATGCCCATTTCCAGAGGATGTGTGTGGTGTCTTTGCCATGGAACTGGGGGACTATGGTGGCTCTGGAGCTCCCTGGCTGGCAGCTGGTGCGCAGCAGTCCATCCTTCAATCTCTTCCACCAGGACGGACCCTGTTCAGACTGCTGTCTCTCTTTCTACTAAAAACCTCAGCATTCATCATCGTAAATTGAGTCAGGAGATACTGAAGGAAGAGCCAGGCGTTGAGCCAGCATGGAGAGCAAGCTGTGTCAGACACACAGAGAGACACATTTATGTCTTCTTAAAAATGTCAAAAACTATTGCACCAAATGTATTCACAACAAATTCTCAATCTATGTCGATTTTACCAAGTGCTAGTTTCTGTTAGTACCTGTGAGTGTTGTCAGTCATAGGTTCATTTTATTCCAATCTTTACAAAGATGTCATTACATTTATTTATTTGTCTGTGTGTGGGCACATGTGCCGTGATGCATATGAGGTCAGAAGCCGGCTCTGCTACCATTGTATGTAGCATGTGGGTTCTAGGACTCCAATTTAGGTTCTCAGGCTTGGTAGCAAGTGCCTTCACCTGCTGAGGCCCTTGCCAACTTTTACTCCAGTATTTTTGCTTGTTGTGGGTTCCTGACCCCATCGGCAGCTGAGGTTTCAGGATTAAGAGGAGCTGGGGAGCAGGGTCTCAGGTGGCATGAGTATGAGGGGGCTAGATTACATAGCTAGAGTCAGGGGGAGGGGGAAACAAGGACAAGGGAGGAGGTGCTGCGACAGAGGCAGAGGCCTTCCAACTGTATCTATCAGCTCGATTAGTAGACTGCTGGTCATGTGATTTCTGAGAAGCCAGTTCTCTTTGAGGGAAACAAAAGCCTAACTGGCTTTATCATGACATGGCTGTTGTTTCTATGGAGTTGAGTAGGCCGCAGCCTGATTTGGGTTAGGGAGCTAGGAAGCGGCCCCACTCCTGCTGTACTTTCTGAGAGTCATTGGGGTGTGGGCAGCTCTTTACCTTCCCTCATCTGGCTTGGGAACCTACAGTTTGTTTGTTTGGTTTTTCGAGACAGAGTTTCTCTGTGTAGCCCTGGCTGTCCTGGAACTCACTCTGTAGACCAGGCTGGCCTCGAACTCAGAAATCTGCCTGCCTCTGCCTCCCAAGTGCTGGGATTAAAGGCGTGCACCACCACGTAGCTTTTACTTGAATTTTTATTACTAACATTACCTTTTAAATCATTCATTATGCTTCATGATGATACATTTTAGGAGGCTGTGAGTGGGCTAAAGAGGCTGCAGGCTTGAAAGAGACTCCTGAAGACACAAGAAAGAGAGTGAACATACATGTAAGAAGAATTTTCTGGGGACTAGGGAGAAAATTTGCAAATCACAGACACAAAGCCGTTCTAGTAACAGAATTGCCTCATGAACCCTAGGGCAGAGGGCAAGACACCTGTCCTAGCATAATCTTCAGGGGAGCCAGGAGGGAGAAGGTTCTGGAGTGACCATCCTGGCTGTCATAGAGATTGAGGATGAGGGGTTTTGGCATATGAGTGACCTTCAGCATCTGCAGTTTCCAGTCCCCATGTGCCACGGTTTAGGACAATATTTACTTAGGCGGCTGCTCCATTCGTTCATAGTCTTGGATGCATTAGCCAAGAAAGTCCCTGGACACAGGGCAGTGACATCAGTCAGTGCTCTCTGAGGAAGTGTTTCTTAAATAAAGGAGAAATTGAAAAGGGAATGTCAATTAGGACGGCAGCGAGCACTGCTCTGTGCTGCCCATTTCTCCCTCAGCTCAAGTGGGTTTTGATTTGCTCCAAGCTAGAACAGAAGTTAATTGAAGGCCATTTTTCTTTCTTTGCAAGGAGCAGTGTTCAAGGGAACAGTAAGAGTATGGCCTTCCTCTCTCTGTTTGTATAAAAGTGGCCTTGGGGATGAATGTTTAACAATTATCCTGTAGCTGGAGCCCTTTTGGGAAGGACAGACCTCGTATAAGTGCTTAATGCTGAATCCCAAGGCTGCCTATCCCGGAGCCCTCCCGGATGAATGGCGTTTCCCTTCCAAGGCTACTTGCCAGTGGGGTCTGCCCATCTCAAATGGGGTGGAGGAGTTTTTAAGGGTGGGACCTAACTGGCAAAAAGCAGGTCACTAAGGTCAGACCTTGAAGGCTGAGGCTTTGTTGCTTGTTTGTTTGAACACAAGCCCAGGGAAGTAACCAGAGTCTGATTAGTAGCACAATGTAGGGTAGCATATTTGGAGTAGAGAGATGGTTTTTGTGTCTTTTGCGGCCTGTGTTCATTACTTTCTGTGGTTGCCAACTCCAACTGGCAGACGACTGGCCTCCCTTAGCTCAGAGTTCAGGGGATTTCACTCAGGACAGTGTGGAAGGCGGGGGACATGGCTCCTGCCTGCATGACACTGATTGATCACCCAGAGAAAGTCAGCCAAAAGCAGCAACAAAGCCTCAGCCTTCAAGGTCTGACCTTCGTGACCTGCTTTTTGCCAGTTAGGTCCCACCCTTAAAAACTCCTCCACCCCTAAACTGTGCCCCTAGCTAGAGATCAACACCCAGTCGTGAACGGTGAACACTCAGTGTTCAAACAAACAAGGCAAGAAGAGAAGGTGGAATGCACATGCCTGTAACACAGTAGAAGCCATTGCTGAAGCATTGGGAGTGAGGAAGCTTAACTAAAAAGCAGCTAAAAGCTTAGATGCCCTGTCTGAGCCCTATAACCCTGCCACTGCCACTGCTCTCTGTTTCTCGCTTGGCCCCGCCCGACTTTGGTCATTTTCTTGTTTTGAGGAAGGATCTCAATAGGTGGCACAGATTGGCCTTGAGTTTACCATGTGATCTTTCTTCTTGCCTCAGCTTTCTTAGTGCTGAGATTACAAAACTGTGCCAAAACTTGTCAGGCCCTTCCTTCCCTTTTATGAGCAAACCCCAACATACACACACTCATACTCACACATACACTCATTCTCATTTACACACACACTCACACACAAACATACTCACACATACACACAAACACATACACATGAACACACTCACACACAGCCATGCACATATACACACTTACAATACTCACACATGCACTTACACACACATTCATACACACAATTACACAACATACTCACACACACACACACACACACACACACACACACACACACACACACACACACACACCCTTGTTCTACATTTCTGCCTCAATGCTGGGGTGTCAGAATGCACGGATGTGCCGCTCAGGGAGGTGAACTACAGGGGAGTCAGGGCATTTCTTCCTTGCCTTTTCGGGGTGCTGGCCACTGATACACTGCTCAAGGAAGGTGAAACACATAATATAGGGGTCCCAGCCTGTGTTTCTCCAGGTGAGACAGAGACTGTGGTTCTTAATCTCCTGTGCACCCAGATGCCTCTGGGAACCCAAGGAGTTGGGAATGGAGCCACAGGCCATCGATGAGCCCAGGACAGGGGACATCTGGCTTAGCTCTGAGTGATAGCCAGGAGTACAGAGGCTTAGCTGCAGTTCTATATGATTAAGCCAGCCCCCACCCCATCCCCTTCATCCCTGAAGGAGACAGTCCTTACTTGTCCAAACATGACTGTTTTGTTCATGGCAGATGAAGATGCATACATCTTATCTTACCCTGGGTGAACCAGAAGTTAAATACCTTCTGCAGGAGGGAATGCACAGGAAGGGAAACTCATTGGCTAAACACTTGGGACCTATCTAGACACCTCATTAGCTTCGAGAACTCTAGGCTCTATGTTAATTGACTGGTTGTCATGGCCCTCTTAGTGGGGTGTGATGGTCATGTGCTCCAGGACAGGAACCTGGTAGGGAGCTAGTTCCAAGTCCTGCCGTTCTCAATTATGAGATTTATTGGGGTTCTGAACTTGCTACAACCTTACCAGTCCTTCTGTCTGTTGTCATGATCCACTCCCCCTCACACACACATACACACTTACACACATGCACACACACACACACACACACACACACACACACACACACACACACACACACACACACACAGAGCCATCATCTGCCATATTTTGTGAGAAGCAGTTCAACCTTCCTTTTCTTCAGATCTGACCTCAGGTCTACATTCTCCCTGCAGACACAATGTCATTTTCCTGAACAAAGTCAACTCCCTCTGAGCCAAGGTCTCATGCTGCCAGTTAAGATGGCTGACCCTGTTCTCTTGCTCTGCTGAAAACATTTAAACATTGAGGCTGGGACTTGAGAGAGAGCTCTGTGGTGAGGAGCACTGACTGCTCTTCCAGAGGACCCCACTTCAGCTCACGACGCTGATATCAGACAGCTCACAATCCCCGAAACTCCAGTGCCAGAGACTCAGGTGCCCTCTTATGACCTTTATGACATGTACCGTGCATTCACACAGATACATACACATACATTTAAATAATAAAAATAGATCTTTTTTTTAAAAAATAGATTAGATTAAGTGGTTTGGTTTTTTTTCAGTTTTCCTTTTATTTTCTTTTATTGAGACACTCATGTAGGGCAGCCTGGCCTTGGATTCTGTGTTTGAGCTGTCAGTGACAGAGACCAGGAGGGCAAGCAGACAAGGAGCTGAGTGTGGTGGCTTACACCTCTAACCCCAGCAGTTGTTCAGGATGACAAAGAGGATCATCAAGAGTTCAGCGTCAGGCTGGAGAGATGGCTCAGCGGTTAAGAGCACTGACTGCTCTTCTAGAGGCCTTGAGTTCAAGTCCCAGCAACCACATGGTGGCTCACAATCATCTGTAATGGGATCTGATGCCCTCTTCTGGTGTGTCTAAAGACAGTGATACACTCACATTGAATTAAAAAAATAAACCTTCAAAAAAAAAAAAAAAAAGTTCAGCGTCACCCTGGGCAGAAGATGAGGAAGAGGAAAAGGAGGGAGGGAGAAGAATGGGGCTTGGTCTGGTGTGGGGCAGTGGTCTGTGGCAGGCAATCTGACACCCGGTTGAGCACGGGCTGAAAATTCTGGGAGACCCAGTGGAATATCCACAAGCAGTAGAATATCCACGAGGGACCGATTTTGTTTTGGGCCAACGCTCCCGGAAGACTCCTGTAAAAACAGCTACAGCTTTCACAACCCCTGTATAGAGAGAGGCCTGGCATGTGAAATTTGTCACGTAGAAAGCAACTCGGAGTCCTTCCACAAGCAAATGAGGCACTACAAAGTCCCCAAACCAAGCCAATGAACCAGGGGTTGCCAAACCCCTGACCCCTCCCAAACAGTATATCAGACCATCCAACCTATGTAGCTCTCTCTCTCTACCTGCCTGCCCTGCCCACTTCAGCCTGCGCCTGCTGCCTGCCATCCAGAAGGAATAAAGGTACAAAAACTGCTCCGGCTTCTGAGAGCTTCTGTCCAAAGAGCTGTAGCACTTTCGGCCTGGGAAGAGATCTGCTCTCTGGGCTGAGTGCTGGGGCGTGCACAGCGGCTGCAGGTCTCGCGGGGATCGAGCTGCAGCCAGGACCTGGCTCGGAGCAGGAGAGCAGCCAAGGCATCTCGCACTCCCATCCCTGCTCACGCTCTCTCCCTCTGCCGCAGCCCAACAGTCTGGGGTTGGATGGGAGGCAGCACAAGGCCTGGAAGTTGAGGATTATGATTCTGAGGAAGCATGATTCACTGGTAAGTAGCCTTGCTCCTGTTCTGGCCTTCAAAGCTTGGCAGAGGAAGGAAGGAGCACGTGTCTCCTCCCTGATGCTCTGGGAAAACTGACTCAGGCAAATGCCAGTGAGTATCCCTAGAAAGCTCATGGACCAGTTTTTTTCATATTGCCGGGGCAAGTTCCTGTTCCCTTGTTAAACAATACAATTATATTCCCCTACTGGCAAGGCATAGTGGCACACACACCTTTAATCCCAGCACGGGAGTTGGGGATAAGGGGTGGGTGCTGGGAGGTTGGAGTGGGCAGAGGCAGGTGGATATCTGTCCAGCTAGCAAGTTCCAGGACAAGAGGTACATAATAGAGAGACTCTATCTCAAAAACCAAACCAAAACAAAAGCAAATGTATTCCACAGTCTCAGAGGCCGGAATCCACAATGTCATGTAGGCAGGGTGGATCCTTCTGCAGGCTCCAAAGTGAACCAGCTTCTTCCATTCCTCCAGGCTCTAGAAGACACTTCTAGAAGGACACTTTTGATATTATGGGACACTCAGATACCCCAGGATAAGCTCCCCATGTTGAGAGTCTTACTTCATATCAGCAGAGACCTTTTCCCTATGAACTGGAGACCTTTTGCAGTATAAAGTAACATTCTTGGGCTCTAGGGATCAGTGTACATCTCTCTTTGGGGGAGGGTATTGCTGGTCTACTACAGATTTCCATCTAAAGACAACCTTCCACCCTTGTCTGGTCCTTGCCATCCATAGGTGTGAGCATGTGTATGTAAGATCTTATAGCACAGTTTTGAGGCCGTGTTATCACTTGAATATGAAGTACATCACAGAACACTTTATCTGGGACTGCTATTTTGGGAGGTACCTAATTGGAGGGAGTGAGTCACTGGAGATATGTCTTTGCAAGTAGATGTCACCCTGGGCTCCGTTTTATATCTCTTCCTTTCTCTGTCCTCTCCGTCCCCCTCCCTCCCCTCCCCCTCTCCCTCCTCCTCTCCTCTGTCTCTCCCTCTCCCTTTCCCTCCCCTTCCCTCTCTTTCTATCTCCCTCTCCCTCACTCTTTCCTCTCCTCTGTCTCTCCCTCTCTCCCCCTCCCTCCCCCTCCCCCTCCCTTCCCCTCCCCTCCTCCTCCCCCTCTCTCTTTCTCTCTCTCCATCTCTGCTTCCTGAGTACCATGAGCTGAACAGCTCTGCCCCACTGCTCTT
>CM052705.1:17650675-17794982 GCA_028551405.1 Uromys caudimaculatus
GTATCAGACCCTTTCTCCCACAAGAAAGAGCTGCAGGTGACATGGCAGGCCTCTGCCAAGGGCGGGTTTCTGTCTTCTCAAAGGCTACATCACCAGGAACCTCGGGATGTGATCTTATTTAGAATCGAGGACTCTGTAGATGCAATTAAACAAGACTCTTGTGATGAACACACCCTGGATTAGGTTGTGCCCTAAATCCAATGAGAATGCCCCAGAAGGGACAGGAAAGAAAAAGCTGCCTGAGGATAGGGAGCTGAGTCACCCATCTGCAAGCCAAGGATCATCCGTGAGTGCCAGAGTCAGCACAGAGCCTTCCCCAGATCCTCCAGAAAGAACGACCCTGAGACCCCTGGGTTGCGGATCTCCAACCCCAGAAGTGAAGCAACAGTGGAAGGGAGGACCTGGCTTCTGAAGATGACACAGAACTTCCCGAGTTAATTAAAGGCTAGGCCTGCTGCTGTGTGACCCAGGAAGGAAGCTAGAGTGGCCCTGTTTGCTTGAAGAAAAGTGTCCGGGGAAGGCTAGGCCATTCCAGGCCCAGGGAGCAAGGGCATTGTCTGCAATTGGTATGTCTCTAATGGGGAAGGTGTGGCTGTCCTGTCGCTAGGAAACAGGCAGCAGGGCCTGCAGGCTCTGAGCCTGGAGCGAAGGCAGATGGTGACAAGATTAAATAGTGCCTTTCATTTCAACATAGGAAATGTTTTCAATTCTCCTTTCTTCATGTCTCTAAAAAAAGGCAAGTGGCGGAAGCACCCCACTGGAAATGTATGAACAAAAGCCCAGGCAGCCCCGAAAAAGCAGACTTTTTTCTTTTCAAGTATTTTTCCAGCCATCAGCAGTCACTTTGAGGGTGGGGGCCTTGTTTTACACCAGGACTGCCATCCATGTCCTGAGCTTCATTCAGTCCTGTCCATCATCAGGGAGGCATTCCCCCTCATTCCACAGATGAGATGGACGGGAAGCAGTCCCCTCATCCTTAAGGATGCAGACGCTACAGATGTCACAGATGGTACCTATGCTGTGGTCTTTTAAATACATACCCATGATAAAGTTTAATGGTTAAGTTAGGCACAGGAAGCTACAATGTCAGCACCCTGAAAGTTGAGCAAAGAGGGTTACAGTGAATTCAAAGACATCTTAGACTATATAGCAAGACCCTCTCTCAAAAATCAAAACACTAAATATATAAATAACAATAAATTCAACATGGACTGATAGCTGATAATAAACTAGGGTTATTACAACAAGGCTGTTGAGAGCAGACTGCACCTGCCCTACACTATTCCATCATGGTCTTCAGGCTGTGCCTTGCCCTGAGAGACTCCATCTTGAAGAAGGTTGACTCTACCTTGGTGGACATGTGGCATCATCCCTGTCATGACACAGACTGATGGATATATCCCTGAATGTGGAAAGGGTGTCACCCTATACACTTGCCAAGGTGAACTGGGAACATAGCAGCACGTGAGTATATTAAAACCACACACTGGACACACGGCTCAGGAATTCCAGGGCTCCTTTACCTGGAGAGGAACTCTGCCTTACAACAGCCTCCCAACCCACAGTCTGTCATGTGACCATCCTCAAGTATCAGGGGATTAACCAGTAGAGAACTCCCCACCTTCCAAGAACTTCAGCTCAGCTCAGTCCCCACTGTTGCTGCAGCCTCTGTCTTCTGCATAGGAATGCAGACTCAGGTTTGTAGCTGCACCTCCACCTATGAGCCAGCTGCTGCCAGGCTCCACAGTAGCACCTCTAGCCCTGGAGGCCTGCTCCGTCCCTGGTGGCCTGCTCTATCCCAGGTAGCCTGCTCTATCCCCGGTGGCCTGCTCTATCCCTAGTGGCCTGCTCTATCCCTGGTGGCCTGCTCTATCCCTGGAGGCCTGCTCTATCCCAGGTAGCCTGCTCTATCCCCGGTGGCCTGCTCTATCCCTAGTGGCCTGCTCTATCCCCAGTGGCCTGCTCTATCCCTGGTGGCCTGCTCTATCCTGGTGGCCTGCTCTGTCCCAGGTGGCCTGTGGGGCAGTGGTCTGTGGCAGGCAATCTGACACCCAGTTGAGCACAGTCTAAAAATTCATGAAATTTTCATGAAGGACCAGATTATGTTTTTGGTCAATGCTCCCAGAAGACTCCTGTAAAACAGCTACAGCTTTCACAACCCCTGTATAGAGAGAGGCCTGAAATGTCCCACAAGCAAATGAGGCACTACAAAGTCCCCAGACAAGGCCAATGGAAAGTCTCAGTTGCCAAACCCCTGACCCCTCCCAAACAGTATATCAGACCATCCCGACCTGAGTAGCTCTCTCTCTGCTCCACCTGCCTGTCCTGCCCGCCACCCGCCATCCAGAAGGACCAAGAGCCTTTTGTCCAATGAGCTGTAACACTTTTGGCCCAAAAAGAGATCCGCTCTCTGGGCCAAGCGGTGAGGCATGCGCTGACAGCAGCTGCGGATCTCGCGGGGATTGCGCTGCAGCCAGGACCTGACTTGGCTCGGGGCAGCAAGTGCTGAGCGAGAACAGCGTCTTGGCAGCCACCGCAGGGACCAGGACCAGGAGACTCCGTCCCCGCTTGCGCTCCCTCCCCTGCCGCGGCCCAACAACTGACGAAACCAACGTGGGGCTCCAACGGCGACCTGACTACACTGAATGGATACCACAGAAGGGTACGCCCCCCAAAATCAGACCTGTCCTTTCCTGCTGTGCTTTCAGCCAGCGCCATCGCGTGAATTTAGACAAGCTAAAGGGAAAATTGAGGTCTTCTGGCCAGAGCTACTTACTCTCTGGTGTTGGCTGAAGGTCCCCCTAGCCTCTGTCTGGATTCCAATGGCCCAATGGGTGGTGGCAAAGGCTAACTGTCTAATTTCTCTTAAAAACGAGAAAAACTGGTAATGCAGCAACCAGTTAAAGGCCAAAGGGCAGGGTGGTTGCCAGATCTCAAATCTGCGGAAAGGCTTAGTGTTTTGGGGCCTCTGTGGAATCCCCCAAAGCCAATAGGCCAAGGGAACATTCCCATTGGACAAAGCATTTCTCCTCTTTTCTGTCATGGGCAGCTCACAATCACACAAAAAATCTCCCCAGGCCAGGGAAATTCATGCACTTCGAAAATCCCATGGAATAAAAGTAGCCAAAAAACAAGCCTCCTGGTTTTGGGAAGAAGTCCTTAAGATAGCACCAAGCATGGCCAACGATGACATCTATAGCCCGGACTCATGGGCCCAAGTAGCTTCTCTCATTAAAAACAGAGATACCCAAGAAGGAAAAACACCCTCCCATGATTTTCTGCCAATCTTAACTGCGATTTGGCAATGCATAGGTCCGTCACCTAAAGTAGGACAGGTTGATAGCAACGCAGCTCCTGAGCCTCCTCAATCAGATGAACCCAAGAATCAAGGACCTAAGATCCACCCTATCTTGGATCTTGCAGCCCTTACCCAACTGATAAGAGAAATAAAATCCACTTAACCACCCCTCCCCCCTTAAGCCCTGGAGGAAGCATTAAACAAACCTTCTGCTCCTCCAGCCCCTCCCTCTCTCACTCAAGGGCAAGGCTCCATTAACAAAACAAAGGAGCTTCTGCCTGCCTCTCCCTCTACTGCACCCCCCCATCTGACCTGAGAGAGATTTCTCTCCTCCCCTTTCTACCACCCAACAGCTTTGTATTGTCTGAGACTCTCTTGCAAAAGCTAGCCACGCCCCCATGCTGCTCAGCAGTCTGATACGGAGCTAGAAATCAATAATGCTCAAGCATTCCTGGTTAATATCAACCCCAGTCGAGCTAAACCACTCAATTGGTACCCACTCCAAGCCTCAGACTTAAAAGAACTCAGGCAGGCAGTGAAGGAAGAGGGCATCCACACACCCTGGACAAAATCTGTCCTACAGAGCCATGTTGCCAACTTAAACACCCCCCAAGACTGGAGGGATATTTGCCATTCTTCCCTTCCTGGCCCAATGTTTTTGGAATGGGAAGTCTTATTTAGAGATGAATGCCATCAGCAAGTGAGGCAGAATCAGGACAGAGGTGACACCCCATGGGGTTTTAATGAGCTCTTTGGCCAGGAAGAGTTTTCTACTGGGGCTAGGCTAACTAATCAGTCTGCAGGTTATTACGAGCAAGTTAAATTATGTGCTACTTGGGCCTGGGAAAGACTGACCCAGCCCTCAGGGTCACAAGACCCCGCTTCCTCCCTGCTCTCTCTCCATCAAAAGCCGGGAGAATCTTTACCTGATTTTATTCTTAAAACTAAAATGAGTCTAGAAAGAAAACTTCCTAATTCCATGGCTAGAGAGCTCCTTCTTAAAACAACTGTCTGGAAAGACATGACTTCTGAATCCAGGCTGGCTTGCCAGGGTCTCCGGAAGGAGCATCTTGATAGGTGGATTATGGCTACTCAAGATATAGGGACAGCATCACACCAGACAGCATCTATGGCTCAGGAATTTGTAGCAGCAGTAAAAACAGAAGGAATCTGCTTCAATTGTGTAGAGGCAGGGCATTGGAAGAATGAATGCCCACAGAACTCTCCCCCCATAACAGACTCTAACCCCTCTAAGTATATCTGTCCCCGCTGCAGAAAAGGTTTCCACTAGAGGAGACACTGTACTGCTACACATGATAAGGATGGTAAACCACTAAAGCCTTTAAACTTAAGACGGGGCAGCCCTCAGCCCCAACAATAAGAGGGACAGATACTCCCATAGAAGCCTTGTGAGTGTCCAGCATTTCAGAAGGCTCCCATCCAAAACTAACCATTAAAATAGATAATAAACCATTCAAATGTCTTATTGATACGGGAGCAGACAGGACAATTTTAAGACAACAAGAGATCCCACGTGACTGGCAACTGATCCCTGGGCCCCAGTTCCTAGGCATAGGGGGTACCTCCCACACATTTATCACCAAGTGGGCCTACAGGTGGGAAGATCCGGATGGGGCTACTGGCCTCATATGCCCCCTGGTGGCTCAGATAACCACCAATCTTGTAGGGAGAGATATCTTACAGGCCTTGGAGGTGATTCTCAACTACCCAACCAGAAAGAGACCACATTACAATAGAGGATATTACCTATAAAGAAAATAATACCCAAGGAGATCCTAAATACCCTCCTCCAAATCACCCCCAATTCTAGGGGCCACTGTTAAATTTAATACTCCCTGCCTTGATTGGCTCTCCAATGAAGCCGTCTGGGTTCCACAGTGGCTTCTATCAAGGTAGAAACTTAGAGCCCTCACCCAGCTGGTAGAAGAGCAGCTACTGCTGCAGCACATCCGCCCCTCCCTCAGTCCATGGAACACCCCTGTATTTGCTATAAAAAAAAGAGCTCAGGGGGATGGAGATTATTACAAGATTTGAGGGCAATTAACAAAACCATGCAAGTCTGGGGCTCCCCACAAAGAGGACTACCCCACATCTCAGTCATCCCTGCCAATGTACCCTTATTGGCAATAGACATAAAAGATTGTTTTTTCTCCATCCCTCTCTATCCCAGAGACTGTGTTTGTTTTGCATTCTCAGTACCCCCCATTAACAATTCTGCCCCAGCCTCATGGTATGAATGGACTGTCTTCCCACAAGGAATGGCTAACAGTCCAACCATTTGTCAGGAGGCTGTAGCCACTGCATTAAAACCCCATTTAAAAAGGGGGCTTAATATTTATCATTACATGAATGATATATTGATATGGGGAGACTCTTCTACCTCCCCTTCCCAACTTAGGGACCAGCTAATACCTTCCCTATCTGCCCTAGGATTCAAAATAGCCCCTCATAAAATCCAACTAATTCTGCCCATTGTATTTTTAGGAACAGAGATCTCCCTTACCTCAATACGCCTCCTCAAACCCACCCTTTCCTTCCCTCAAAATTAACTCTTGCCTCTCTCCACAGCTTTTTGGGCAGCCTCAAATGGCTTCAGCCCTGGATCCCCCTTCCCACCAGCACCCTTCAACCCCTCCTCAACTTCCTGAAAGGAGACAAAAGTCTCTCCTCCCCAAGAACACTGTCCCCAGAAGCAGTCCAAGCTCTAAATTCTGTCAATGGAGCCCTAAAAGATATTGCTCTTGCTAGGTATGACCCAACAATACCTATACAGCTCCTTATCTTTAACTCCTCCCCTACACTTGTAGGAGCCCTTTACCAATCTCAGGGGGTACTGGAATGGCTCCACACCCCAATGGGTGGTGTACTCTGAATTTTAAATGAGGTGGATGCACTCGCTTGCATGGTTAAAAATGGCAGGGATAGAGCTCTACAAACCCTAGGGGAAAAACCTGACATTCTTGTCACCCCCTTCTCCCTCTCCAGCATCCAGTGGCTAATTAAAAATCACTCCCGCTTTGCTATTAGCTTAATAGGATTCACAGGGCAAATTGACAACCATTATCCTGATAAAAAATGGGCCTCTGCCCTCCCTCTGTTGCGGTGACCGCCCCCCGAACTATTCTCAAAAGAGCCCATAGCAGGAGCCCCCTCAATATTTACTGATGGAGGAAAGAGGGGAGCTGCAGCAGTAATATACTATTTACCTGAAGATGAACCCCCTATCCTCCAATTCAAAGAGCTACCCCTTCACTCCCCCCAATATAAAGAATTATATGCCATCTATCTAGCCCTAAAAGAAGTCAAGGGCCCCCTTAACCTATTCTCAGACAGTGTATATGCTGACAATTTGCTTCCCTGGTTGTCAAGGTCCTTCGTCAAACTAGATGCCAACCCACTTTCACCTCTACTTATACAGGTCTCCACCCTCCTACAGGAAAGGGCCTCCCCCATCTACATCTAACATCTCCGATCTCACAGTCCCTTACCAGGCCCTATATCTGAGGGAAATGCACTGACTGACCAAACTGACTCAACAGGGATATTCATGGCCTCCACTGAACACGCAGGACAATTTCACTCACGCACACACACAAACATAAAGGGGCTTCATGCCCGCTTCCCCCACATCCCTCTCACTCAACTCCAAAGGATAGTAAAGACATGCTCCTCTTGTGCATCCCTCATTACCACCCCAGCTTTACAAATGATGGGCACCAATCCCCGAGGCCTTAAGTCCAATGCCTTATGGGAAATTGATGTCACCCATATCCCCCAATTTGGTAGACAAAAATATGTTTTTGTCACCGTAGATACGTACTCCCATTTTATATGGGCTACAGCCCAAACAGGTGTAAGCTCAAAAAGATTAATTTACCATATGCTTTCCACCTTTGCCATCATGGGCATTCCTCAACAGATAAAAACTGATAATGGCCCTGCCTTCACCAGCTCTCAATTCAAAACCTTCTGTACATGCTGGGAAATTGCCCATCATACAGGAATCCCCCACAACCCTCAGGGCCAAGGAATAATAGAAAGAATACATCAAACCCTAAAGGCCCAACTCCTAAAACAAAAGACAACCACCTATCCCCCTAATGTATAATTAATGATGGCTCTGACTACCCTAAATATATTTAACATCTACAGAAGCTCCAAACACCCTCCTATCTCCCTCCATTGGCACACGCCAAAATTAACCCCCTCAATGCTAGTACGATGGCGAGATCCTTTGGATGGAATTTGGAAGGGACCATACCCCCTCCTTACAACTGGGAGGGGTTTTGTTTGTGTTTTTCCACAGGACCAGCCTAAGCCTATCTGGATTCCTGCCAGAAATGTCCGACATCACCCCACCAACCAAGAAGATGGCCCACCTTTCGCTGACAGATCAGAAATGGAAGAAGAAGAAGAAGAGGAAGCCGAGGAATCGCCACAACCAGAAGATCTCCTGGAAGGACATCCATGACCTGATAACTGCTGCCCAGGCCATGTGCCCTCCACAAGCCCCCCTTTCCTCTGTTCTCTTGGCTGTTTTTGTCATTCTTCAGGCTAACTCTGCTACAGCCCAGCCTCTCCCTAACCTCCCCAATACCTACCACTGGAGATTCTATGCTAGGGAAACCTACAACGGACACAACAAGGTTATAGGGACCCAAGACTGTCCACTTGAAGTGTGCCAAACTAAGACTGAGATCCCTCTACATCCGGACTCTATCTCCACTACCCCCAGCCCTTTTCTCTGCTTTCCCTACCGAAATACAGGGGAATGTCTCCAGGAAGTCTCCACACATGGAGGTTGCAGATACTGGAACTGCAGAATGGAATCCACCAGTCGTGGTGGCACCATGCTTGCCAACCTTAAAATTCATTTTTAGCTTTCTATCAGCAATCCCTGGATTGGCTGACTGGAGTCATGGGTAAACTTTACCCCACTGGATTTGCCAAATACTCGATAGCTGACCTGCACATCTCCTGTGAACTTGTTCCTGCCTCCAAATCAGTCTTTACTCATGCTAATATTATCCAACAGGAAATTCAGTCTCAGAAGGATCTCTGAGTTACCCTCTCCTGGCTACAGTACATCCAATATGCTGCCGACCTCCTTTCCCTAACCATCCACCCCAACTCCTCCCAATGCTTTTTCTGTGCTTCTCTCTCCCGAACATTATTAATAGCTGTTCCCATTAGCAATACCCTTCATGACCTTCAGGGACTCCACCCACCAGAAAAGCACAGGAAATTCCCCTCTTTGACCTGTGCCCCCCTCTTTGCCTTGTAGGGCTCTCCTCAAAACCTCATCTTACATGTGATATTACCATCACTAAATCAGTGTTCGTTAACCCTCCTGCCCTCCTCTGGTGTGAAGGCACTACCGGTGCCTATATTAACCCCTCTCTTCAAGGCTCCTGCACCCCTGTGATAATTGTCCCCCAGATCTATCTCTACAAACCCAAAGAACTTGCTCTGCAGATGGGAGGAAGCCGAAAGAAGAGAGAAATCTTCATCTCTCTGCTCATTGGACTAGGCTTTGCTGTCTCACTGGGTGCAACAGGAACCCCTGGAGCAGCCCTGTCCAAACACAACATCTGGCCAGCAACTTCCAGGATAAGCTCGATCAGTCAATGGCTTCCACTTCAGACAGTCTTGAGTCTCTTCAAAGCCAGATAACCTCCTTAACAGGAGTTGCTCTCCAAAACCGAAGAGCCCTGGACTTGTTGACTGAAGAACAGGGAGGGAGTTGTGTGTTGTTGGAGGAGGAATGTTGCTTCTATGTCAATGAATCTGGGCTTGTAGAACAAGATGTACACATGCTTAAAGAGCTTCGGGGGAACCTCTGGGCACACTATATCCCAAACACCCCCTCCCCTTGGTACTCTAACCCATTGGTAGTTTGGCTTCTTTCCCTCCTTGGCCCCATACTAGTCATTGGAACCTTGCTTCTCTTGGTACCTTGCCTCATTCAGTTTCTAAAGCAGCAGATGAGTAGCGTTGTGAAGTTCACCACCAATCAGGTCTTGGTTCAGTATCAAACTGTTCCCAATATGGGAGACAGTTATTCTGATGACACCTCTCCCTTATAAAAGAAAAAGGCGGAACTGTGGGGCAGTGGTCTGTGGCAGGCAATATGATACCCGGTTGAGCACAGGCTGAAAATTCTGGGAGACCCAGTGGAATATCCATGAGCAGTGGAATATCCCCGAGGGACCGATTATGTTTTTGGCCAACACTCCAGGAAGACTCCTGTAAAAACAGCTACAGCTTTCACAACCCCTGCATAGAGAGAGGCCTGGCATGTGAGATTTGTCATGTAAAAAGCAACTCTAGAGTCCTCCCACAAGCAAATGAGGCACTACAAAGCCCCCAGACCAATCCAATGAAAAGTATCGGTTGCCAAACCCCTGACCCCTCCCAAACAGTATATCAGACCATCCAACCTATGTAGCTCTCTCTCTCTACCTGCCTCTCCTGCCTGCTTCAGCCTGAGCCTGCCGCCCACCATCCAGAGGGAATAAAGGTGCGAAAACTGCTCCCGCGTCTGAGAGCTTCTGTCCAAAGAGCTGTAACACTTTTGGCTCAGGAAGAGATCCACTCTCTGGGCTGAGTGCTGGGGTGTGCACCGACAGTGGCTGCCAGTCTCACAGGGATTGCGCTGCGGTTAGGACCTGGCTCGGAGCAGGAAAGCGGCTGAGGTGGCTCGCACTCCCATCCCCGCTCGCGCTCCCTCCCCCTGCTGCAGCCCAACAACTGGCGCACTTTCCTTTGGCCACCACTTATCAGATCAACCGTTATCATAGTTCAGAGCTTGTGTTCAAGTAAAAGCTCATGATTTACTTATTTCTGGAATTTTTCATTTATTTTCAGACTATGATTTGCATTAGTTAAATGAAACCATGGGTGACTGGAATTAAATTCTGACCCAACAGTGCTCCCCTCTGTTGTTTGCCTCCGAGTGGTACCGTTCCTGAGAGTACGTGGGAATGATAAGGACCATATGAATCCAGAATCACGTTATCATCAACTTGACTCAGTCCATCTGGGCTGTTATAATTATTATGAACTAGATGATTTATAAACAATGGGAATTTTTCTCTCATGAGATAAATTCTGGATGCTGGGTGACAGATCCAAAGAGAACTCCATTTCTCCAAATTCCAAAAGACAGAAGGGACAAATGCCTATTAGAATATCAAAATGCATGCTGGCCTCCAGGCTCCCTCCGGATCAGGCACATATTTCAGAGTCCGAGCTAGTATCCCAGCTCTTCTACTCCTCCCCAAACTCCCCCAGCTCATGGGCTTCCCTCCCTAGCTCCTCATCCTCCATATGACCCGGCGATGCTCTCTCTGCCTCCTTCCTCCCCACCTCTCTGCTCTCCCTCTCTCCATGTTCCTCCTGCTCTCTGCTCACGCATCTCTCCTGCCAAGGTCCAGCCTGTCGGCCATGTTCAGCCTGTTGGCCATGGTCACTCTACTACTTCCTCTCTCTGTTCTGCATTCTTCCAGATGCCTTTGGCTGCTCTCCACTTCATATCTACAATAAAAACCTCCCACTTAACCCTACCATGGAATAGTCATGCCATCAGTCTATACTGGGTAGTTCAACATCAACCATGAACAACCCTGGTGTTTGGTGAGGGCCTCAGCCTTGTTCATAGAGAGCTGCATTTTTACTGCAGAGCTGGTAGAAGTAGTTGAGGGAGCCAGCCTTCTGAGGTTTGCAATATCCTCAATCCTATCCAGGAGGGGACGGCCTCCCAAAGGTCCATCTTCTAACATCTCACACTGGGGATTAGGTTTCAACACAAGAATTTGTGTGGAAGTTCCTGGCATTGGAAAGGCAGAGGCAGGAGGATGACTACAAGTTTAAGGCCAGTGTAGTCTGCACAAAGAGGTCCAGGTCTGCCAGAGATAGATAATGAAACCCTGTTTCAAAAACCAAAATTACAGCAAACAAACAAACAAATAAACAAATAATTACTAGGGACATAAAGCAGCTCTCACTCTGTGCATGACATAACAGGTCTGTGTAACTTCAGCTCAGCAAAGAGAAAACAACTTTGTTTTCCTTGCAAATTAGCTTGAGGCAAAGAACTAAGTAGATCTGGGAAGATGAAACAGATGTCAGGGGTAAGATACGAAAGCTCAGAATCAAGCAGGTGGGGGCATCTTTCTTGAGCAGGTTATTGCATATAGCTGTTGGCTCCCTCTGACCTGCCTCCCAGCTGGATACCCCAGTGGATAGCCTTAGCTGACCAGGGCAAGGCTATTCCTGCCTCCTTTCAGGACTGTTGGGTGCTTGCAGTACAGTGAAGAACAAGGAATAGACTTGCAGTCGTTAAGGTTCCTGAAGCCACACACCCAGGGTAAAGATGGATAAATGAGGGGTTGGGAAGGCACAGGAAGGGAGGTGAAGTGATGCGTTAGGCTTCACCACAGCAGATGAGGAGCCTGGATGGCAAGGACCTGGGCAATGTCCACAAATGAAGCCTCCTTAGCCGCAGGTCCCTCGTCCTAACACGAACACTGCTCTCCGAGTGAATGGTCCCTTTTAACAAGATTACCATGCATATGTACAGCTCCTCTTCCTAAGTTACAGAGCCAGAGTATCCCTAGATGCTCAGCTCCTTTTGGGAGGAGATGGAACAGGTGCTCCTGGGCCATGTGTGCATGGAGACTCTCTTAGTTAGGGTTTACTGCTGTGAACAGACACCGTGACCAAGGCAACTCTTATAAGGACAACATTTAATTAGGGCTGGCTTACAGATTCAGAGGTTCAGTCCATTATCTTCAAGGCAGGAAACCTGGCAGTGTCCAGGCAGATGTGGGGTTGGAAGAGCTGAGAGTTCCACCTCTTGTTCCAAAGTCAACTAGCAGAAGATTGATTTTCAGGCAACTAGACAAGGGTATTAAGGCCCACACCCACAGTGACACATCTACTCCAACAGGGCCACACCTCCTAATAGTGTCACTCCCTGGGCCGAGACTATACAAAGCACCACATCGAGGTTTATCCCCCCTCTGGTCCAGCCTCGGGGGCAGTGTCAGCTCTTCACTCCATCTCCTTTCCCAGTCATCTGTGGACAACCTGTTAGTTCATAGTTACTCTTCTTTTCTTTACTTTAAATTCTGTGTGTGTGTGTGTGTGTGTGTGTGTGTGTGTGTGTTTCTGTCTCTGTCTCTTTGCCTCTGTCTCTGTCCCTGTCTCTCCCTGTTTCTCTGTCTCTCTGTCTCTGTGTCTGTCTGTGTGTGTGTGAACATATGAGTGCAGGTGCTCACAAAGGCCAGAAGAGGGCATCAGATCTCCTCATCACAAGCTGGAATTACAAGTGATTGTAAGCCACCTAACATGGGTGCTTTGAACCACACTCTGGTCCTCTGTAAGAGTAGCAAATGGTTTTTTTTTTTTTTTTAATTATTTCTATTTTGTGTGTTTGGGTATTTTGCCTATATATGTGTCTGTGCACCATATGCATGCAGTTCTAGCGTAAGCCAGAAGAGGGCACTGGATCTTCTAGAACAAGAGAAACAGACTGTTGTAAGTCCCCATGTGGGTACTGGGAGTCCATCTTGGGTTCTCTGGAAGAACAGCAAGTGCTGTTAACCATTGAGCATCTCTCCAGCTCCCTAACTATTCTTCAGGATCCAGAGAAAGGACTTCTTTCATGAAACTAATCCTATTTCTCCTAGAGACTATACTGAATTCACACCAGCACTTGTTGGCCAGCCTCAAGGATGGCCTCCAGTGACCTTCACGATCCTCGTGCCCTGGTGTAGTCTACCTCAGTGAGTGGAACTGACCCAGGTAGCCATTAGGAGTAGTAGAACTGACATGCTGTGAGTTCCAAGGCTGGGTCGTTGCGATCTTGTGCTCTCTTGGCTCTCCTGCTCTACAGAGTATTAGGCAGCAGGTTGAGAAGCTACTTCTACAGCCTGTGGAAACATTTGCTCAGCTATGATCCAAAGCTACCGAGCAGCTACAAGCACAATGTTGGCAGCCATTTTGGAACTGGCTCTTCCCACCTTAATCAAGGCTACAAATGACTCCAGCCTTGGCTATCACGTAGATACAACTTCACAAGACACCTGGAACGAGACCAGCTAGCAGGACTGAGGTGCGGTAGAGCACTTGCCTAGCGTGTGCTAGGCCCTGGGTTTGATTCCTACCATGGGACAAGACAGGAAAGAAAAAGAAGGGAGTAAATGATTGAGCTGGTCACCTAGTAAAACTCTTCCAAGCATCTTACCTGCAGAAACAGAGCAAGATGATACGAGCTTCCTGGTTCGTTAGCTGATAGTGCTTAGCCTATGCAACTGCCCTGTCCTCAGAGCATCTTCTCATCTGTCACAATTCGCTTCTGTGACTCCTGATGGAAGATGGACACTGCGAACATGCAGAAGACAGGCACACTGGCCTGTGCATTCCTTCTAACACACTTATGGAGTGCTTGGCTCTTGACAAAGGAGTAAATAAGAAGCTTTTGATGTCTTAAACACACATACACATCCATGCGCTCACGCACACACATGCACACATGTACGTGCACACACATCAGTGTACTTACACACACATTTACACACTCATGCATGCACACATATATGTACACACAGGCATGCATGCATGCACATATCTGCACACAAGCATATACACATGCACATGTTCACACACATTGCACACGCACACACACACTTATAAAATTGCCATGTAAGTACCATGAACAAAAAATGAAGGCTAAAGAAAAGAGCGGCCATATCTATATCTGGGTGAAGGCTGGTCAAAGCAGGCTTCTCCCTGGAAGTGACATTTTAGAGCAGCCTTCAATGAATAGCAATCACCAGCTGACAGGAAAGGGACCAAGGAAAAGCACCCTGGACATGTGCACATGACAGGCCCACAGACTTTAGCAGTAACTGAAGTGAACTGGGTGTCACTGTGGTGGGGGACTCAGGGCCACATCCCCAATAGTTCTGTGAATTGTGCTTGGTAGTTGGATTTTAGTCTTGTTTTTAACAAAATTTTTAATTATTGCTGTTGTACTATATGGTATATGATGCCATATGATGTGAAATTGGCTCTCAGCTTCCACCTTTAGATGGGATCTGGGGAAACACGGACAGAAGAACACTTGGTTGTAAGCTCCTTTACCCTCTGAGCTACTTACTGGCCTCCGAAAACTTTTCTATTTTTAGCTTTTCAAAAATAAATTACCCATATTCTTCATATTATCATACACATATCATTATAGCAAACTACTTATTCATATAAATAGAACAATATATACATAGTCCACCATTAAAATGTTATAGGCATTTAATATTTGCTAATTTCAAGTTAGAAATTTTTGTCTCTAAGAGCCAATGCATTTTCAACTCTGGTTTCAAATACTTTCCGCTGGCCCAAGGCCCTGCCCATAAAGAGGTACCATGCCAACGGAGGCAGCTTTTCCAAAGCCATCTGGGGCAGTGAGGAAGGTGTCGGAGTTGGCATGTGGCACCTCCAGAATGCCACACAAGCCCTTGGGGGTCATCCTGACATGCTGTGTGTGGAGTGGTGGTGCTGGGCTCAGCAGCTGATGTCCACCTGCCACCTGGTACTAAATATAGCACAGGCTCAGTCTTCTCTACATGCAACCGCTTAATTGGCTAGAATTGCCACAGAGGGAGGCTGTTAAGAAGAATTGAAAATGGGCTTCTGCCCACAAGCCTAGGATGCTGAGGGGCATAATTAAACAATGGCTTTTTCCTGTCAGCAGCAAAACACCGCTAGTCTCAGTCACTGATAAAGCCTCTGTTGCTTTGCACGTTGATGCCAGGCCAGGCACAGCTGCCTAAGACGATTCACTTTTCCCAGTGAGCCTGTCACATAGGAAATTTCTCTGAGGGTTCAGGAGATAGACTAAATTTTTGCCTTCACCCAGTGACACATGAAATGACACAGGAATGCTAGTGTCCTAACTCCAGCGCGCATGCATTTGGTAGTGGTCCTTTAAGGACATGCTTATGACTAAAGAGGTTGAGGTCGGAAGGGTGTAGCTGGGACCCACAATGTGTTCTTAGATGAAGAGATCAGCAAGCTGGCTTCATCTCATTTAGCATGATGGTGGCAGAAAGGCCAGGGCAGATTGTAAGCTAGAAGAGGAAGCCTCAGAATGAAATCCATTTCACAAGCATTTTAGTTCTGAACTTCAAAAATACAGGGCAAAAAGCAATATAGGAGGATACCTGGCATTCCACAGGCCTTTGCGTGTGTGTGCGTGGGTGAGCTCACACACACACACACCCATGCACCCAGACACGCAGTACTGAGTATTGGGTATTTTTTAGAGTACCAAGAGTTTACATAGCACCTTGCGTCTGAAGTCTGAACCTGCATCACAGAGTCCAGGCCTACACAGCAAGAGGAAGCATTAGAACCTGACCTGTGTGTTGCTCCTCAGCACCTCTAAGAAGTAAGTGTTGGGCCTTGTAAGGGAAGGATGGCTGAGCTAGAGAGAGGCCTTTGGCTCTTCGGAGATGGGGGCTACAGGAAGAGAGAACACTGTGACATGAAGGCTAGCTGACTTTCAACCAGGAAAAGAATTTTAGGGGAATCTGGTCCAGCGCTCTGAATTAGGTCATCCTAATCGGATATGAATGGAGGCTGATGTGTGGTCATGATTGTCCCAAGTGAAGGATGGCGGTGTTGAAACGGTGCATGTGCCTTATCACAGACTTGGTTATTTATCTTTCTCCACCCTTCATCTCATGCCCTGGAGTGGCTTAAGCTTAAGTACCAACTCTAATCAGTTGATAATGACTGTTTGGAATGCTGTGCCAAGAAAGTTTCCCAAGATCTCCTCAGGGATCAGTGAAAGATAGAATCCTGATGGATTAGTAATGTCTGCTGGGGACAAACATGGGGAGGGAGAGACAACCACAGATTTGATAATTTTGTAAGAAATGATTTCACGTGTATTGCTAACCTTCACATATTTATTATGTACTGTCATCTACTGCTTAACTAAGATTTCCTGACTTAACTGATCACAAAGGGAAAACTGGGAAAGGTGGACAGGAAGAATAAGTAGGAGGCTCAGCCTCCCTGGTATCAGCCTCCCTGGTATCAGCCTCCCTGATAGCACCAGAGTCTATTGGGTCCCTGTTACACCTGCAGGTGACCCAGGTGGTAATGAGGATATAGCTGTTATCACTCACCCATAGTCATCCTCACTGATCAATACTTGGAGCATGGGGAAGACACTGATACACAGTAGCAAACTACTCTTCTGAGAAGCGCTGCATGACCAGAACTGGGCATGGCTCGGTGGCAGAGCTTGTGCAAAGCCTTGAGTTCCCAGAGCCCCACCCCCACTTCATCTCCAAAGGAGAAAATTAGTGTTGTGTATCAAACTAGAATTCTTTTGGAAAAACAGTCAGAATCAAGATATGATTTAGATGACAAAGACTAAATATAGAAAAATCTGGGGCTACGTTAACCAGTTAATTTTGCTTATATTTTCTTGCACCTAAGTGCATTGTATGATAAACTTCTAAGCCTATATATATCGAAAATTGATTTTCAATCTCCACAAAATACAATATTAAGTCACAAGAAGTATAATTACATTATAGGTATTAAGTATGTCATGGCTTATTCAGTAACAGCTGTTTCTTGCTTAGTGACACAGGAAATAGTATTTTAGTGAATGACATTTGTATTAACTGGAAAATATATATTACAAAGTTACAGCAATGAAAATACAACAGATTCACTCGCCCATTCACCCACTGTGGAGCATGGAGCACAAACCCATTTTGATGAAGAGGTTGTGTATGGGGGGGGGGGGGAGTTCCTAGTGTTTCAGAGACTTAGATTTAACCAGCCTTAGTCAAGACTGTTCTGGGGCTGGAGAGATGGCTCAACAGAACAGAGTATCAGTTGCTCTTCCAGAGGACCTGGGTTCAATTCTCAGCACCCACTTGGTGTTTTATAGCTGTCTGTCTGTTACTCCATCTCCAAGGGCTCACCGCCCTCAGAGGGCATCAAGTGCCAAACTGGTACAATAGTGGGTTGGCCTGATGCTGCTTATTTAGGCCCTCTAAAACTGATTCTCAGAGAGAGAGAGAGAGAGAGAGAGAGAGAGAGAGAGAGAGAGAGAGAGAAGGCTAGCTAAGTGACCCTGCCCTCAGTTCATTCTGATTGGTAAATAAAGATGCCAGCAGCCAATAGCTGGGCAGAAGGGACATATGTAGGGTTAGGTTTCCCCATTTGGGACCATGAGGAAGAAGAAAGTGTAAGAGAGGAGAAAGGAGAAGCCACCATGGGTTAGCTGAGCCATACACGTGTTCCTGAAGGCTGCCCAATTGGAGTTAGAAGCAGCCCAGATGGAACATAGAAAGCAATGAGCAGTAACTCAGGGTTATGGAGAGGAAGGGAGATTCTAGCAGCATGGACGGTGGACAGCTGCCCCGCTATTGTGCTGCTTAGGGCATATGGTAAATGGCTGCGTGTGTCTTTCATCTGGGAACTCAATGATCAAGACAGGGTAGTAGCCCTGGGCTGGGGATTTACTGCCACGCACACACACATACGTACAGGCAAAACACATATATGCAGACAACAGTAACTTTTTAAAAAGAGAATCTTCCATGGTAGCGTCAGAGTGCAAATGTGGTTGCTGCTCAAGCCTTGAGTCTGATCCCCGGGCCCCGTGTAAAAGTGAAAGAAGAGAACCAGCTCCAGGAAGTTGTACATTCACCTTCACGTGTGTACTGTGGCGTGTGCTCCCTCCTCCTCACACATTGCTCTCACACACAATGATGATGGTGATGATGATGATGGTGATGGTGATGATGATGATGTAAAAATTGTCTTAAGGAATGTCCTGTCAGAGGTAGGATTTGAACTTCAGACCATGTTGGAAATTAACCCTTGGACTATTTCATGCTAGGCAAATGCTCTACAACTTTTTAAAAAAAGATTTATTTATTTATTTATTTATTTACTTTATGTATATGAGTACACTGTAGCTGTCTTCAGACACACCAGAAGCGGACACCGGATCCCATTACAGATGGTTGTGAGCCACCATGTGGTTGTTGGGAATTGAACTAAGGATGTCTGGAAAAGCAGTCAATCCTCTTAAAGGCTGAGCCATCTCTCCAACCTGCTCTACCACTTTTTTATCCCCAGTCCTTAACCAAGCTTGTGATGGGGGTCCGTCTGAGCCCATATCAGTCTGACTGTCCTGCTGGAGTGACCGCGTGGACAGTCCACATGAAGACGCAGACCTTTAGGTAGACACAAAGAGGCCCTGCTGAGATGCTCCTACCAGACATATGAGAGAACCCTTGGTGGTTTTAGCACCAACTGTGGCTTACTCCAACCATGTGAGGGTACCACAAGCAAGACCAGCAGAAGACCCGCCCAGCTTAGCCTCAAGCATCTCCAGACCATGAGAAAGATATAGCAGCGGTTGTTCGAGGCCACCATCTTTTGGATTGCTTTGCTTTGTAGTGGATAGTGGAAAGAGATCACTTACTTGGAAAGGTAGCATCGGTAAGGTCGAGGGCATGAGTGAGAGACGTGACTGAGGAAGACGGAGGTGTCAGGGGAGACTTTGATGTACTCGAGGATCTGAAAAGGGCTGGCGTGGTTCAAGTGCGGAGCTATGAGGAGGATGGTGCAGGTGGATAATAGAGAGTAGCCAGGGGAAACCATGCAGGACTGTAGGTTGTGAAGGACCCGGGCTTCACCAGAGTAGTAACAGACAACCCTGAAAGGTTTTAAACAGAGGTTTGAAGTAAGCATCGCTCTCTCTCTCTCTCTCTCTCTCTCTCTCTCTCTCTCTCTCTCTCTCTCTGTGTGTGTGTGTGTGTGTGTGTGTGTGTGTGTGTGTGTGTGTGTGTGTTATGTTGTGCTTTCCCTGGCTCTTGTATGTAAGAAGAGATTCCAGGCAGACCACAGGAAGGCAAGAAGAACGCTTTAGGTTCACTGTGATGGTCCCCTGGAGAGCAGATGGTGGCTTGGAGGATGAAGGCTGCCGGAGAAGGTGGAGACCAGCAGAGGACCGCGGTGCTTGCACGTTGGGAGGTTGGACACACAGAACTGGGTGACGTGAGGTGTGAGAAAGAAGTGCCAAAAATGACTCCCAGATCCCTGACTTGACAACTGGGCGGAGGCCGGTGCCATTTACTGAGATGGGGCAAGCGTGGGAGGATGAGGTTTGGGTTAGCGGATGCGGAGCAAGAGTTCACTTCTGCACATGCGCGACTGGAGCTGTCAGAGTGGTAGCAAGCCGCGGTGTGACGAGAGGAGGCAGCCGACCGTACAAGTTTACATTTCAGCGAAATGATCTGGGTTGGGGACATTCATTTGGAAGTCATCTGCCTAAAGATGATATTTAAAGCCACAGGAAGAGAAGTGGCTGCCTAGGGAGAAAAGGGAATGAGAAAAAAAGATTTCAAAAAACACCAACGCTAAATACAAGTGTGGGAATAGACCCTGACACATAGCTTGACACACAGCCCAGGATTTCCCCAGTGGAGCCTCAGGAAGCCAGTTCAAGGTACTTCTCTCTAACTTCGCTTTGCATATTTAGGATAAAGATTAATGTCCTCCCAAGTATTTTTCTCTGACCAAACCTTCCTCTCCTCGTCATATAGTGTAGAATCCTTCCACATAAGGCTGTCCTCCTGTCAAAGGCCCTTCCTCTACTGTGACACTTCAGGAGTAATTGGCCAATCCATGTGAGAGATGGATACTAAACAAGCAGCAGCTCAGGAGAGCTGAGGATAGCTAAGCCTCGCTAGGGTGTTGCTAAGAGATTTTCAATTCCGTTTCCAGTCTGTAGGGAAGGGCTGAGGGCTCCCGAGAAACCTTGTAAACATTCCCAGGAGCCCATGCACTCGGGTGCTTTCTTCCTGACAGCCTGGTGGTAACTGAGAGTGATATGGTTTCTCTGAGTGAAATAGATAGCATATGACTTCCAACAAGTCAGGGTGTCAGAGGCAGCTCGTCTGCTTTGCTGTGAGGGCTAGAGATGGGTTGCTGGGGAAAGCTGAATCCTGTGAATGCAGAGCTGAACGGTCTCCATTTTCTGCTTATTTACACCACAAACTTTTGCACTGCACAGATGCCAAGACCAAATAAATGTGCAAGCACACCCACTGTTCCCTGCAGAGTTCAGGCTGGAATCGGTGGCCTGAGTCCTCCCTCAGTGCTGCTCAGGCTCAGGAAATAAGGTTTCTACTGTGGCAACTACACATCGTGTCCAGAAAGCTCAGTAAACACACACACACACTCACACACGTGCACACACACATGCACACGCGCACACACACATGTACACACATGTGCGGACACACACATGCACACACATGTGCGGACACACGCGTGCACACACATGTGCATGCACACATGTACACACATGCACACACGTACACACATGCACACACACGTGCGCGCACACACACACATACACTCCTGGAGATCCAGTTTGAAAACATGTCAAGAGCTAAGGATATAGCTTAGTTGAATACCCAATTAGAATGGCCAAGGTCCTGGGTTCCATACTCAGTAACGCAACACAAACAAAAACAGCAGCTAGAAATTCCAATTAATACATAACAATAAAATCCCCCAGATTCAAGTCTCTAATATTGATTTTGTAAAACAGCTTCTGGTTTCCTCTCTCAGCCAGACTGGAGGCTTTACTAAGCCTTGCTCTGTCATGATCTGCATAGCAACACACAGGTTCACCTTGAGGGGTCCTCAGCATTATGGACACCACAGCTGGTTTCTGGGGTAGATGCCTCTCTTCAAAGAGGGAAGAGTGTGGAGGAGGAAGGCCCTGTGGTGATGTGAGAACATTCGTATCTCACACGGGCCTGGGCTCTGCTCTGCTCTAGGAAGGGAGTGTGTAAGTGATGTCACCACAGAGCTCTGTGTGCTCCAAGTCGACTTTCCCAGCTGGCGGCAGCACCATTGCCCAGGATTTGTCACAAAGGCACGGTCTCTTGTCCACCACCGTCATCCTCAGCCAGAGACTTGAGGTGGAGCTCTGAGTACCATGTGAGCAAGTCCCACAGCCAGGTCTGAAGCAGGCTCTCACTAGGGAGGCAGCTTCACCAGGATGGTTTTGATTCTACAATAAACTCTAAAATTTAAATTGTATTTATATATTTTATGTGTGGGGGTGTTTTGCTTGCATATATGCCTATGTACCACATATATGCCTGCTGCCTACAGAGGCCAGAAGAGGGCATTGGATCCTTTGGAGCCGGAGTTACAAATGCCTGTGAGCTGCCATGTACGTGCTGAGAACTGAACCCTGGTTCTCTGGAAGAGCAGCCAGTGCTGTAACTATTGAACCATCTTTCCAGCCCCCATAAAAGCTTTGCCTACATCCTTTCTCAAGTGTGTGTGTGTGTGTGTGTGTGTGTGTGTGTGTGTGTGTGTGTGTGTGATCTCATATTAAAGGGGAAGTGATCTCATATTAAAATCCCACAGGTAGAGTTTTTCTTTGGAAAAGAGCAAGGGTTTTAAATGCTTGTGAGTCACTGATTAGAAAAAAAAAAAAAAACAAGTCTTCCTGAAGTGGCCTTGGATACTCAGGTTGCAGGGGCTTATGCCAAGGGGTAGTGGGGTCAGGTCATACCAACCTAGGATATGATCCCTTAGCATTTAAGGAAATAGCAGAAGCAGGAAGACGTCTCTGGAAAAAAGCTCAGGTCCTCCACAAAGCAAGCCATTGAGAGTTTCCAGTCTTTCCTGGGAGAAGTTCACTCTATATCTGGAGGAGAGGAGCATCCTGATCTCCACAGACATGAGACACAGAGTTTATCATCAAATCACACCCTCATTATCCTCGAAGACTTCTGCCCACTGCCCCCTCATCAAGTGTGAGTCTGAAAACACACCGGGGTCTGTTGTGTTGCCTCTGCACTTCTGAAGGTTCTTGGGTCATGTATAATCAAACAGAAAAGGAATTCATGGGTTTTCACTTGACAACTATCTTACTAGATATGCCTCAGCCCCTTACCAGGGACAGGTGAGGAGAAGAAGTCTTTTCCTGTTGGGGATTGGTTCTAATGCTTTGAATTAATCCATCCCCCAAAATTGGGAATCTGCCTGTCCAAATGCTGAAGATCCTTGTACCCAATTGGTTTTTGATCAATCAAGAAAGAGCCAACGGCCAACAACTGGGCAGGTAGACTGGGGTGGGACCTTTGGAATTGTGCAGGCTAGGAACTGGAAAAGAAGAAGGAGGCAGAGATCGACATGACGGGGAAGAAGAAAGACCAGACCTAAAGGCCTGTGTGACATGTGAGAATCAGGAAAAGTGGCCACATGGGCCACTTCCCCAGTTGGGTTTGGAATAGCAGAGATGAAATATAGATTTTTTTTTTTTTTAAGGATGTTAATTCCAGAATACTGAAGGGGAGTGTTTGCTAACCACAGGAAGAATTAGGAGGGCCCAGCCTTTGAGCTAGCCAAGGCATATTAAAATTAACTGGGGTGTGTGTGTGTGTCTGTGTCTGTCTGTCTGTCTGTCTGTCTCTCTGTCTGTCTCATTCTCAAATCTAGAGGGCTCTGGTGGTGGCTGGGAAGGTGCCACACTGGGAGCACAAAGCAGTTTAACTAGATACAGCTACACTTCCCCTTTCAAGGGCTTTTTAGAGAAGCCAGAGAACTCATGGACTCCACAAATCAGCTTGGAGCAAGCTGTCTTTCAGCTAACTTAGGTAGTCACCCAGCTAGCAGTGTGAATGTATATGAATAGTAGACGTGTGTATATGTAGCCATGTGTGTGATCACACCTGTGTGTGCTGTGCAGTGGGGGGGGGGGGGGCACAAGGAAGGACGCCAGACATCTTGTCCCACCATCACCAGCTTTCAAACCAGGGGCCTCCCTACTCCCACCCAAGAGCCCAGCTCCACAGGTGCTGCACGGAGCCAAGGAATGTGCATATAAATGACCGTCTCCCAGCCTCGCCCACCAAGCCATTCTGTACTGCACCAAGCAGACCAATACACAGCCTCCTCCCCCTAAAGGGGCGACACTTTTGGGGAAGGAAAACACAACTCTGTGGAGCTGGGAAAGGGAGCCTCCTAGAACAGGCTCTCACTAGCTGCCCGCACCAGCAGTAGTTTTCTCTGTAATACACTCTGCCGTGAGCTTTTTTTGGTTTTTTGTTTGTTTGTTTTTGTTTTTTATTTGGAAAGCTACAGAAGGAGGGAGGGGGTTTTGTAACAAGAACATCTGAAAGGACAAAAGGAAAACCAGCATTGGCAGGCACTACCTTGGAGTGCTGCAGGGTCCCTGAGTTTCCCCACCAGCGCCAACTGGCTACTCAAGAGCAGTGAGGCAGGACACCATGGTTGAGAAATGTCCCCGCTGGGCAGAGGAGGCATTTGTGTAGCCAGTAAGCATCAGGCTGTTGGCTGATCCTGGCAGTGCCTATGTGGCCTGGTCACCAGAGGCTTCCTGCCTATTATTTACAGGAAGAAGGCCATGGCAGCATTTTCTGTGGGCTGAAAAGAAGCCTGGGGCCGTCCTTGGGGCAATAGGAGCCTCTAAAGCAAGAAAGCAAGTGGGAAGCATCAGTACTGTAGAAGAGTCAGTGAGCAGAGAGACCTGGAAAGCCCGTGAGAGGAGGGACAGCCACCAGTGGCTCATTAGCATATGTGCTACTTACCTCGTGTTGTGGATCCACACATCCCAGTGTAAGACTGAGGGACGCTGCCCCCAGTTGGCTTTTATTGGTAAATAAAGTTGCAGGTGGCCAATGGCTGGGCAGGGAAACAGAGGTGGGACTTTAAGATTCCCTGACAAGGGACTGAGAAAGCAGCAGGAAAAGAGAGCGCTACCATGCCAGGAAAGGAGTAGACACTAAGCCTGCAAGATACCACGAACAGAGAGAGAGAACACAGCCATGATGTAGGGGACTCAGTCTGAGAGAGCCGCAGGCCTGGGTCCGAGGCAGCCAAGATGGAATACAGGTTTTAGTAAGTGATAACTCAGGAATATCAGAGGGGAGAGTATTAGCCACTTGGAGGTTTGGAAGTTCCCAGCCATTGAGCTGTTTAAGGCATATTAAACATAAGACTGTGTGTGTGTGTGTGTGTGTGTGTGTGTGTGTGTGTGTGTGTGTGTGTGTTTGGTGTGTTTCATTCGGGAATCCAGAACGTTGCGGGGTGAGGGTACCGAGAAGTATCACCACCAGGACAATTTGAGTAGAGTAATTTGAGTATGGTAACTACTTCCTGTGCTGAAGGGATTGGTTTATACACATCACTGAACGTAGGTTCAAACATCCTTACACGGCCATCACTGCTGCTGGAAGAGAGCCTTGTCAAGAAGCCCGAAGGGACGAGGGACCAGTTACTAACTTGGCACTGTTCTCTCTTTCCCTGACCTATTCTTTTCAAAATTGTTCTTTCCTTTAGATTATCTTAAATTTCAGGATGAAGAAAGAAAGAAAGAAAGAAAGAAAGAAAGAAGGAAGGAAGGAAGGAAGGAAGGAAGGAAGGAAGGAAGGAAGGAAGGAAGGAAGGAAGAAAGTGACAAACAACCCACAAAGAAATGGAAGCACAACCACCAGGTAGCAGCAACCTCTCACGAGACCTGGAGCCCAGTCACCATCACTGGCTGTACCGACCCTCGCTTCCTGCCTCTTTTTGTTCGCTATTGAACTATTTCACCTCAGGGCTGCTCATGGCGCCCTTGCATTTGCCTCTTAAGGCTGACCACAGTGAAAACAAATGTCTTTCCTATTTTATCATCAACATTTTTTTGTCTGAATTTCTTTCTGGGCAAGTGGTCCAGTCTGCTCTGTTGGGATGACAACAGTCAGACCTCTGTGCTACTACTCCTGTCACAGTGACCAACCACGTCTCGATGCTGAATGGAGCTGGCTTGTGGAGGGGTCCTTAGGTGGAAGGCTGCTCTGTTCTACCCCAGAGAAAGCAAACAGCTTTGTTAGCACAAGGCAGAGATGAAGCTTCCTGCTCCTGCGCTCCCTCTTGCTAGGCAGGACGGCTGCCTCTGCTCAGGGATGAGTCTGAGTTTTGGCTTATATCACCACAACTGTCAGCCTTGCCTGGCTCAAGGTCAAGGGCCCGTCCGTGACTGGAATTCAAGCTCAGTTCTGCAGTTCTAGAGGAACGTGGAAGAAACACTCAGAGGCAAGAAGTCTTATGTGTCTTGAAGTATAGAGAAACCTCTGAAAACCCTGGGTTGCTCTCCCCACTTTCTGTTGGACAGATAGAAAAGTAGAATCAAGTGCTCAATAGAACAAAGCTTCATCAAAGGTTAGAGGCTTCCTGAAGGAGCATCAGGGTTTCACTACGCATCTCTGAACTCTCAGCTTGAGTCTCCTGAGCATGCCACCATTTCTGGCTATGGCGGCATTTAAAAAAGCCAAGATGCTGCAAACATTGTTGTGGAATAAAGAAACGAACCCTTAGGTAGCCAAACAAGGTCAAGCCAAATCCCCCATACAGGGAGCAAACAGCGTTTAGTCACTGTGGACAGATTTCGCGATGTTCTGAGAAGCCTGCAAGGGGTCCCAAAGCCAGCCCCCGAAGCCAGCTTCTGCCCCAGGAAGGACTCGAGCAGGACATGAGAGCTCTTCCAGGGTGGGGTTTACACTCAGCAGGGATGGAGCTGTAACTAGGAGGCCAGAAATCACAGAGCAAAGGAAAAGGGCAGCATGAATTTCAGGAGCCATAGCAGAAAGATCTAGAAGAGCAACTGAACTGCTCAGCTTGAGCTCCCTTGAAAGTGGTACCCAGAGTTGGGGAGAGAAAGGGCATCACTGCTGTGGAGGCCAGAGGGGGGAGTTGTAGGGGCAAAACATAATTTTACATATATATGCATAAAATGTCATAATGAAACCCATTATTTTGCATGCTAGGTTAAATATTAATTTATTTTTATTATTTGTGAGAATTTCATACAGTATATTTTTTTATCATATTCTTTTTTCATCCCATATCTCCTCCCAGATCCCCCACACCTTGCTACCTACTCAATTTCATGTTCTTTCTCTCTCTTAAAGAAAAGAAAAGAGGAGAAAAAATCCCCTAGAAACATGGAGTCTGATTTGTGTTGACCAACCTCTCTTGAGCATGAGACCTGCTCTGATTCACATACCCAGCGTCGGTCCATTGAAGAAACTTGATCTTCCTTATCCTATGGGATGCAATTTGCCAG
This sequence comes from Uromys caudimaculatus, assembly GCA_028551405.1. Taxonomy (NCBI): domain Eukaryota; kingdom Metazoa; phylum Chordata; class Mammalia; order Rodentia; family Muridae; genus Uromys; species Uromys caudimaculatus. The sequence goes on from CM052705.1 coordinate 17,677,195, forward strand.
TAGCTCCTTGGCTACTTTGTGCCCACTTTCTCTCCTTGGTGTTAGGGTTCTGCCTGGCTTGAGCTTATGCAGGTCTTGTGCATGCTGCTGCAGCTTCTGTGAGTTCAAATGTGCATCAGCTTTGAGGTATCTGGAAAATGCTGTTTATCTTAAATCTCCTACCACCCCTGGCTCTTACAATCTTTCTGTCTCCTTTTCTACACAGACTCCTGAGCTGAGGGGAGGGGTATGATAAAGACATTCCATTCAGGGATGAGTACTCCAGAGTCTCTCACTCTCTGTACAGTGTCCACCTGTGAGTCTCTGTGCTAACTGCCATCTACTGTGAGAAGAGCTTCTCAGCTGAGGGTCAAGGGATGCTTCGCTCTATGGGTACTGTCTTAGTCAGGGTTTGCACTGCTGTGGAGAGACACCATGACCAAGACAACTCTTATAAAGGACAATATTTAATTAGCGCTGGCTTACAGGTTCAGAGGTTCAGTCCATTATCATCAAGGTGGGAGCATGGCAGCACCCAGACAGGCATGGTGCAGGAGGAGCTGAGAGTTCTACATCTTCATCTGAAGGCTGCTAGCAGAACACTGGCTTCCAGGCAGCTAGGATGAGGGTCTTAAAGCCCACACCCACAGTGACACACTTCCTCCAAGGCCACACCTGCTCCAACAAGGCCACACCTCCAAACAGTGCCACTCCCTGGGCCAAGCATATTCAAACCACCGCAGGTATAGCAAGCATCGTGTCATCATGATTTTACTGTTATGTTCATCTAGCAGAATAAGAGGAGTAGGTTTTCCTCTGGGAGCTTTCTACTGTCAGGTTATTGACCTCATTAACATCAGGTATGGGTTCCATCCCATGGAGTAGACTTTAATCTCCCACCCCCAAAAGTGGCTGGTTACTCCCTTAAAAAACATTCATGCCACTTCTGCCCCAGAGGGCATATCTTTCAGGCAGGTCATTATGACAGCTTACCACAGGATCTGCAGCTGAGTGAGATAGATGGTTCTTCTTCTTCTCTGGTAGCATTTATAGCGCCTTCTTAGGACTATGAACGCTAGCCAGTAGGGGTGAAGCTTCCTGCTGAGCACCTGCTCCATCTCTCCACGCTCTGTGCCATAAAGACGTGGTGTCTTCAGCAACAGGATCTTACTGTCAAGTTGTGGAGGGTTACCGACAGCACTGTCAACAATCTATAATGGTTTTTCTTGGGGGGAGAGGTGGTATATGGGACCCCTTGACCAATGACTCAAACAGATGCAAACCATCCTGGTCCTGGGAATTTTATGGTCTCATATGATGTCTAGGTTTTTCAAGAGACTTTAGAATTACTCATCCATCTTTCCCCCTTTTTCCATGAAAAAGAGGGGAAACCTGAGTTCCCACAGCTGAGCACTCTGGTGTGCTCCTGACGCCCCAGCACTGGGCAAAGCAAAGGAGGCAAGGAGGGAGGGAGTGGGAAGGATGGGAAGGGAGAGAGAAATGTATGTTAGAGCTCTGAGGGGGAAGAGTTACAGCTCTGCCCTGGGACGGGTGTTCTCCAGAGTGTTACAGACTGTAGTCAGGCTACGGAATGTCACAAAGTTCCATTGCACAGCAAACCTCACAGGGGAGATCTACTGGGAGAGACAAACCCCAGAAGGGTGGCCGCCTTTGCTTGGGTGAGATGCAGCAAAGAACTGACCAGAACACGGGTTTATACAGTTGTTTCTTGGGAGCAGAGCTTTCCAGGGTGGAGCTAGGTGGAATTTCAAGTCCCGAGCTTAGGGTTAGCCCAGGGATTGGTGGGTTTTAAAGTCCAGGGCTGGATCCAGTTGTTATGGCAGTTAGAATGTTCTGTGGGTGGGACCTGGTGGTTGGAGGTCCTCAGGAGAGGGGTCTGGCCACTTCTGTCCCTCAAGAGGCTTAGAAAATAAACAACAAAAGAACAGAAAATGGGTCTCAGAGGAAAGCACTGCCATCTTTGTTGAGCTAAAACTGTCCCTCTGGGAACTTGGTGAACCTGGCACTGTCTGCACCAGCCAGCTACATCTGGCTTTTCAGTGTCTCAAGAGCTGCCTAAGTCATCCAGGAATAGGGTCTAGATCCTTTTACAATGCCAGAGAAGTGGTCTCCTGCATGGGCTAGGGGCCATCTTGAAAACGGAATGAGACCAAAGTGCAGCTTGCGAGGAGCAGGCCACTGTACGTAGAAACAGAAGCCATTCTGCTACCCACTGCCACACCAGCCCTGGCTCACACAGAGGCAGTGTATGGGAATTCCAGAGGGCGGTCACTCCATGCAAGGGCATAGAGGGGAGGTCCCTCGACTGCAACGGTACGGAACAAGGTGGCACTGCTTCTGTCTGCAGTGATTCTCCTGGTGGACTAAAGACAGATTGACAGCAGAACTTTGGACAGAAGTTTCCCAACCATGCATCCATGCAGCTTTGCAGAGGCTGCAGACAAGAGATAACAAAGTGCCCACACCCACTGACACAGCAAGAAGCAAGGCCTGGCATTCAGAGTGTCTAGCACCAATCTCCTTCTAGAGAAGCCCACGCTGCTGGGTCAGTGTCTCTCTCTGGGGGTGAGTCATGTCTCAGCCTCCCTGCCTGGGCCACTGGCAGCCTCCCCTCCTCTCCTGTTTGAGACATGACGGCTTTGCTCCCTTATTTATTTATTCCTCACTCCTCTCCTCACCCCAGCTTATGACTAATGGGCTCTTATCACCCCAGGGAACGAGGGGAGGGCATCACCAGCTGTGCAATTATCTGGATCATTCACAGTCGAGTCAACGTCTCCACCTCCAACCCTAGCCTCATCTTGGTTCTGAAATTCCCCACATAAACCTGATGTCCTAGATTTCTGATCTGTACAGTGGTTTGTGAGGTGAATCCTTGGCCCCTGGTACCCTTTGGCTGTGAGGCCAGCTCTGGGCTAGTCATGATTCCAGAAAACTGGCCCTGCCACCAGTTTCGCAGCATCAGAAACACAGCCATTTTAGAGCCAACGGGATGGTGGTACAAGTGAATTCATCCACGGAGATCAGAAACACTGTTGCCTCTTACAGTGCAAGCATATGTGGACCATGCCTCAGAGGTGGCCCTCTGCAGGACGGCTCCAGAGGAGAGCACTCGGTCTCCTGACTGAAACCCTCTGCTCAGATCTAGCCCCTAGTGAGGGCTGAGCAGTGGCAGGACCAGCCTTCCTTCCCAGCTCACAGCAGGGCCTGCTATGTGAGCAGACGTCCCTGGTTTGCTGTGTCTCCCAGTGTTTCCCTGACTGTGTGCTCAAGTTACCTTTTTGTCATGTCATTTAGATCCCTCCAGTCTCAAAACCCTCCATCAGCCACACGGCTCCTTCCTTCAGAAGCTGCTTAGTCTCAGACCTGGACTCAGTTTCTAATATGCTGCGGTTCTGGGGCCCCACACAGCCTTCCTGCCTGTGAGCAGCTCCCTGGCCCTAGGACACTGTCTTGGCATTTAGCAGGCTGTGGATTTGACCTGTGGTTAGGAAAACCTCCAGAAGAAGCTTCCTTATACTCCTGGGGTCCTGTGTACAGGGAGGGTGTTGGGTAACTGTGTGGATGCCGGGTGACACACGGCTACACCCCACACTGGAGAATCACACACTCTGCTTGGATATTTGCTTCTGGAACTTCACAGTCTATTCTGTGTAAATGTTCACATCTGACAGAACAACCAGACAAGCAAGTACTGAAGTCTGGGAACACTCCCTGCACCCCAGGCTGACCCACAGTGCGTCAGGGCCACCAGGTAGTAAACAAGAACAGCATCACCCAGAGGGCTAGGAGACACTGAGATAGATGCTTTGTTTATTAGCTTTGAGACAAGAGTCTCCCTCTGCAGATCAGGCTGGTCTTATACACGCAACCTCCCTGCCCCTGCCTGAAGAGTAAGGACTGAGATTATGAAAATGGGCCAATATACTTGGCCAAAATTGTGGCTTTTGAAAAAACCCTAGAGAGCTAATTCGGAACCAGGTCAGGTCTCAGTACTTTTCTCCTTCGTTTTCTAGTAGTAGGCAAGTGCTGGACCCCTGAGCCACACGCTCTGCTGCTTTCCTCCTGTTAGCCTACACTCTCATTCATTCTCCCTGTTGACTTCTCACCTGGAGAACGGACCTCTGACCTCTGACCTCTGGCCTTTCATTTGCTCACCAACACTGTGTGTAGATAGCAGACTGTCAAGAAACGCATCTACACAGAGAGAGAGAAAACAAACACAGGACAAATACTGTGTACCCTTCATGTGAAAGGATTTGGATATTGTTCATACCATGCTTGAAGTCCTGCGCATTACAAGGTATTAAAAATAGATTTTCAAAAGCAAGAATCCAGCAGAGTTGCATTGAACTCACCCCTCTGACATCTCAAAAGTCCAGTGTCCGTTGACGTTCAGAGACGGAGGTTTCTCTCTTAGCCCCACACTCCACTGCATTTGTGTTTAAATGTAAACTGACTTCATTGGTGGGAAAAGCACATTCAGAGGTCAGAGGGCAACCCCTGGTGTCAGTCCTCACCTGTCACCTTGTCGGAGATGACAAGATGACACCTGGACAGAGAAGGGTCTTCGTTGTTTTCTGGTATATTTATCACTACTCCCAAAACCCCACCCCCTGCGCTGAGTAAGCTCTTAAGGATTCTCCTGCCTCCACTCCCATCTCCAGCTGGGATTACAGACACTTGAACCACACTCAGCTTTACATGGGTGCTGGGGATTTGAACTCAGGTCCTCACGATCATACAGCAAGTGCTTTACCGACTGAGCCATCACCCCAGCTCTGTGGCTATATTTGATACTGTGATGTGGGTTATGCTGTATATGCTGTATATGAGATTTACTGTATAAATACCTTTTCATGTTGAGAAGTCAGCATTTTAATAGCTGCGCTTTTTTACCTGAAGTAGGTTTCCCATACTTTATGGAATCCCATGACCTGCCCACTGTAGGTTCAGCCTCCAACCCAAACAGTTTCCTTACGGTATTTTCTACAACTCTAGCTCAAGAGGGGGTCCTTCTTGTGGGGAGGTGGGAGGTGGTTTGGGGGCTTAAAAAAAAAAAAAAAAAGAAAAGAGAAACTGACAGGTTCGAACTAACCAGGGAAAGCCCCTCATCTCACACGCTACAGGAGTTGCCGGGCAGTGGTGCGCACGCCTTTAATCCCAGCACTTAGGAGGCAGAGGCAGGTGGATTTCTGAGTTCGAGGCCAGCCTGGTCTACAGAGTGAGTTCCAGGACAGCCAGGGCTACACAGAGAAACCCTGTCTCGAAAATCCAAAAAGAAAAAGAAAAGAAAAAAAAAAAAAAGTGCGAGGAGCACGAAGCTATGCCCACTGAGGCCACGCCCGCTGAGGCCAACAGTTTCATAACCTGCCTGAGCCACTGAAGATTGGGAGGAGCTAAAAATAGAACCAGAACCTCGCACTGAGACTTTTTCGAATTCACAGACACAATGACGGCCCCGGAAGAACTTGGCTCCACAAAGCTTTCATCCGAAGCGTGTCTTGCTGCTAAGATTCTCCAGAGTTTTGGTTTTCTGAAAGATCCGCCTCAGAAAGTAAACAGGGTGGAGAACTCAGAGGCTTGAGTCAAGGACGATGCTGCTGTGTGACCTTGGGCGGAGTCTTTGACCACTCTGAGTGGTCCATCCTCATCTGTAACAGGAGGGTTACAGGCAACTCTGCAGACTTACAGAATGAATACTGTGGGGGGCAGAGTAAAAGGAAGTGAACCATCGGGGCTTATTGCTGTTGAATCTGCTTCTTGGATGAGCAAGTCTTAAAAGATGGGGTTGTTATTTGCTTGTTTTCTGGGAAGAAAACAGATTTCTTGGATATGCTGCAGGGAAGGAGCAGGCTGGGCAGGCTGGACAGGACTAGCAAACTCACTGCACACAGCCTTCGTTTAAGTTTTGAGAAGCGTGCTCATGCTAGCCTTGAACTCCCAGCAATCCTCCTGCCTCCACTACATCTGGTTGAACGCTAGTGGGTTTTTTTGTTGTTGTTCTCATTTTTTACTTTTAGAGGTTGTTTTTTTTTTTTTAATGTGTATATATGAATGTATGAGCATGATGTATTTACATGGGTGTGTGTCTGTGCACACTTGTATATGAGAAGGATATTGGCTAGCCTGCTTTGTCACTCTCTACAGTATTCCCCAGAGACAAGGTCTCTCACTGAACCTGGAGGTAGGCTTGTGACAGCCAACTCTAGTGATCCCCCTGCCTCTGTGCACCTCCCCAACAGCCCTAGGGTTACAGGCTAGCTCTGCAACACACTCACCCAGAACTAGGGTTATAGGTTAGCTCAACCACATACATCCTAGCCCTAGGATCACAGGCTAGCTCAAACACACACACACAGCCTTAGGATCACAGGCTAGCTCAGCCACACCAGCTATTTACTTGGGTACTGGGATCTGAACTCAGTTCCTCGTGCTGGCACAGCAAGTGCCTATACCTACTGAGCCATCTCCCCACCAGCTGTAAACAGAGTCCACAAGCAGGGTGTCTTTAACACAGCCTAGAGGGGCACTGGAATGACATGAGAGTGCCCTACACCCCTGGCCTTCAGCCTTCACAGCAGAACACTCCCACGGACTCTGGGGTGGGTGGGTAGGGAATTCTATCCTGCAGTAAAGTGATGTTTGGCTGAACCTCGCTAACATCCCGAGGAAGTACAGTTGATACCCTAGGAATAGACTGCTCCCCACCCACCCCTGAGCCCGCATCTACCCAAGATCCCAGGTATATAGTCATCCGGGGAGACAGAACCTGCCTCCGTGTGACCAGTCCACTGAAAGTGTTCCACGAGCATGAAGTGAGCTGCACATCTGTCGGACATAATGGGTGTGTCAGCTACTTTCTGTCACTGTGATAAAACACCATGACTTAGGCAACTTACAAAAGAAAGTATTTAGTTGTACTTACAGTTGCAGAGTATTAGTGGCCATGACAGCACCTGAAGGCATGGTGACAGGGAGAGCTGAGAGCTCTCAACTGGAACCTCAAGCAGGAGGCAGAGCACACCGGGAACAATGACATGAGTCTGAAACCTCAAAGTCCACTTCAGTGACATACTTTCTCCAGCAAGACCATGCCTCCTAATCCTCCCCAAAACAGCTGGGAACCAAGTATTTAAATACCTGAGACTCATGGGGATATCTCATTCAAACTAGCACACTGGCCACAGACTAGTAGGGTTCAATCTCTGTCTTATTTAGGTGGGTGCTAGGGGCAAATCTGCTTGTCTCCCTCATTTGCCAGGGTGTCGCTTCAAAGCACCATAGGCTAAGATGCTAGAAACCACAAAATGCTGTCTGACAGCCCTGGAGACCTGAGGTCTGGAGCGAAGGCACCAGAGAAGCCGATGTATCGCTTCAAGGCTGCAGAAAAGTCCTTCTGCCATCCCCAGTGCTGAGGATCTGAGGAGCCCTGAGAGTCTGCATTCTTTACCCATTGTCTATATCGCTCCTGTTTAGAGCCTTTATTGTCACACGGCCTGGGTGACCCCATCCCCTTCTTGTAAGGACACTGTCATGCTGAGTTAGGAGCCTTCCTTCTCCAGAATGACCTCATTTGAGATAATTGAGTCTATAACAATCCTATTGCCAAACAAGGTCACATTCAGAGATCCTGAAGGCTACGACTCCAACAACTGAACCCTCAAGAGCCAGGGGTCATTCAGAAATGGCTGTCCTCAATGCCTGGAGACAAGAGCAGCACCAAATATCTCTACAGCAAGGGCAGTGCTCCAGAGAAAGCTCTAACCAGATCCATGCCTGCAGCCCTTGCCAGGCACCTCAGAGGTGGGGGATGGAGATCAGGCATGCATAAACTTTTAACACATTGCAAAATTTTAAACTGAACAAGCTTCAGGGCCTGAATATACTGATACAGGGAGCATGGCAGTTGAATAGTGGGAGCATGGGAGAGAGGACGGCAAGGGGGAGGGAGGACGGTGAGGGGGAGGGAGGACGGTGAGGGGGAGGGAGGACGAGGATGAGTGTGTGGCAGGTGAGTGGTCAGCTCAACCCTCCTCTGGGGTTCCAGCTCCTCTTTTCCCACTCCTTTTTTCTATTTATAAAAGAAAGATAAATTTTGAAAACAAATGAGTAACACATACTAATTATACCTGCTTAGGAGGTACAGGGTGGAATTTCACATGCATAGAGCTAGAGCCACCCTGAGATGCCAGGTAATTAGCATTTCCATCTTAGCCTGTCTTTATGTTTGCTTGGGAAAGTGGAGAAGGGGTGAGAGGACAGAGAAAGGAGGCAGGAAAAAAAGATGAAAGGAAACAGTCAGGGTATCCATAGCACCAGAAGACAGTTCATGCCTCTCTGAGCCTAGTGCACACAGGCAGGCAGGCACACAGGCAGGAAGGCAGGGAGGCACACAGGCAGGCAGGCACACAGGCACACAGGCACACAGGCAGGCAGGCACACAGGCACACAGGCAGGCAGGCACACAGGCACACAGGCAGGCAGGGAGGCAGGTACACAGGCAGGCAGGGAGGTAGACAAGCAGGGAGGCACACAGGCGGGCACACAGGCAGACAGGCAGAGAGGCAGGCACACAGGTAGGCAGGCACACAGGCAGGCAGGCACAAAGGCACACAGGCAGGCAGGCAGGCAGGGGCAGCTCCTCTGAGAGTGCCTCTCTCCTCAGTTCAAACCCTCCCTTTTGTTTACTTATCCTGGGCCTTGGGCGGTTTCCCAACAGTGAGAAAGTTCAGGTCCTGGAACTTGACATCATCCCAGTGCACAGCCACCTCAGGGGCTGACAGGAAGCCCCTGGGTGGCCTGGTGAAGCAGAGCATGGAGTCTTTGGGAACCTTCCCATTTACCATTGCTCTGCAGTGACTTTGGAGGTGTCTTGTAGCACCCTGCTGCTGGGCTGGACCTAACTTGGCTCTTTGTTCACTGATGTCTTCACCTCACTATGTTTTCCTGCCCTGGATGCCCAGTCATGGAAGCACCTGGAATGTGGTCATGACTTGGGAGAGGCAGGCATTATTCTGGGATGAGTGTCTTAAAGACATGACTTTGAGACCAAGAGAGGTGGCTTTCCATAAATAGGAAAATGGAGCACTCCTCCTGGTGATGGTGAGTTCAGGTGGACACTGGTGGCACTGGTGATGGGTCACTGGAGTCTCCTGTAGGAATGAGGCCCCTGTACAGAATGGAGAGCAGGGAGCATGTGGGCTTGAGGGAGGAGGGGAAGTGACATCCTGAGGAGAGCCAGGTGGGCACTGCCGCAGGAGCATTGCCTGATGGGAACAAGTGAACCCTGGAGATGCTGTCTGCAAACCAAAGCAAGGCCATGTGGTTAACTTGGTAGAAGATTCCCATCATAGGCCACAGAGCACAGGGTACAGCAGTGAGTGGGAGACAAGGAAATTCAGAGCACTGCACCCAAGTTAGAACTAAAATGGGCCTCAGACTCCAGGCTGGGCTGAGGGGACAGTTGGGAGAGAATGACCTGTGCCCCAGGCCTTGAGACTGCCAAGGACAGGCTACCCCACTCAAGTGCAATGAGTGGACACTGGCAAGTCCCTCTCAGGTGGGGAAACTACAGGTGGAACCTGGGTACTGTGTGCCATGACAGTCTCAAGATTTTTTGTAACAAGTAATTTGAAGCTAATAAAAAAAGGTAAGGCTTTACTTTTTCTTACTGAGTGAAGGCTACCTCTGTCACCCAATCGCACTCCTGTCTGACTTCCTTGACTAAGAAGGAAATGAGAGGGTGATCAGTGTAGTTGCTTGTATGCTGACCCAGGGTAGACAGCACCTCACAGAGCATTAGAGTGCTTCATCACATGACCTGAGAGGACTGAGACAGGCTGACTCCATGACAGACTTCAAACTGGCAGGTCAGGAGACTAGGCCTAGATAAATCTGTTAAAAGTTCAGGCAAGTCAGTTACTGGAAAAACCCTAGGCCTCAGGCAGCCAATCAAAAACTGCCCCACCATCAGAAGCTGCCCCATCACATGGCCTGAGGCAAAGGCTATGGGTCAGCAACAGTTTCCAGGCTTCCCCAGCAACAGTTTCCAATCCCCCATCCTCTAGCAATGGTTCTGGAATGTCCCTAGATATATAGCCAACCAATTAAGATAAAAGTCACCTACTCCTCCCTGAAATTCCCCTAATGTGCTTTAAATTGGGCCTTCGAGCTCACTTGAGCGTCTCCATCTTGGTAAATGGTAGACCCCAGTGTGCTGGACTTCAGTAGAATAAAATGCTCTTTGCTTCTGCATACTATTTGAGTCTGGGTATCATTCTTCGGTGAATCATGAACCCTTACAGACTGAGACATTTCAAGCATCTCCACATTTGCTGTTCTCGCAGCACACAGGACTGCAGCACACAGAGTTGGGACCATACTCATAATTATCTACCTCTTCTCCCAAAGCGCCATGACTATGCAGCTGACAGAAGTTGCCTGGCCTCCCCCACTCCAAAACCATGTCCTAAGGTTCCCTGTACCTTTGCAGCATGTTCCTGCCATCGCCACAGCCTGAGTACTGGGGGCCTGTCACGTGCTGTCCCTAGTCACTGTTCTACTGCTGTGAAAAGGGACCATGCCCAAGGCAATGCTTATGAAGGAAATCATATAATAGAGACTTGCTTACATTTTCAAAGGGAAAATCCATTATTATCATGACAGGGAACATGGCAGCAGGCAGGCAGGCATGGTGCAGGAGAACTAGCTGAGAGCTTTGCATTCTGATTGCAGACAGCAGGCAGAGAGAAAGAGAGACAGAGACACAGACACAGAGGGAGACAGAGAGGCAGAGAGACAATGCCGGTTATAAGTTTTTGAAACCTCTAAGCCACTCCCAGTGTCACGCCTCCTCCAACAAGGCCACACCTCCTAATCCTTCCAAACAACTCATCAACTAGGGACTAAACCTTCAAATAGATGAGTTTAGGGGCTATTCCTATTCAAACCAGTACACTTTCCTTCACCCAGCGCCCACACAGAGTGCTGTTAAATGCACAGCTGGAGGGAGAACTGAGTTTCTCAACGACAAGGCCAAGCTACTGACCAAACGAGAACACTTCCTTTGTGCCTTAAGTCACCCAGCTGGGAACAGATTCTGCCCTGGGGATTAATTGTATATACACTGGGCAGAAGGAACTACACTGCAGTGAAGCAGAGTGGGCACTGTCGGATGGCTCAAGTGTACTCTGGAGCAAGGGTGTTTGTTCTTCCATAGACATCCTAGCCTGAGTCAAGGGATGGAACCTTTGTGCTGCCAGAGGACTGTCCTTCCCAGAGGCAGGCTGCTCCTGCAAGGGAAGCACCAAACGGGAAGCAGAGATCTTTGCCTTTGGAGAGACAAGCACAATGTCTCCTATTGGAGAGACAAGACAATGTCTCCTCATACTGCTGCAGGGAGGAAACTGAGGCAGGATGACAAGTCTACCTCCCCATGAGAGAGGGAAGGGTTCATCAAGGAGCTCCAAACTATCAACACTCCCTGAAACTGGAGAATGACCACCTAGGTCCTGCTGGGGGGTCTGGTGGTACCCCACAGGATCTGTTATGACTCTCATTCCTACAGAGAAATGTCTAAGTTCTGTAACTCTTTATTTCCTACTAGGCTGGTCTGTCACAGCAGCCCACCCCAATGCCATTTGATTATTTCTGCACTTGTTTGCATAATGTCTTAGTTAGGGTTTCCATTGTTGTGATAAATGCCATGATAACTCCAGGAAGAAAGGATTGATTTCGGCTTACAACTCTCAGGTCACACTCCATTGCTGAGGGGAGTAAGAACAGGAACTCAGACAGGTCAGGAACAAGGAGGTAGAAGTTGACACAAAGACCACAGAGGAGTACTGCTTACTGGCTTGCTCAGCTTGCTTCCTTATACTACCCAGGACCACCAGCCCAGGAATGGTATGACCCATTGTGAACTGGACCCCCACCCCACCCCTCCCCCGCATCAACCATCAATCAAAGAAACATACTGAAGACTTGCCTACAGGAGGCATCCTTTTGTTTTAAGATCTCTTCTTCCGACATGCTGGTGTCAGCATGACATAATCACTAGTCAGCACACAGGGGTATGTCCTATGCTTACAGAATTCCCTGCTGTGCACGAGCTCTGTGACTTACAAAGTGTGGTCCCAGTTTAACAGCACCACCATCACCTGGGAAACTGTTTTCATTGCAAATATCACCCCTTCCCCAAGACCTACTGAGCCAGGATTTAAGGGGTGGGACTGAGTATACGCTTTCTTCTGCAAGCCCTCTGATAACCAACACTCATGCTGCAGATCCACTAGGCTTCCTTTCCTCTCCAGTCAGAGCTTCTGGCTGTCTTGCAGAGTGTTCAGAGCTCTCAACAATCAACCCCTCCTGAAGTTGGAGAATGGCTACTTTGCAAGGTGGTCTGGAGGTGCCCTGCAGGATCTACTGTGGAATGCCATGTGTCAGGTCTAAAGGAAGTTCCACTCCCCAAAATTCTGGTGGCTGTTCTGCTCAACCAAAGGAATTATTTCTGTGTCACTGTCAGAAAGAGCAAATGACTTTATCTGTGGTGTACTATAGCTCATGCTGGACTCCAGGCTCCCCACAAGTACCTAGCTCCTCTCAGCTCCTCCCTTGCTCTAAGCTTCTCCAGTTCAGATGCTTCCCTGCCCTCAACTTCTCATTCTTCTTGTGTTATTTTGATGAGGAGAAAGACCACTGACCAAAATCATGGCCAAATCATTTAAAGCAATCAATTAAAGACAGGTTTTTTTTATTTGTGTACACAGGTTGTCATTCCCTAAAGATGGGGTCCAAGAGATCAGCATCAAACATGGGTAAGATAAGGGTTCTTATAGTTCAGAAGCAGGGTTTTTCCACAGGAAGGATTTGGCAGGCAGTAGGCAGGGTTACCGGAGCACAAACATAACAAGTTGGTTGTAACAATCTCCTGAACCAAAGACATGGTTGAAGGGTGGTCAGAAGGTAATTATAACAAAGTGATTGTAACAACATGTGGTCATAATAACCTTTTGAAACAAAAACATGGTTGTCATTTCTAAACAAAAGCATTTGTAATTAAGGTTACAGGTAGGGCATAACCCAATCCTTGAGGAAAAGATTTAATCATAAATATAAATGAGGGCTGGAGAGATGGCTCAGCAGTTAAGACCACTGACTGCTCTTCTGAAAGGTCCTAAGTTCAAATCCTAGCAACCACATGGTGGCTTGTTGGGCTACGGCAGGGGGAGGGAGCATGAGCAGGGATGGGAGTGTGAGCCACCTCAGCTGCTCTCCCGCTCTGAGACAGGTCCTGGCCGCAGCGCGATCCCCGAAAGACCTGCAGCCGCTGTTGGCACATGCTCCAGTGCTCAGCCCGGAGAGCGGATCTCTTCCCGGGCCAAAAGTGTTACAGCTCTTAGGACAGAAGCTCTCAGATGCCAGAGTAGTTTTTGTACCTTTATTCCTTCTGGATGGCGGGCGGCAAGCGCGAGCAGAAGCGGGCAGGGCAGGCAGGTAGACAGAGAGCGGGGAGCAGGCGACAGGCAGCACAGGTACACGGGTTGGGGCCTCTAATACACTGTTTGGGAGGGGTGAGGGGTTTGGCAACCGATACTTCTCATTGGTTTGGTCTGGTGGCTTTGTAGTGCCTCATTTGCTTGTGGGAGGACTCAGAGTTGCTTTCTACATGACAAATCTCACATGCCAGGCCTCTCTCTATACAGGGGTTGTGAAAGCTGTAGCTGTTTTTACAGGGGTCTTCCAGGAGCGTCGGCTAAAAACATAGTTCGGTCCCTCATGGATATTCTATTGGGTCTCCCAGAATTTTCAGCCTATGCTCGACCGGGTGTCAGATTGCCTGCCACAGACTACTGCCCCACAGTGGCTCACAACCATCCGTAATGAGATCTGATTCCCTCTTCTGGGTTGTCTAAAGACAGGTACAGCAAGAGGAGCTGGGGAGAGAAGAAAAAGTGTCTGAAGACAGCTACAGTGTACTTATATATAATAAATAAATAAATCTAAAATAAATAAATAAATACAAATTAACCTAGTTTGTCTTTACTATTCTCTCTCTCTCTCTCTCTCTCTCTCTCTCTCTCTCTCTCTCTCTCTCTCTCTCTCCTGCCCACATCCTCTTTGTCTTCCTTTCTCACTCTTCCAGTCTCTCTCCTCTCATGCCCTCCCTGGTCTAGCCTGCTGACCATGTTCAGTCTACTACTTTCTCTCTCTCTGCTCTGGACTCTTCAGATGCCTCTAACTGTTCTCTCCCTCATGTCTATAATAAAAACCTCTGGGGTCTGGAGAGATGGCTCAGTGTTTAAGAGCACTGTCTGTTCTTCCAAAGGATCTGGTTTCAATTCCCAGTACCCACATGGCAGCTCACACCTGCCTATAGCTCCAGTTCCAGGGATCTGACAACCTCACATATATGCAGGCAAAACACCAATGCACATTAAATGAAATTAAAAACAAAACACTGAAAAAATAAAAATAATAATAATAAAATAAATCCAGTAGTACTTAAATAAAAGCAACCTTCCCTTCAACCATACCTTGGAGCCGTCATGTCCTCAGTTTATATGATATTTATAAATGTTTATACACCATGTGAGGGAGAAACTAAGGGTGCTTTGGAGCAGCCTCCCCTGGAGACCACGGTGCTGCACACAGATGCTCAGCGTGTGCTTGTGTTCATCTGTTTCTGGGTCCCCAACCTTCCCCACTGGTACCATCTCCCTTCCTCTCCTCTGCTCTGGAATTCCAGACAGAGAAAGGAAGGATCAAAGCATCCTCCTTAACCAGCTAGTAGAGAACACTCAGGTCTAACCTGAGACCAGTGCTACTGCTCTACATCTGGTCTGACAGCCGAAGAGAGATGGCAGAGAGTTCCATTCCCATCACAGATGAAGAACTTCCCTAAGAGTTGGCCCTGGTAGGTGGGAGATCTACAGCAGAAGGGGAAGGCCCCCGGTGGAGACAGCCATGAGCTTAGTCTCATTTCTCTGGCCACATCTCATTACCTAGCACAACACTAGCCTTGCATATCAATTTTGTTTTTCTCGGAGGTCTGCCCTAATTTCATGAGCCGGCTCACTGCATTCGGTGTCACTGACCAGTGAAAGAAGCAATGTATTCCTGTCACTGTCCCCACAAACAACCCACCCCTGAGAGGGCTGTTCCGAGATATCACATGCCTGAGAGGTCTGAGGACCACAGATCTGTGAGCAACTACCCCCAGCAGATTCCAGCCTGGACTTCGCGATGCTCCAGCTGACATGGAGCAGAGATGATCTCACCACACTAGGTCTTACCTAAACGGAAGACTCATGAGAAAATTTACACCTGGTTTCCAGCCTTTGGATCGGTAGCTGTGTAGATCACTGTGTGGCTGTGGACTCCCAAGGTCGACTCAAATGCCCATAAAACTTAAAAGCTAGAGCTTTAGGTAGAGTCAGGAACATGGAGGCTTGGAGGACTTTGATGAAAGTCCTTCAAATGACCTTGGCCGGAGAGAGCTCTGGTTGCTCCTGCAAGTCCCAGGCTTGGTTGTTAACATCCACATGGCAGCTCACACTCTCCAAAACTCCAGGTCCGGGGGATCTGACGCTCTCTCTGACCTTCACAGGTATGAGGCATGTATGTGGTACACATATATTCATGGCCGGCAAAACACTCATGAGCATAAAATAAAGTAAATAAATCTACAATGAACAAACAAATGACAGTCATGAAGAGGCTGGAGAGATGGCTTAGTGGTTAAGAGAGCTTGTTGCTCTTCCAGAGGACCCAGGTTCAGTTCCAGCACCTACCTCAAAACCATCTGTAACTCCAGTTCCAGGAGATCTGTGACCCTTTTCTGACCTCTATTCAGACAAAACACACATACATGGAAAATAAAATAAATCAAGATAGTAATGGAGGCTGAGGGCCTAAGAGGACCAGGGTAATATTTCCAGTCCCACATGATCTCCCAGAATCCTCTCCTGTCTGTGGGAAAACAGGCTTTGTTCTCCACTACCCCTTTTTTGAAACTGGATAGAAATGAAAAGAAAAAATTAATACCATTATATTTTTAAGTACTGTGTGGGAGAGTATGGAGAAAAAGACTCACAAGGCTATATCTATCAATCACTCTAAACAAGCACTTACTAAAACAAAACCGTGGGTGTATGAGATAACTCAACGGGTAAAGACACAACCTTTGTTAGGTTGCTGGGACACACTTGGTGGAGGGAGAGAACTGATTCCTGCAAGCTGTCATCTGACCTCCCTTCAAACACAACATGGCATGTACATGCACACCTAAACACACACACACACACACACACACACACACACACACACACACACACACAGAGAGGCAGGTACAGACACACATGCTCATCCACAAGCATACAAATATACACTAAATATATTTGTTAAATGCATGTTAGTCTGTGAGTAAAAAAACAAAATAAACCACAATAATTAATATTGTGGCACTTACTTTTTCCATGACCACATTTAATTCTAAACCATCCCTGGGATAGGAAAGCTCACTAAGAGGGTGAAGGTTTAGTTTGAGGCCTGGGGACACCTGGACCAAGTGCTATGGGCCACTCCCCACCCTTCTTCCTCTAAAGGAGGCTCAGCCTCGGCCCCCTGCCGTGCTCTTCCTTGCTGCTACCCCCTCCCTGTGTTCATGTTCCTGCTCCAGCCGCTGCTGCCACTGTCCATGCCCAGCCAGCACAGGTGAAGGGAGGAGAAGCCCCAACTCCCCCTGATTCTCCTGACTGCACTTGGAGTCTACCTCATACTCTGGCCCATACTGCTCAGAGGGCTGACTGCTCTGACCTTATGCCTCAGGGCTATGGAACCACCAGATGCTCAGGGGAGGCAGTTCATATGTGTCATTGGCCAGTAATGATCTTCACAACTGGAAGTTACAGAACTCCCCATTTTTAGAAAGACCATCAGCTCTCACGGGTCTTCTTGACTGAATCATGCTGACTTACCTAAGATGAACCAGATGATGCAGGGAAAGAATGAGAGCCCCAGGGAATATCTAGAAAGACTTTTAGAAGCCTATAGGACCTATACTCCTTTTGACCCAGAAGCTAGAGAGCACCAGTCAGCTGTAAACATGACTTTTGTTAACCAAGCTGCCCTGACATCTGTTGGAAGCTTCAGCCACTGAATGGCTTTGCAGCCTGCCTCTGCCACCCAAAAGCCAGCCCCCTGTTGCCTTTGAATGGAAAGACTTGGAGAGAGGCTTCAAAGGACAACTGACTTGGACAAGCCAGTCTCAAGGATCCAAGAACTCACCCAAGGCACTGCATGAGGACTTGGGTGAGTACTAGCGGGCCCACCCCCAAATAACTGTGCTCCAGTATGTATTTCAGGCCCTGACTTGAGACATGCCAGGAGGCCACACAAGACCTGCTACAGGTCATCACCTTGGCTACTTACTGAATGTCTGCTAAGAAGGCCCAGCTTTGTCAACTTGAGGTCACCTATCTAGGGTACATATTCAAAGGGGGCCAGCCAATGTATGCTGTCAGACCCCAGGAAGCAAACCATCCTTAGCATCCCAGTTCCACCAACCCAAAGACAAGTACAGGAATTTCTGGGATCTTCTAGGTCTTGAAGACTTTGGGTGCCAGCGTTCACTGAGATAGCCAAACCGTTAAATGAGGCCACCAGGGGCCAAGAAGAGAATGGACCCCTGAGATTGACATGGCTTGTAAGACTCTAGGAAGAGCCTTATTGGAGACACTAGCCTTGGCCCTCCCAGACATTAACAAGCCTTTCCACCTGTATGTAGAGCAGAGAAAGCAGATAGCAAAGGGAGTGTTCACCCATACTTTGAGACCTCAGAAAAGACCTATAGCTTATTTATAAAAAGCTGGAGCCGGTGGCCCAAGGACAGCCAGCCTGCCTCCAGATCATAGCTGCCACTGCCCTGCTAGTCAAGGATGCTGACAAAATAACCATGGAGTAGGAACTTGTTATTACCACTACCACCCTGTTATTGAGGGGACCCTCAAGAATTCACCCATGCTGAAAGACATCATACCCAGGTATGGTTTGCCTACCCTGCTTGGGTCTGACAACGGACCAGCACTCATCTCTCAGGTAACTCAATCTCTAGCACAGGTTCTGGGGACCAATTGGAAATTATTTTGTGCATGCAGACTACAGAGTTCAGGGCAAATAAAGAGGATAAATCAGACCCTGAAGGAGGCCTTGACCAAATTAACCCTTGAAACTGGCGGTGACTGGGCGTCTCTTCTATCTTATACAGTGCTAGGGACAACCCCTGTACTTTAGGTCTCCCCCAGCTTTTTGAGATCCTATATGAGAAGCCCCCTCCCATGCTGCCTAACCTCTAGGCTGATATCTTCAATGAAGACAACCAACATAAATTTTTAAAATCACTGAAAGCCCTTCATAGGGCCCAGAAGTAACTCTGGCCTGCCATTCTCCAGGTTTATGAGTCTGCCCCTCCCCTCGCCCCCACTGCTTTGACCCAGGAGACAAAGACTGGATTAAAGACATAGCCACAAGACTCTGGAACCTTGCTGGAAAGGGCCTCACACCGTGGTCCTGACCATGCCGACGGCTGTTAAGGAGGACAGGATCAGGATGTGGATACATTACTCCCACGTTTAAACCTGCCAGGATAGAGCGGACCCAGCAGTTGAGATCCCAGCAGAGGAGACTTTCAGGAGAACTGCCACAGGAAGGATGGAAGGTCACCCCACACCCTGTCGATCCACTGAAACTGCAGCTCCAGTGCTCCTGATCCTGCTTGCTTGTTGCTTTTGCTTTGCTGTACCAGCCACTAGCCCCCTAGTACTATCTGGGTACCCCCAGGAGATGATTCGACAATCTTGTCATCAAGTTCACAGTGGCCAGCTAGAAAGAAGACTGGACTGTCAGTTCTTAACTCCTCTCTTCCCTGGACTTAACACAGAACTGTTGGTTACCAGACAGGACTCTGCTTGGAAATAAGGTACCCCCAGCCTATGCAACCACACTGTATCTCCTACTGCGGCAGGATACATGCTGCCCCCAGAGAGTGCTTGGTGGGCTTGTACCTCAGGGCTTACTCCACGAATTTCCACATAAACATGACTGAGGATTTTTATGTTCTAGTACAGCTTGTATCCAGAGTGCCTTATTACTCTGCGGAGGATGTCTTCAACCAGCTAGCACCTCCAAACAATCGAGTTAAAAGGGTGACCATTTCTGCTGTGTTACTGGGTTCTCTCCTTGACATGGAGCTGCTAGTGTAGGGACCTCAGAAACATCTCAAGGATTTGAGATAGCCCATTACTGAAATGGGAGAATGAGAAGGCTAGGTTGACTCCATGACAGACTTCGAATTGCCAGTTAAGGAGACTAGGCCTAAGAACTGGGCAAGTCCAGGCAAGCCCAGGCAAATAAAAATAAAAATAAATGAATATAATAAATAATAAATATAATATAAAATAATAAATATTTTTTATAATTTAAATATTTTATATAATAAATATAAAATAAAAAAATAGAAAAAAGCCCAGGCTCCAGCCTTCACAACCCAATAATGGCTCTGGAATGCCTAGAGATAGAGTAAGATAAAGCTCACCTACCCTGGAGTTCCAATGTGCTTTAAATCAAGCCTGAGAGCTGCCTTGGTTGTCTCTCTATCTTGGTAATGGGAGACCCCAGCATGCTGGACTTCTGCAGAATCAAACACTCTTTGCAATTACATACTATTTGAGCCCTGGGTATCATTTTCTGCCAATTATGGACCCTAGCACAGTGAAGGTTGTGTCAGGTCATAACAAGCAGTTGCTAGGTGCCTGAGGGCAGGCCAGTGGAATGACCTGTACACTAACACTAACCCTGGTCTGAATTCTTTCCATGTTCTTCCAATCTGGCCTATCCACACCTCTTGAATATATTCAATCTAACTAGATTCTGAGCATCCCTCCTGGCTGACTGTGGAGGCCTGGTACTCACTGTGGTTGCTTCCATGACAGCACAAAGATGTTCCTTGAAGCGTCAAGCTTCTTACAGCAGCCTGAGATTTAGATATAAACCGAGTGGCCTGGACAGAAGCCGTGGGCCTTCAGCTGGGTCATACTCAGAAAGCAACACATTAGACCCAAACTCCTGTGAGGAGCAGGACTCAGGGAAATGCTGAGCTGTGCCTTGTTGTAGGAAGCCTGGTAGGCCCCGGTTGACTTGGTATGTGTGCGTGAATGAAATGTAATGACCAATCAGGAAAGAGTTGTTACACGGGAGGGGGGTGGGGGGAGGGGAGCGGGATGAAACCAGGCAAATTCTGATGCTTGTTTTCAGTTTTGCCCCACCCTCTTCGTTCCCTCCCCCTCGGGCATTGCAGCAGAAGTGAGGACAGCCTGAGAAAGGCGGTAAAAAGCCCAATTGCTACTGGGCAAACACTGTTGTTCCAGGATCTCAGAGGAAAACTGATTTCTCCCTGGAGCAGCCTGGTCTTCCTGAAGGCAGTTGAGTAACCCCCTGCTGCTGTTTTACAGTTGCTAAACTGAAGGTCCCGTTGCCTGTACATCGCAGCTTTACAGAGGGGGTACAGGGAAGGCGCCATACGACTCAGTGTGTGTGGTAGAAGTCGGGAAGGCACTGGTTAAAGGACAAGCTGGAATTCAGGGGTGCTAGGCCAAGGCAGTAAGGAGTAGGGCAGGCCTACAGCTGTCGGAGATGAGGGCCATGTATGGGCACGCATGGGTGGGCGCTAGACCACAGGACACTTTATCAGCTCTGCCCAGGGAAAGAGTTCATATGTCCTCATGTCTGGTAGAGAAAACAGTTTCTTGAAGTCTGGTTAGCATGTACTGAAAGACTCTATCAGGCCATAGCATGGCAAACATGCCTGAGCTCTGGAGGCCTTGCCCTTCCCACATTTCCTCTGCCTTGGTAAACTGTTTGCTTTGGTAAAGCCAGCCCCCAAGGTCTATTCCCTTATTTGTCCACTTCCTCCTCCTGAGGCTGACTGCCAAGGTCCAGCAATCAAAGCCCCCTAGGCTCACCTAATTAACATGTCCAATTAACATTAACATCCTAGCCCCCATTACCTTTATAAGATGCAATTTGCATATGGGCCTCTCCTCCATATCCAGAGGCAATCCTTTGTCCCTCTGGGGCACATACCCCTTCCCCTCCCCCCTTCTCTTGTGCTCCTCCCTTTCTCTCTCATCCTGTGTCTCCTCTATTTGTCTCTTATTCCCTGCCCTGTGTCTCTCTGGGATAAGTAAATCTCTTTTGTGCTGAGAATTTTGTCTTGGTGTGTTCTGTGCTGATTCAGGTTCTTTCACCTGTACAAAGTGAGTTATTGACTAATAGTCGACCTTTATAAGGAAACAAACCCACAAAAGTGCTCAAGTGTGAATATGTATGTGTGCTCAGACGTACATAGGTGCACGTGTCTGTGGTGTCTGGCATAGACTGACTCGCTGAAAGAGAACTAATTATACTAATAACTACTGAAAAATTACTGGCCCTAATGATGTAATACAATGCTCTGGCTAATCCCAAGGAGTCAGAAACAGCACAGTGAGTCAGAAACACAGGATGTAAACTGACCTATGAGTCCAGAGGATCTCATGGGGGACGGGAAGGCAGGATATGCACACCTGAGCACCCGTGTAGAGGACACAGTGTGCTTCACCAGTGGAGAACTGGTCTGGCTGGAGCACAGCAATTGAGGTGTAGAACAAAAGACCAGATCTGGGCCTCTCTTTTTCCTTTCTTTCTTTTTTCTTTTTAAATGATTTTTTTTAAAAAAAAGATTTATTTATTTTATGTATATGCTCTATCTGCATGTACACCTCATGCCAGAAGAGGCAATCAGACCACACTATAGATGGTTGCTGGGAATTGAACTCAGGACCCTTAGAAGAACAGACAGTGTTCTTAACCACAGAGTCATCCCGCCTACCTTTCTTCCTTTCTGTTGTTGTTGTTGTTGTTGTTGAAGGTGATCTCCTTCTTCTTCTTCTTCTTCTTCTTCTTCTTCTTCTTCTTCTTCTTCTTCTTCTTCTTCTTCTTCTTCTTCTTCCTCTTCCTCTTCCTCTTCCTCTTCCTCTTCCTCCTCCTCCTCCTCCTCCTCTTCCTCTTCCTCTTCTAGTTGCTGTTTTGTTTTTCTTTTTTCCCCAGTGACACAGTTTCTCTGTGTGGCCCTGGCTGTCCTGAGACTTACTCTGTAGACTAGGCAGACCTCAAACTTGGAGATCCACCTGCTTCTGCTCCCAAGTTATGGGATTAAAGGTGTACACCATCATCACCTGGCTTGAGGTTCTCTTGAATGTCAGGTGAAAGAACTAGGACCTTATCCTGAGATGATGGAGGTTCTTGAGCAGGGAGGAATAGGATGGATCTTGGAACATAAGATAATAAATGTAGTCCATTCTGTAAAGAAATGGCTTAGAAATAAGATTCTGGTGACAGGGATACCACCCTGGCTTCTTTGGCTCCCCCAGCATGTTAAGATCAGACATGGGTGAGAGGAGAGAAATCTTAGACCTGTGAAGAGAACTCAGAAGTTCCTCCAGGCTTCTGTTTCTTGGTTTTTTTCAATCCCCAACACTGATGTAGCTATTTCTCATCCATGGGTATTTTCCTGGAAAAGTCAGAATGGTGACAGAGACACAGCTGAGACAAGGAACATGTCAGGAAGGGCATGGGTAGTGTTAGCATTCTGTCTAAACTCCACCCCACAGTTACCTGGCAACAGCCAGGTGGGCCTGGCCCACTATAAAAGGGGCTGCTTGCCCCTCCTCTCTCTCTCTTATCTCTTTCTCTTGCCTCTCTGTTACATCTCTTATCTCTTATCTCTCCCTATTCCCTTCCCCCCTCTCTCCACGTGGTCATGGCCGGCCTCTACCTCTCCGCTTCTCTACTCTCTCCCTCTCTCTGCCTTTCTCTGCCTCTACTACCATCTTAACTCCCCTCCCCATGCCCTGAATAAACTCTATTCTATACTATACCTTCGTATGTGTTTAGTACCTCAGGGGGAAGGGATGCCTCAGCATGGGCCCGCTGAGGCACACCCTTCCCCCACACCTACCTCCCCATACCCCCATACAATATATATCTCTTTATCTTTTTATAAACACATCATTGGTGCCAAGACTCGGATTAGAAACTCTGCAGGTTTGCATCCCACCTCAGTCACCATGAGAGATCCATGCTCGATAGATAGCTCAGAAGAACTGATAAGCCCCCATCCCCCAGTGGTCAGAGTCTGCATGGTCCCCCAGGGAGAGCTCTTGGGTTCAGAATTACCCTGTTTTATCCTTTCAGTCTTTTACTGACCCTCGTTTTAAGACTTATTCCCTTGGGTGAGACATTCCTCTTTCCTTTTGCTTTCTCGCCACTGCTGCAAATTCCAGGCTGGGCCTGGACAGCTGCTCTTTCAGGAGCACCACCTCTGAGCATCAGCCCCCACCCCCTACATGTCTCACCCAGGGGTCAGTCTTCGCCACCTTTGTCCCTATTTAATGGGATGTCTTGGTCTAAGGCAATCTCTCTCTCTCCATCTAGCTAAACTGGCACTTTCTCGCTAAGGACTCGTAGCCCAGACTTCCCTCTCCCCATCTCATTTGTGGCTCACTGAAACCACAGGTTCAGTTAGTTCGCTGGAGAAGCGAGTCTGATTCATGCTCCCTGCCGGACACCCCACTTTCTGCCCTTTCCCGCTCTGCTCTCGGTTCTCAGTGGGAAAGATGGGTCTGGCCCCACCCCTCGAGTCCTGCCAGAGGGCTACTCCCTTAGACTTGCTTTTGAATGCTCATTGACTACCTGCCGCTCTGCCAAAGCTCACAACTGCAGGAAATGCAGCTTTGTTCCTATTCATTCCCTATCTGCCCCTAAAACAGCTTTTACCTTGTCTTAGCAGCCGCTCCTGCACATTCGAGCCCCTTCTGTCTCCACCCCCTGCCAGGGACTCTGCTGCCTCCCCTCCCCCTCACTCTCTGCTCTGCTCCCTCAGCCGACTCCCTCAGCCAGCTCCTACTCAGCCAGTCCCTGATCCCTGATCGTGTTTCCACCTTCCACCACACGCCAGGGACTCTCTCCCTTTCTCCCTCTCTTTCTATGCCACTACTGCAAGCTTTCTTATTCTGGTCCTAGCCATATGTCTCTTTGCTACTGCTACTAAATTCTATTCAGTTATAACCAATGTATACAGTTCTCAATCCTGTCAGAAGTTTGTTAATTCTTAAGTTATGGCAGACAGAATACCCAAAGTCCTTGACAGTTGGCCCAGGATGGTATACGGTCTCAGAAGATGTGGACACAGCTGCAGGATGCTGCCTAGATTGTGATATGACAATCACTGAAAACGCAGTGGACAAAACCAGATACTTTGGGTCAAGGGGCTTGGCTACTAAACCAAGGTAAACTTACTTTCCATGTCACGTGTATCCATTCCACAGAGAAAAAGCCCTGTGTCTTCTGCACTTGAAAGTCAGACTGACTCTGCCCAAGTTGCCACAGAGACCAGGGAACTGTTGACTAGTGGACTCTGTCATTTTTTAAATAATATAACTGCTAGATTATTGTTTATTTCTCAGACTTCTGACTACATTGACAGCTAAGCTTTCACAGACGTAATCTGTTATCTCCTTCCCTAAACTCGGTTTCCAAAATTAAATGCTTCATATTTCCTCTTCTTGCTATGCCACTGCCCTAATGTTATCTGAGTTCCTATAAATTTGCCTGACTCTAATAAAACATTCCACTATACGATCCAGATTTTTCAACTTTTTAATCTTGTCCCTTTTGCTCCACAAAACACTCATCTTAAAGACTGTTCATGCTGTTAACTCATGTTGTTATCTCTTTTATAAACTTATAAGCTACAGAAAATCCTCTCAGATCTGCCTCTCATGGACCCAATAGACTCCATCGAGGTCCAGGCGTTTACTACACCCAGGATAGCTCCAGAGAAGCAACCTTCAGATGCTCTAATCTCCTCTCAGACACAGACGCTTCTACTGGACCTGTTCCTTCTGACCTACCCTCAGACAGCTCCACAGACCCTGGACAGCAAGGAAACTGCCAACTCTCCTACGACTGGACAAACATCCCCCACACCCATTCTTCTAGGTTCCCCAGAGACACATTGCCCCCAATGCCAGCATGAAGCAGTCAGATATTACGACAACTCTATTCCTGCTTTACCATTGCCTCTTTCTAATTTTTCTTTTTTTAATAAACTAAAATGGGGAAATGTTAGCATTCTGTCTAAACTCCACCCCACAGTTACTTGGCAACAGCCAGGTATGCTCCTCCCCACAGTTGCCTGGCAACAGCCAGGTGGGCCTGGTCCACTATAAAAGGGGCTGCTTGCCCCTCCTCTCTCTCTTGCTTTTGCTTTTCTCTTGCATTTCTTATCTCTTACCTCTCCCCATTCCCTTCCCCCCTCTCTCCATGTGGTCATGGCCGGCCTCCACCTCTCTACTTCTCTACTCTCTCCCCCTCTCTGCTTTTCTCTGCCTCTACTACCCTCTTAACTCTCCTCCCCATGCCCTAAATAAACTCTATTCTATACTATACCTTCACGTGTGTCTGGTCCCTCTGGGAGAAGGGATGCCTGGGCTTGGACCTGCACACCCTTCCCCCACAACTTCCTCCCCTACACCCATATAACATATATCTTATCATTTTTTATAAACACATCAGGTAGAGCTGAGCTAGGGGAAGAAGTTGGCTTTCTGGCGCTCAGGACACTTTTCCCAAAGCAGAGCGGCTTAGCAGCTAGGGAAATGGAATTTGAGGGTCACCTCCCTGTGTCCCCCACAGGAATGGGTCTTCAAGCCCTCACTGGATGGATGACCAGGAAGAAGGCACGCAGGACACAGAGGAATGTGAACCAGGAGGCCTTCTAAATACCCCAGTTTATTATCATTAAATCATAGGATTTTACCCAGCCTCACTCTCCTGCCCCTCTTTATAGTCTAATCAAATCTATCAGGAGAAGCACACATGTTTTCTGTTCTATTGAGCCTTGACTTCTTGTCACCCTGTGTGCTTCTCCCTTCTCCCCAGGGGCTGTTGGACACCATCCCATGAGAAAAAAAGGGATCAGAATCGGAAGACAATGGGGTTCAGATGGCCATGAGTACAACAGAAAGACTACAAGGATCAGCTTAGAAGAGGCAGCTCAACTTTAATTGTAGTGAATCAGGGGTTAATAGTTTTGGAAGAAGAGGGTAGGGATTCCTAGGGTGGGTGTCTAACATTGGCTACAGTTTAGGGAACTGGATAATGCCTCATTTACATGGAGAGGCATCACAGGAATTCGAGGTGTTTGCTGGACAGGTTTTGATCAAGAGAAAGAAACCGGAACCTGTAATCTCACCAAGGCTAGGCAACGTTCTGCAGGTAGGAGGTGTGGGTTTCAGTCTCCCCAGACAAGGTCAGAGAAGGAGAAGCCCTGCTAGTAATGAGAATTCTCCATTTTGCACCAAGCTCAGGAAAGCAGTCTGGATAATGGTAGACTTTGACCTTAGCAGAACCCAACAACTCTGCCTTTTGTTAGAGGGACCTTAGCCATAAACCTAAGAGTAGGGAGGAAGAGAGAGTTTTCCTCCCCTTCAGACTCAATTGTGCATCTGTGGACTTAGAGGTCAGATTGTGCTGGTGGGCTGGTCCTTGGAGCCACAAAATGATAGCCAGAGGCTTCATCAGCCCCCCAGTGGCAACTATCAGGCAGAGGAAGTTGGCAGCTGTGACATCACACATTGATCATGATTAGCATGTTCTGGACAAGTGACCCAGGAGAGGAGCCTGGCCCTATCATTAGTCAGAATAACTTTTACTCCAGGCTGGCACTGTACCCCACTGTCAAGTGTTCAGAGCTAAGGAGTATATGAATACAGATACCTTGCAGACACAAGTGTGCTGGAAACTACAAGATTTTTAGGATTACATCTGTGTCTGCCCATATTCCCAGTACACCAGAGGCTGAAACCGGAGAACTGTTGTAAACTTGAAGCCAGCCTGGGCTACATAGTGCCAATATCAATTAGGGCTTCGTAGGAAGACTTATTTCAAATCATCTCCCCCACAAACACCAAACATCCAAGTACAACCATTAACAACAAAGCTGAGCATACAGGATGGGTAGCTCATATCTGTCATCACAGCAATCAAGAGGCAGAAGCAGGAAGCCTGCCAGAAGTTCTAGACCAGCCTGGGCTAAATGGTGAGAGCGGGGCTGCAGGGACTTTATGATGAATGACAGTTTATCTCTAAGAACAAAGCAAGCAAAACAATGTGGGGACGTGGGCAGGAAGCAACCACTAAACAAATAAAGATGTTGCCTCTACTCACAGCTCAGAAGTTTCTGTGTTCTTATAATGATAGCTCTACCTGATTCTTATCTATCGTGATCTATCTACCTATGCATTTAGTGTGTGTGTGTGTGTGTGTGTGTGTGTGTGTGTGTGTGTGTGTACGCGTGCTCAAGTGCACTCTTGGGATAGAACTTCAGACCTTACACATACCAAGTGTCTCAGTTAAGGTTTCTAGTGCTGTGATAAACACCATGACCAAAAAAGCAAGTTGAGGAGCAAAGAGTTTATGGGTTTATTGGTTTACACTTCCATTTTGCTGGCCATTATCTAAGGAAGTCAGGATAGGAACTCAAATGTGGGTCTGTGTCCTCTCCGCTGCCGCATGGCCTCTTGGGTAGGCGAAACACGCTGCCTCCAGGCAGGTGCTGAGCTTCAGGGAAGAGACACCTCTCTGGACCTGGCCATGGGCTTCTCTGACTTGTTGTGCCGCTGGTTGTTGCAGGAGAGCCGAGAACAGAGTCAGGGGCCATGGGCTGGGGACAGCAAAGGGGGGAGGGTTGAGCTCCAGCTTGTCTCAGCGTTGATTGTCTGTAGCTTGGTGGAGGCAGGCTAGAAGCACAGAGAGGCCTTCTATGGGAGGTTTAACTGTGGTTCTGTAGGCGAAGACCTTCTACACGTTCCTCTTGGCGGTGGTAGATGAGACAGTCCATGTTTATTCATATTGTTTATCGGCTGTTCATTTTGAAAACTGGGTGCATACTGAACCATACCCACTTCTCAGGGTGGACCCAAGATTAAATACCTTTTGCAGGGAGGAATGTCTGGGAAGGGAAGCTTATTGGTTAAGCCCTCAGGGCCTCTAGGTACCTCATTAGCATGGAGAATTCTGTTCTGGGCCTACATGACTACAGGTCATGCTTCCTTATTTGGGGAGTGTTCCAGACCAGGAGTCTGGCAGGGAGCAGGAAGTCGCCCAAGCCTCAGGTGTGTGCCCACCGAGTCTCCAGGTCTCAACCTGCTCTACCCACCAATCTTCCCGGCATGGTTTTACTGTCCCACACTCAAACAGGGCAGGAACCTGGAGGCAGGAGCTGATGCAGAGGCCATGGAGGGGTGCCGCTTACTAGCTTGCTTCCTTGGCTTGCTCAGGCTGTTTTTATAAAACCCAGGACCCCAGCCCAGCAGTGGCACCACACACAATTGGTTGGACCTTCCCCATCAATCACTGCTTAAGAAAATGCCTTCTAGCAAGATCTTACAGAGGCATCGTCTCAATTGAGGTTCTCTCCTTTCAAATAAGTTTGTGTGAAGTGACACAAAACTATCCAGCACTCTAGGTAAGTATCCTTCCACTGAGCAATATCTTTGATCACTTCTTATGCTTTATTTTGAGACAGTCTTAGTAAACTTCGTAGCCTAGCCTTGAACTTTTGATCTTGCCGCTATCTCCTGAGTGGCTGGGCTTACTGTTAAATGGGTGGATTGGGCAGTGTGTAAACTAGATTCCCACAAAGCTCCGCAAAGTGTCTTATCAGGGAAGACACAGCTCTGGCTCAGACTTGGTGCTGAGGGGGTGAGTGGCATCCCCGTTCATGGTACCTCATCTGCGTGGGAAGTACCCTATCAAGGGTGCCTGGGTGCTGAGGGTGGCTCGGGATGACTGAGCCAGAAAGCCACGTGAAAATGGTTCCAATTTCCGAGCAAAGAAGCTAAGTGTCCAGAGAGGACACGGGCTTTGCTCAGGTCGCCCTGACGGTGAGTGCCGAGTGGAAGGGCGAGCCAGTGAAAGCAGGCTGCTGTGCTGAGCTGTACGTCTGAGCGATAGGACACCCCTAATTGACTCACAGAAAGTGCCTTCTATTTATACCAACACCTATCCTCCCAGGAGAGAGCTGTGTTTTCCCAACATTGATTCTGTAAGCCATACAGACTGAATTGAATTAAAATCCACAGCAGACAAACACAGCATGCCTACCCACCACCCCTGCCTGCCCTGCTCCCTTGCACTGCTGTGATTCAGCCAGGCAGGGAAGTCAGGAATGCTGGGCTTCTACACACCTGCCCCATGCCTGCTTCAGAAGTCAAGAAGGGGACTATGCTACCTTCTGTCTTGAGAGAAATACAACATAATAACTGTGCCATCATCCCTTTTCCAGAAGCTTATGCATTTCAGATCAGTAAACCAGAAAGTAAGGCCTGCTCATGATAATTATTAGGCACAATAGAGACTCACATGGAGGACAGATTTGGAGTGTGTGTGTGAATACGTGTAAGTGTGTGTATCAGTGTGTGTGTGTGTGTGTGTGTGTGTGTGTGAAGTGGGTGAGAGAGTGGTGTGTGTGAGTGTGTATGTTAGTGTGTGTGTGAACATGTGTGTGTGTGTGTGTGTGTATGAATGTGTATGTGAGTGTGTGTGAATATAAGTGTGTGAGTGTGTTGTGTGTGTTGTGTGTGTGTTGTGTGTGAAGTGTGTGAGTGCAGTGTATATGTGAGTGTGTAGGTTAGTGTGTATGTGTGTGTGAACATGAGTGTGTGTTTGTGTATGTGTGAGTATGAGTGTGTATGTGTGTGGTGTGTGTATGTGTGTGAGAGTGTGTATGTTGTGTGTATGTGTGAGTGTATGAGTGTGAGTGAGTGTGAATGTGTGTATGAGTGTGAGTGAGTGTGTGGTGTATGAGTGTGTGTGTGTGAGTGTGTCTACTAGTGTGTATGTATGAGTGTGAGCATGAGTGTGTTCTGCTGAGTATGTGTGTGTGAACCCAGTGTCTCACGTGTGCAAGGCAAGTGCTCTGCCATGCAGCTCCAACTACAATTCTTGTCTTTTCTCATTCGGACCACGTACCACAGACCGTTGGTACTCTGCCCGTGCACCAAGGCACATGGGTTTCGAGTGGGCATTACCAGGGGACTGACCATGGACAGATTCACTCTGACTCACTGGGGAAATGAGAAGGAAGGGGCAGCCTTAGCCCTTCAGTCGAGGTTGGGCTAACCTAGGCCTATCTATAACTCTGCCGAGGAACAGACCACAGTCACAGGCCCGAGGTAAACCCACCCTGGTCCCACTGGGTTGATGAGTAGATGCTCTCAAATGCACACCCGCCCATCTCACACACACGTGCCAGAGAGGAGGAGGCAGGACGCCTGTGGGTGAAGCCAGTGCCGAGAACAGGATGCCCGGAACACATCGGTGAAGACTGCATCCTTCTTATGCACAGGGTCATGGTGTGCCATGGTAATACCGTCTTCTAGGGCACTGTGTCCTCTGCCCAGACTGGGGAAATGCAGATGGCTTCAGGGCTGACAGCACAGGAGTGCCTCCACAGCAAGACACAGAAACCTCAGAGGGCTTCGGTCCTCACAGGTCTCCCTTGGAAGCCCTAACGGGTTGGGAACGGCTCAGAGTTCATTCAGGCATTTGCCCACCCTCAGCCATCACCAGCATCCCTGACAATACCATAGTCCACATAAACAGGGATACCACTGCCCAAGGCTTCCCTACTCAGAGCCTGTCTGATGCTCACTGCTCCTCATTATCAAGTTCCACTTGATGCCACCTTTGGTAAAGAGCTTACTAGGTCAGCAACCATGCAACGTTGGCTCCTTAAGAGGACATCAAAGAATGGAACATGGGACCACAGGAAGGACACAGAGTCTAAGGCAATTGTGCTGGCCCCACATCCACAGAGAACATACTTCAGTGCTGGCCTCTGTCGTGTCAGACTTACAATACTAGTGTAGGGTTAGGAATACAGCCCAGTGGTGGAGTGCTGGCATGCACAAACCCCTGGGCTTGATCCTTAGCAACCACAAAAGTAAACAACTTAATATATATATATTCACGGACTGAATAGGTGGCTCAGCAGTAGAATATCTGCCCCATATGGCAGCAAGCAAAAATCAAGTGAAATGCAGTGACTCCAGAGGTTAAATTAAAACTCATCCTAAAACCACAGGTCCAATGCTGTCGTTTGCATCTCTTGGATTTATAAACGTTGAGCAATAATTAAAGCAATTATCACAAGAAACTTACTCTGTTATAGCTTTTTTGCATATTAAATATTTGTTGCAAAACTGAACGAACATTTGATTGGAAGACTAGAATAGTGAGCTGCACTCTCCAGAGGACAGGGAGCCACAGGGTATAGGTGCTATGCCAGCTCCGGGAGAGGAAGGGAGGAAAGAAGGAAGAGAGACAGAGGGAACACACCCAGATGCTGCTGCTAGCCCTGCAAAGGCCCCTTTGAGTGGGTGTGCATGTGAGGGCACTTACAGTGGGATGGATGAGCTCAGTGCCTCCGGGCTGAACATTCAGACAGGAAGCTGCCTTCCCACGCAGTCCAGGGAGCTCTAGCGTCACTAAGGGTCACCATCCCTCTCTCAGAAGCAACTGTTTTATTTCCTGAGGTGGCTGTTGCTGCTGCAGGAGGATGCTGGTGTTGGTGCTGCTCGTGGGAGGAGCTCTAGACACCTCCCGCCCCAGGTGGTCAGTTGATGAAAACAGCTGGAAGAGGAGGGGAAGGGGCCAGCACAGCTGCATTCTCTGTGTCTCCAGGCAGATGAAAACCATGGGCCTTCAGGAAGATCCAGAATGAGGCAGAGCTAAGAGCAAGTCTGAGTGAGGACCCAGATCATGAGACTGTGGGGACAACTGCTGAATAAGCCCCTTTTATTTGACGACTGAGAAATGGAGACTCTGGGACAGAAGGTCACACACTGGCTAGGTGAAGCCCAAGAGTTCAAGGTCCCCGTGCAGTCAGTGTCTTGGTCCACTCAGTTACAACAGCAACAGGATGGGTAACAAACAGCAGGCATTTCTTCTCCTTATTCTGCAGACTAGGCTGTCGCAGATCAATAAGCCAGCAAATTTCTTGTCTGGCGGTACCTGTGTCTCATAAATGATGAATTCTCCATGAGTCTCCACATGATAGGACAGCCAGGCAGCTCTCAGGGGCCTCTTTTCTAAGACATTCAGAAGAGACAGAAACTCACGATCAGATGATATCCCAAAGTTCTGTAAGACTGGGGAGCCTTAACTTACTGGAGACCCCTGAGTGAACACCATGGAGTGAATCGATGCAAAAAAAAGAGGGATTTATTGTTCCAGTATGCTGGAGTCGCCCTGCACACCAAGGCGGGAGAGAACGACCATGTGCAGCCTGTTCAGTGAGCTTTTATAGTTTTTAGAGCAGCAGCCATTAGGCACAATGTGATTGGCAGAACAATGTGACTTTTAAACTGATTGGTCTTTAGGGAATGAGGTAGTAGGGGCTTAATCAGCCCCTCCCTTCCAGTCTACGTGCTCTCTAACCTGTTTCTTCCAGGAGGGAAGGGGTGCCCATGTGCTTGGGGCCCTGGTGGAATTTTCCAAAGTTCCTGAGCTGACTTCTTCAGTCCCCCCCCTCCCTTTTTCTTGTGCATGCTTCAGTCCTGAAGCTATTGTTGGTAGTTATGCAGCTCATACTCCTGGTCTTCTGTATCTAGTCTTTGTATTTCTGCTTTAAGATCATTAGCTGTACTGTACCTATGTGTTCCTTAATTAAAAAAGCAACCAAGTCGTTCAAAATATAGGGCCAAAAGTCAACAATAGCAGGAGAACAATTAAGGTCTTAACACGGTAGATATGAGGGTGGTTAACCAAGGGGAGGAGTTAGACCAAGACTTGAACCAGCCCTGACCCTGCTCCCTCTTCTGCTTGGCTAACCCTTCTCTCACCTTGGCCAATGAATCTTTAACAACCCCAGAATGGTCTATATAAGAGCAACACTCTTCAGCTAAGGCAGCATATAGCCCTCCTTGCTGAAGGAAAAGTTAAGTCTAATCTCCTCCTATTCTGTAGTGCTACTTCTGATAACGACGTCAGTGATTCTTTAAGATGACTGATGGAAGCTTCTATTCTCTCTATATCTAAATCAATGGCTGCCCTCAGACTGTCATAATTTTCCCTTTGTAAGACCAAAGTGGAGGTCCTGGTGGCTGCCCCAGTCACCCCCAAACACAACAGAAGTGAGTGCTGTAATAGGTTTGGCAGATAGGCACATAGGAAAGGGGAAGGAAACAGAATCCAAAGGTGCCACCGGGCAGTCATGATCAAGGTCAAGTGATCTTGAGCTTGAGTAGATTTTCCATCTTCTGTCCTGAGCGTCATGACCTCTTCAGTCCTACCCCCCATGTAATCACCTTGGGGGGTAGGACTGCAACACTTGATTATGTGTGTTCAGACTCCAGAACATTATCTACAGCCTCACATCTCATGATGATAATGGCTGTTACCTTGTTCATCTCAGCCCCAAGAGCCTGGACCTATAGGGAGACTGTCCCATAGGCTCGATGCAACCTTGAATTCACCCCAACCATTCAATAACTTCTTAGGCAGGCTATGGAGAAGGTCTCTGGTGGAAGGAATGGAAAGACAGATGCTCTCTAGGTGTGCCTCTTCCAGCAGCTGAAGAGGGAGACTGTCCTGGGACCTGACTCTCTGGCAGCAGCCATTCCTGGGTATCTTACTTTGTGTTTCTATTACTGTGGTGAAACACCATGACCAAAAGCAATTTGAAGGAGATAGGGTTTAGTTGTTGTACACTTACACATCATTGTTCATCGTAGAAAGAAGTCAGGACAGGAACTCATAACAGGGCAGAAACCTGGAAGCAGGAGTCAATACAGGAGCTGATGCTGAGGTCATGCAGTGGTGCTGCTTACTGGCTTGCTCAGCCTGCTTTCTTATAGAATCCAGGACCACCAACCCGGGATGGCCCCACCCACAATGGGCTGGACCCTCCCCCCATCAATCACTAAATGATAAAATGCCCTATATACAGGTTTGTCTGCAGGCTGATCTTATGGAGGCATTTTCTCAATTATGGTTTTCTCCTCTCAACTTGTGTCAGGTTGACATAAAAACTAAGCAGCACATGGGTTACAAATTGCACCATTGTGCTCACTAGCTAAGAAGAAATTTCAAACAAGCAAGTGACATTCTGCTGGAGGCCTGCTAGGGGGAAAAAGACATGACTGTGGCCTGTAGTAGATATGGTTCAGTCGAATGGGGCAATAAAAAGGAATTGCATTCAGCCACTCTGGAAAAGAACGTAGTGGTTCTTCAACACAGAATATAGGATTACTGTGTGATCCAGTAATGTCATTCATAGGTAAATGCTAAAAAGTACTAAAAATAGGTATACACGAATGTTTGTAGTGGTGTTATTAATAATACCTCAAAGAAACTAGGTTAAGATCAAGAGTCTAGTGCCAAACAAGTAGTGAGAAACTGGGGATATAGCTCCATGCTAGAGTGTGTTTGCCTATCACACTCAACCTGCTCAGTGGTCCTGGGTTCAATGACCAGTACCACCAAAATAATACCCAAAAGGCAACTAGGTATGGTGGCTCTTACCTATGACCCAAGCTCTTAGGGAGCAGAGACAAGAGGATCACCACAAGGTCAAGGCCTGCCTGATCCATCATGAGCTCTAGACTAACCGGGGCTACACATCGAGGAAAGAAGGAATGCCCAAAGGCGAAAAGTTGCAGTTGCCAATTAACCTCTACTCAAATCGAACGGGTGGCAGCCCCAATTTCTGGGTTCCTGAAAGAAAGACACACACACATGGCCTTATATTTTAGTATGCCCCAAACAGCTCAATGGTTGACCCACGCCCAACCCCCTCTGATATTCCTGAGTTACTACTTACTAAAATCTATATTTTATCTTTGCTGCGCTAGACTCATGGGGGGGCACTCTTCCCCGGCTTTTATATGTTGGTTGTCTCTCTGTCCTGCCTTCTCAGGTAAGGTTCCCTTTCCTGCAAATCCTAAAGTCCCGCCTCTGTCTCCCTGCCCATTGGCCACCGGCAATTTTATTTACCAATCAGAACCAACTGGGGGCAGAGACCCTCAGTGTCTTTCATGCATATTCTCATGTAGTTTTGGGAACCCAATTAGCATAACGCAAGTGTTTGACCAAGTCTGCAACCACGAAACACTCCAAATGTCTGTGGGCAGTAAATGGGTGTGTTGTATACCCACATGATGGAATATTATTCAGCCATATAAAGTAATGAAGTACTGACATATCCTAAACCTGATGAACTTACAAAAGCATCACACTAAGCAAAAAGATAAAATGTGGCTCAGTAACACCCTTCAGATAAACAGTAAAGCCAAAACCATCTGTCTGGGTAAACATCACAAGGACCTGTTTCTTATTTCTTTTTCTGTTTCTTCCTGTTTTTGAGACAGGGTCTTATGTAACCTAGGGTGGCCTTGAACTCCTGATTCTCCTACATCCATGTCCCAAGTGTGAGGATTATAGGCATTCATCAATCATATCTGTTTTAAAGACCTTTCCCCATTAATTTTCCTGATTAGTAAAAGTTTGGGAGCTGGAGAGACTAAATCATCTCTTTTGGAAGATCTTCCTTCATTTAGGCTGGGACACTTCTGTGAAGTTGGGGCGAAACCAGAGAAAATCACACAGACCTTGATTCTGGATCCTTCAGTAGCTTCTAAGAGTTTTCAACTATTCCCCACCCCATTCCCACCCACAGCCACACCCCCATCCCAGCCCCCAGAGCATTCCTGTGTGTGCAAGTGGAGGGCAGAAGCCGACCTTGAGTGTGACCTCTCAGTAGCCTGGTTACCCTACTCTTCTTTTGGAGACAGGGGTTTTCACTGAGATTGGTTTGGCTGGTTGACTGGCCACTGCAATGATGCAGGGATGCACCTGTCTCCTCCCCATCTCCACCCCCCGCCCCAGCACTAGGACGAAAATACTTCAGTGGCAGTGCTGGGGCTTGAACTCAGGTCCTCCTGTTTGTGCAGCTAGTGATTTACTGACCAGGTTGTCTTTCTAGTCCCCTGTTCCCTTTCCAACTGTTCAGTGTGCTGGAATGTCACACCTGGGGAGCATCCAATACATCCTTTGTTCTTGCTTCAGCTGGATTTTACCTGTATTGCCAAACTCTGCTCAGTGCATTAGAGCAACTTTTCTAACCTTTCTAGAAAGTTTGCCAGTGTTCATGGATTGCTGATGCGGTTTGAGGCTTGGTGATGCAGGCCTGTGCTCTTAGCACTTGGACATGGAGGCAAGAGCTCAAGGCCAACTAGGATACATGAGACCCTACCTCAATGTTGGTTTGGATCAACAATTGACAGGATTTTTGTAGTTGTTGGTTTGGTTTGGTTTGGTTTGGTTTGGTTTGGTTGTTGCCTTTTCCCGACTCGGGTAGAAACTCTGAAGGTAGAAGTTCTCTAGATTGTTGGGTATCATCTAAGCCCACAGTGTCAGATACAGAGCTAGGCCTAACTGCTGAAGAGAAGAATGTGGCTAGGAAAGAAGTCAATGTTAGGACGGTACTTAGCCTAGAACAAAACCAGCTCTCCAAAGCCTTTCAGCATTATCATCCCCACTAAAAATATGCTTCTTCAACTGTTATTGCCTGTATCTTCTTCCCTATGAAGAGGATGTTGACTGATTCTTGATTAATTTGCTGCAGGACTAGTGACTTAACCGAGAGTCTAAAGTGTACTAGGCAAGCTTGCATCAGCAAGCTACACCCGATCCTCTCGTTACATTTTAATTTTTTGATACAGAGTCTCACTAAGTCTAACCTTGAACTTACGCTGTAGCCTAGGCAGATTTTGAACTCTCAGTCCTCCTGCCTCAGTCTCCCGTGTAGCCAGGGTTATGAACCTGTGCCACCAAACCTGGCTGAAGACAGAACTTAACCAACTTGACCATTCTTTACACGCCTTATTTTACATGGCTCCTGTGGATGTGCGCATGTCAATAGACTCACATGTTTTCTCCCTTGTTAATAATGTCCAATGTTACTTTGTTTAAGGCTTTCATGAGATGCTAAGAAAGTTCTTTTCAACCCTACCTAACATCAGACTACTTCTTTCCTCAAGGAAAAATTACAAGACCTTCCTTCTCATGCTGGTTAGAACTGGTGATTTTTCTCTCATTTCCCCTTCCTATTTAAATATTTGCTTTTGTTGTTGTTTAATTATGTGTGTATGACAGGGGCATGTACACGAGTGCAGGTGCCTGCTGCTTCAAGAAGAGTTAGTCAAAATCCTTGGAGCTGAACTTACAGGCATTTTGTGAGCTACAAAACATATGTGCTGGGAATACAAACCAAGTCTTCTACAAAAACAGTATGTGCTCTTAATAACTGAGCCATCTCCCCAGAGCCTCCTTGTTAGGGCCCAGGTAAAATATAAGGCCTAGAACTGTTTTGTACAGTTACCCACAATAAACTTGGACCTGAACCAACCACCTAACAGTGCTTCCCAAACCTATGTATAAGCTTTTATGGTATTTGCCTTTAGAAGCTGCCTATGGGATGGACCTCGACATAAGAGAGACACCCACACCAATATAAGAAACTATTTGGAATAAGACTTCTATTTTGAGCAGTAGTGGAGTAAAGTTTAAGTTCCCAAGACCTCCCTGGGAACTGACATCCTACTTAGCAGAAAGAGACATGTGTGTGGATAACTGACAGCCTGGTTGGCAAGTTAAGACATGGATGTTAGACAAGTCCCATCCTGGTAGACAAGTTAGGACATGAATGTTAGACAAGGCAAGTCCCCTACCACAGTTGAGTACCCCAACCAATGGGAGCAGGATAAGTGTACAACAAAGACATGTTCCTAAGAAGATCCCATATCCCTAAATCCTGACTGGTGAAATAACTTGGCACAGTGTTTGTAGATTTTGTACTAAAAAAAATAAAAATCCTAATGTCATGGTTCAAATCCTGAATCTGGACCAAGGCCCTGGTTGATCAGTCCTGGATTGTAAGTTCAATAACCTATCCCTGTCTGACTGAGATTGGTGTTTGTGTGGTTTCTGAGGTAATTCTGGACCCCAACACTCCCGCAACTCCCTCTTATTTGCCTGTTCATTTATTTATCATTCTGTGTAGCCCAGAATGTCTTTGAACTTGTGATCCTCTTACCTTGTCTTTTAAGCTCTGGGGCCACAGGCATGTGATACCATGTAATCTTGTTATAATGACGAGAACATTTCCATCAGCATGTGATACCATGTAATCTTGTCATAATGATGAGAACATTTCCATCAGCATTATGCCATATATAACCATGGTGAAATTGGGAAAGATCTGGCATCCTGATCTCTGGAAGCCTCCCCCTTTTTATTGTGTAGTAATTTCCTCGGAGTTAAAACAGTCCATCCTCAAGAAAGGCTCTTTAAGACTTCAGTGGAAAGTAAACAACTCACAAGGCTCAGAAGTCCCTGAAGTTTATTAAATACTTAAGACTCCGCCATCATCAAGGGTATATAAGCAGTGAGGGGCTGCTGAGGAGAGTTCTCCAATTTGCAAAGATGCCTGCACATTTTGTAGAGAGCTCAGGATTCCAGCTTTTGTGAGTCATTGCCCATGCTGAGGTGGGCATCCAGTGAGGCGGCTGCCGTTGAGTCACCATGCTCCTGGAAATAACCCCAATAAATTCACCGATCTACTAAGTTTGATTTGGATGGTATCGTTACTTGGGACTGCTGTTGGTTCCCCATCTAGGATGAGCAGACATTTCTCATCTCCCCAGAAATGTTGCCATACAACACTTTTCCATTAAAAGTCTCTAACTGCTACATAAATGCAGTCTCTGAATCCACATCCAGGGATGGTCAGAGACAAGGTACTTGAACACACGATTTCTCCCTATTTAGCCAGCAAATAAAACTTGCTGCCTAATCAGAGAATTGTTTGATTATTTGCCAATTTAACAAGTACCAAAAAGCATTAGAAGAAAAAGAGCATACAGAATTGGGAACAAACTTTCCAAATAATCTATTTTCTGTGTCCCTGGATTTGTCTCTGATGGAAATTGTATATAAAGGAGAATTTGTCATGTGACCTTTCTTCTCATTGTTTGAATACCCACGTAGGAAGATACTAGTTGACTGTTGGACCACAAGAGGTCAAATCCATTCTGGGAGAAGAATCACCAGCAGCAGAATTATTCAGCCTGAGAGGCATTTCTGTTGCTATTCGGATAAAAATCTTCCAGTAGAAAACAGAAAAGAAGGATCAGTGGAGATGGTGAGGCTGGAAACGTTGTGTAGCAACAGGTGCCCTGGAGCAAAGGAATGTGAGGACAGAGCAGATAAACATTCAGGTAGGCTAGGTCCAAAGGAACAGCACCAGGGCTCCTAGGAGGAGGTTGGCATTGCCTTTCTGGCCTTGGGAGAGCCAACCAAGGGACATATGTCAAGCAAAGCTCAGAGGTAAGAAGGAAGCAAGCCACAGGAGGATGAACTGTAGAGGAAAGAGACTTGAAAGTAACAGGCTGAAGTCAATAGTCACGGCTTCCCCTTTTCCCCTGGAATTCCTATAGGGTTTCTTTAAATTAATTAGAATTATTTTTATCCCCATCTAGCTTCCAAATGGATGAGACTTGGACTATGATTTATTTATTTAGCTTTATACTGGGGATTACCTCTAATCTATATTTCAGTTTACTAGGCTGTTTACCTCCCAGCGGCATTACCCAAGTACTTGCTCCTTATGTCTTCATATTTCTACTCCAGCAATCGAGGGTGGCAGTGGGGCTGGGGGTATTGAATATGCTTGGCCCATGGGAAGTGTCACCTTTAGGAGGTGTGGTCTTGTTGGAGGAAGTGCAACACTGTGAGGGTGGCCTTCGAGGCTACTATGATTAAGCTCTGCCCAGTGTGGAAGAGCATTCCCTTCTGGCTGCCCTCTGAACAAGATGTAGAGCTCTTGGCTCCTCCAGCATCATGTTTGCCTGCATGCTGCCATGCTTCCTTCCATGATGAAAATGGGCTGAACCTCTGAACTGTAAGCCAGCCCCAATTAAATGTCTGCCTTTATAGGAGCTGCCTTGGTCATGGTGTCTCTTCACAGCAATGAAAACCCTAACTAAGATGGGGGGGTATTTCACTGGGCACATGTTCCTGGTCCGTCTCCATCATGTCTAATGGAGACCTCCCGTTCTCTCTGTCTTCTTCCTCCTTCACTCTCCTCCTTCTCATGGTCCCT
Source organism: Uromys caudimaculatus (assembly GCA_028551405.1). Lineage (NCBI taxonomy): Eukaryota > Metazoa > Chordata > Mammalia > Rodentia > Muridae > Uromys > Uromys caudimaculatus. The sequence goes on from CM052705.1 coordinate 17,717,519, forward strand.
ACCTGTGACTCCCAGTTGGTAACAGAAACCCTGCCTATTTCTATTCTCCCCAGTAATTGGCTGTAGCCACTTTATTTTGATCAATAATTTTAAACTAGGAGCAAGGTTTATATAGCAGCACTTGGTGTTTATGAGGATCTGCTTGTGGGGGCAACCAGATCTTGGGGGTCAGTATGTACTAGGATTTGAATACACAGCAGCACCAGACCAACCCCTAACAGGTTTCTGAAGACCTGTGGGAGACAGGTCTATCTTCACCTGCCCCACAGAGCTCTTCCTTGCTTCTGCCTCCAGCTAATGAGTTTGTACATGCTGGTTCTTCACACATCTCTCCTCTGGCCACACAAAACTTCTCCTTTGCCTCTGCCTGCATCTTAGGCCAGACTCAGTCAAATCTCTCCATATGTATCTCCCAGAATATGGCATTCACCTTCATTGCTAAAGTACTTTTAGCAGGTCACTTTTCATCAATGGGGATACATATTAACCCTGATACTCCAGGAAGACAGGAGAACAGTCAGGCTCAGCTCTTGGATCTGGAACCCACCAGCATTTGATAAGCAGTTACTGTCACATTCTGCTTGATGAAAAAAAGGGAGCAGACTTGGGCGCTAACTCCTCAGTCAGTCCCACAACACCTGGAGGAAGCTCCACTCCCAGGCGCTCTAACATGCCCAGGATCATAGGATCCCAGGATCCCAGGAGCTTGGTCACACCAGGATCTCAGGGTCCCAGAGGCAGCTTGACTCCCAGGAGCTCTGACACACCCAGGATCTCAGGATAACAGGATCACAGGATCCCAGGATCCCAGAGACAGCTGGACTCTGAGGAGTTCTGACACAACCAGGGTCACAGGCTCCAGTAAGATATAGTGAGGGCAGGTAGCACTAGAGATAACCAGATGGCAGGAGGCAAGCTCAAGAACATAAGCAACAGAAACCAAGGTTACCTGACATCATCAGAACCCAGTTCTCCCGCCATAGCAAGTCCTGGATACACCATCACACCAGAATCACATTCAGATCTAAAATCACTTCTCATGATGATGATAGAGGACCTTAAGAAGGACATAAATAACTACCTTAAAGAAATACAGGAGAACACAGATAAACAGCTAGAAGCCTTTAAAGAGGAAATACAAAAATCCCTTAAAGAATTACAGGAAAACACAATCAAACAGGCAAAGGAAATGAACAAAACCATCCAGAATCTAAAAATAGAAACAGAAACAATAAAGAAATCACATAGAGAGACAACCTAGGAGTTAGAAAACCTATGAAAGAGATCAGGAGTCAGAGATGCAAGCATCACCAACAGAATACAAGAGATAGAAGAGAGAACCTCAGGTGCAGAATACACCATAGAAAACATTGACACAACAGTCAAAGAAAATGCAAAAAGCAAAAAGCTCCTAACCCAAAACATCCAGGAAATCCAGGAGACAATGAGAAGACTAAACCTAAGGATAATAGGTATAGAAGAGAGTGAATATTCCCAACTTAAAGGGCCAGTAAATATCTTCAACAAAATTATAGAAGAAAATTTCCCTAACCTAAAGAAAGAGATGCCCATGAACATACAATAAGCCTACAGAACTCCAAATAGACTGGACCAGAAAAGAAATTCCTCCTGTCACATAATAATCAATACACGAAACACAGTAAACAAAGAATATTAAAAGCAGTAAGGGAAAAAGGTCAAGTAACGTATAAAGGCAGACCTATCAGAATTACACCAGACTTCTCACCAGAGACTATGAAAGCTAGAAGATCCTGGGCAGATGTCATACAGACCCTAAGAGAACACAACTGTCAGCCCAGGCTGCTACACCCAGCAAAACTCTCAATTACCATAGATGGAGAAAACAAGATATTTCATGACAAAACCAAATTTACACACTATCTTTCCACAAATCCAGCCCTACAAAGGATAATAGATGGAAAACACCAACACAAGGAGGGAAACTACACCCTAGAAAAAGCAAGAAAGTAATCTTTCAACAAACCCAAAACAAGATAGCCACACAAACATAATTCCACCTCTAACAACAAAAACAACAGGAAGTAACAATCACTTTTCCTTAATATCTCTTAACACCAATAGACTCAGTTTCCCAATAAAAAGCCATAGACTAACAGACTGGATACATAAGCAGGACCCAGCATTTTGCTGCATACAGGAAACGCACCTCAGTGACAAAGACAGACGCTACCTCAGTAAAAGGTTGGAAAACAATTTTCCAAGCAAATGGTCCCAAGAAACAAGCTGGAGTAGCCATTCTAATATTGAATAAAATCAACTTTCAACCAAAAGTTATCAAAAAAGATAAGGAAGGACACTTCATACTAGTCAAAGGAAAAATCTACTGAGATGAACTCTCAATTCTGAACATTTATGCTCCAAAAATCACAAGCAGTATAATAATATATGTTTAAAATACACAAATATGGCACAGTTCAGGTAAGTGACACATTCAGAAGGATAGATAGGACTCGGGATTGTTTTCTAAAGCATTCTTAAACAGCAATTATTATTGAAATGATTATAATTTCATCAAAGTCCACTGGTACAATTTTATTTGTTGCTAATACTTTGAATTCTTTTATTTTCTACATCTGTGATTTAACTATTAAAGAACTTAAATGTCCTGAAAAAAAATCCCTCACTTCATTCTTTACAGACATAGTCACTACAGAACTAGAAATATTTAAGGGGTAACTTAAGCAAGTGTTATAGGTATCTGATGAATCTCAGTGTAATGGCCTTGGGAAATCAAAGGAATGTTGCTCTTTGCTCAGAGTGAAGCTAACATATCTTCAAGGGAGAACATTGGAGGTATTTGAATTTTATGTTCACGTTAGGGAGGTGAGTCCTGCATATTTTAGAAGACTAGTATTTATTTTCTCTGAATTTAGTCAGGAGTTGTCAACTTATTTCTAGTTGAGTGTAACAGTAGTGAGGTTTTCAAAGCCTACTGAAAACAAGTAACATTAAATGTGTGATTTATGAGATTAGGTTGTATGCTATTTTGACTGAAGTCAACTTTCCTTTGTCATTTCAAAAGAGAAAAAATGAATGACCTATAAAACTGTAAGAGTTGATCTGTCAGAAATAATTTCCAATTGCATAATGTTTTTGCAAAGTGATTTAATTTATTTTAATCATATTTATAATGTGAAAGTATAAGATGATAATAATATTGGCTTCTAAAGTTTTAGCCTAAAAAATAGCATTTTAATTATTATAGAAATGTCTACAAGTAATTTCATAATTTATTAATTCTGTATTTAACTGACATGTTTCTCATAAATCACCATTGTATATAATACTGTGATAGATATCCCACAGTACATACATATTTTTGTCAAGATAAATTCCTAGAAATAAGTTTACTAGATAAAATTTTATGCACAATTTATACTTTGGTACTTGTTGGTAAACTGTTCATGAGAAGTACTGTGTTGATTTGTACTGTTATATGGAACATTTGTCTAAAATTTTCTAACAATTAAATTTTATTATAAAAAATAATAATAAAAAAAAAGAAAATATTAAAGAAGAAAGAAAGAAAGAGAGAGGAAATGAAGCCACACTATTCCTAACAAACGGAGGGCCCTTGGAGACGTGGGAAAAGAAAACACAGTCTCTGAAATTGTTGCTCCTCCAGCCCAGCCTGCACCTTCTAGCTAGGAGCCTGCTTTCCAGGGCAGCTGAGGACAGCTGTGGCTCCCAGAGGGCGCCACACTGGAGCTTTGCTGGCACACCACCCTCAGGTCACAGGGATACTGCACTTTTTATGATAGAAGAATGACTACAGTGAGCATGTTTCTCCGGACTGTAATTGTGTCAAGAATAAATTCACGCAGCACTTCCTGCCAAGGAGAAGCACTTGCAGGTGTGTTTGTCCACTTTCCCATTGTCACTGTGACAAATGCCCAAGAGAAGCAACCTGAAGGAGGAAGGATCTATTCAGGCCCCTGGACTCAGAGGTCTCCATCCATGGCTGAGATGGAGCAGAGTTGGTCATTTTGTGGTGGCCAAGGAGCAGCAAGACAAGAAGGGGAGAGGCAGTGCACTCTGTCAGAACCTTCTCCCAGGGACCTGCTTCCTTCACCAAGGCCCCACCTCCTACTTTCTGCCATCTCTCAATAATGCCTTTAAATTAAGAATCCATCACAGGATTAATCCCTGATTCCTCCAAAGACTCCAGGATCCAATTAGCTCTCAGTGACTTGGTCCGGCAGCTGAGGACCAGGCCTTTAACACAAGAGCCTTTAGGGTACATGTCTCAGATCTAAGTGCTAACATCCAGCCAACCTCTGAGGAGCGAGCCCCTCCACCCTCCCCAATCATGCACTCTCATCTTTCCAGCTGAGGATTCTGTAAGAGAGCCAGTACACTGCATGTTCAGTAGGAGCCCATGGGGTTCAGATGTGGGAGGGAGGACCACACAGAGGTACAGTTCTGTCCACTGAAGACTTCGCACCCTTGTCTGGTTTGCAGCAACCTCTGTGGCCTTCCTCTTCTCCTTCCTGTCTAACCATCAAAATCAACACAATTTGTAATTTGTTAGAATCCTCAAAAGCACAGTGCCTGGCACACAGCATGGGCACAGTAATGCTGATGAAAAAGAGAGAGAGAGAGAGAGTGTGTGTGTGTGTGTGTGTGTGTGTGTGAGAGAGAGAGAGAGAGAGAGAGAGAGAGAGAGAGAGAATGAGTGTGTGTGAGAGAGAGAGTGTGTGTGAGAGAGTGTGTGAGTGTGTGTGTGTCTGTGAGAGAGAGTGTGTGTGTTTGTGTGAGAGAGTATGTGTGTGTGTGATAGTGTGTGAGAGTGTGTGTGAGTGTGTGTGGGTGGGTGTGAGAGAGTGTGCGAGAGTGTGTGTGAGAGAGTGTGTGTGAGAGAGTGTGTATGAGGGTGTGTATGTGTAAGAGAGTGTGTGAGAAATAGAGTGTGTGTGTGTGAGTGTGTGTATGAGAGTGTGTGTGAGTGTGTCTGTGAGAGGGTATGTGTGTGTGAGAGAGAGTGTGTGTGTGTGAGTGTGTGTGGGTGTGTGTGAAAGAGTATGTGAGAGAGTGTGTGAGAGAGTGTGTGTGAGAGAGAGTGTGTGTATTTGTGTGAGAGTATGTGTGTGTGTGAGAGAGTGTGTGTGAATGTGTGTGTAAGAGAGAGTGTGTGTGAGAAAGAGTATGTGAGAGAGAGTGTGTGTGTGTGCGAGAGTGTATTGTGAGAGTGTGTTTGTGTGAGAGAGTATGTGTGGGTGTGAGAGTGTGTGGGTGTGTGTGTGAGAGAGTGTGTGAGAGTGTGTGTGTGACAGTTGTATGGGAAAGAGTATGTGTGAGAGAGCATGTGTGTGTATGAGAGAGTGTGTGTGTGAGTGTGTGTGGGTGTGTGAGAAAGAGTGTGTGAGAGTGTGTGTGTGAGTGAGAGTGTGTGCGTGTGTGAGTGTGCGTGTGGGTGTGTGTGAGAGAGTGTGTGAAAGAGTGTGTATGAGTGTGTGTGTGAGAGTGTGTGTGTGAGAGAAATTGTGTGTGGATGTGTGTATGTGAGAGAAAGAGTGTGTGAGTGTGTGAGTGTGTGTGTGTGAGTGTGTGAGTGTGTGTGTGTGTCTGTGAGAGAGTGTGTGTTTATTTGAGAGAGTATGTGTGTGAGAGAGTGTGTGTGTGGGTGTGTGTGGGTGTGTGTGAAAGTGTGTGTGAGAGAGAGAGAGTGTGTGTGTGAGAGTGTGTGTGTGAGAAAATGTGTATGGGAGAGAGTATGTGTGAGAGTGTGTGTGTGTTTGTGTGAGAGAGTGTGTGTGTGAGAGAGTATGTGTGTGTGAGAATGTGTGTATGAGTGTGTGGGGGTGAGAGAAAGAGTGTGTGAGAGAGTGTGTGTTTGTGAGTGTGTGTGTGAGTGTGCATGTGTGTGAGAGTGGGTGTGTGAGAGTGTGTGAGAGAGTGTGTGTGTGAGAGAGAGTGTGAGAGAGAGTGTGAGAGAGTGTTAGAGAGAGTGTGAGAGAGTGTGTGAGAGAGAGTGTGAGAGAGTATGTGAGAGAGTGTGTGTGTGCGAGAGTGTATTGTGAGAGTGTGTTTGTGTGAGAGAGTGTGTGGGTGTGGGTGTGAGAGAGTATGTGTGTGTGTGAGAGTGTGTGTGTGACAGTTGTATGGGAAAGAGTGTGTGAGAGAGAGCATGTGTGTGTGTGTGTGAGAGAGTGTGTGTGTGAGAGAGTGTGTGTGTGAGAGACAGAGTGTGTGTGTGAGAGACAGAGTGTGTGTGTGAGAGAGAGTGTGTGTGAGAGAGAGAGTGTGTGTGAGAGAGAGAGAGTGTGTGTGTGAGTGTGCGTGTGAGTGAGAGTGTGTGTGTGAGAGAGAGAGTGTGTGTGAGAGAGAGAGTGTGTGTGTGAGAGAGAGTGTGTGTGTGTGAGAGGTGGGGGGAGAGGAGAGCCTCATGAAACATCTCATGGAGAACATACAGGCCGGCTCCAAATGACCTTCAGCTTCTGATCCTCTGCATCTACCTTCTGAGTTCAGGGATTGCAGGCATGTGGTGGGGATCAAACCCTGGTCTCCCTGCAGGCCGTGTAAACACTCTACTGACTGACCTACGCTTCCCGTCCACATGCTCAGCTTTCAAACTGGCCTATCCTTAGAAACATCCCTTGTCCCGAAGCCTGGTGTTGTAGACAACACTAAAAAAGATGCTCTCAAAGTTATTTTCCCTCCTCCTAGTTCCGCTGATACTTCCCCAGCAGACACACTCTCAACCCACGTCCTCTTCCAGATCCCCATTCCCAGGGCTCAGTTCTGGAGTCCGCTTCCCTCTCGGTTCTCAGAGCTTAACCTGACCTCTGTACTTAAAGCTGTCCTTCCTCACAGCCACAACCTCTGCATCAGTACAAGTGCTTCTGTTAGCCCTGCGCATTCTCCTGTACTCCCTCTCCTCCTCGGGGGGGGGGGGGGGGGCTCTCACCTTGTTAAAGCTTCCCAGGGCACACCTTTAATCCCAGCACTCAGAAGATGGAGGCAGGCTGATCTCTGTGACTTCAAAGCCCACCTGCTCTCCATAGCAAGTTCCAGGTCAGCCAGACATAGTTAGACATAGTTATTTGTATCTAAAAATAAACAAGTAAATAAAAAATAAAATAGAAGCTTCCCAGCTAAAATGATCACCCAACCTCCCTAGAAAGGGCAATCTGATATTCTCAGACTTCCGACTCATCCAGACTTCAGAGTCAGTGGCAGTGTGTGACTCAGCTCTCCTTTCTCTCTCTCTCTCTGTCTCTGTCTCTCTCTCTCTCTCTCTCTCTCCTTTTGCTCGGAGCTACTAGCTTCTCATCTTTCCCACTTGCAGGAACACGGAGGAGATAGTGGTATTGGGGGTAGAGCAGAGCACAGGCCAGTTTACCATGAGGCACAAGGCTTGAGAGAGAAGAGGAAAGCTGAGCTGAGAGAGAAAGCCAGAGGCATATGAGGGAGCTACCCACTGGGTCTAAGTCTCCACCTTAGACTCATTCCAACAGGAATTTTGAACGCTTGAATGCTCAGTTAGTAAAAGAGGCTGTGCAACTGTGGGCATAAAGACTAGGATTTTTTCAGTTTTTGAAACAGGGTCTTACTATGTAGGTCCGGATGACTTGGAACTCTCTCTGTAGACCAGGTTAGTCTGGGACTCAGAGAGATTCACCTTCCTCTGCCTCCTGAGGGCTGGGATTAAGGCTGCACCACTATGTGCAGCAAAAATATGAATTTTTAGTTATTAATTTTTAGTGTGTGTGTGTGTGAAGATAGAGGTCAGAGGTCATCTTTTGGGAGTTAGTTCTATACACTGTGGAATTTGGGAATCAAACTAAAGTTATCAGGTGTGTGTAGCATGGGTTTTTATGTGCTGAGCTACCTCACTGTCCTCAAATAGAGCATTTTCACTGGGCTCACTGACACTCAGGTGAAATGATCGTCCTCTTGCTGGAAAAGCATCAATCTGAATGGCAGTTAGCATCTAATTAAGAAGGGCAGGGCAGGGGTCCGGGCTGCAACAGGAACCTGACACCTTAGTGGATTCCACAGTGCAGGACCCAACGCCCAACTGTTGTTATTCTGCCTCCACGTGTGGCGTGAGTGTGCTTGCATTGCACACACATACAACAGTAATACTCATTTTTTTTTAAAAAAGCCAAACCCAAATATTTACTGCTATTTTAATGGAGAAGGAAAGAAGTAAAAAGACCGAGGGAGGGGAGAGCAAAGAATCTCACAGGCTCTGCAAGGAAACACAGCTAAAACCAAGCTGGAGGACACTAGGCACAGGAGCGATGCCGACGTTAGATAAAGAGCTAGAACAGGAGGGAGAAAAGCCCACCGTGTAAGCTCGTGCTCACCGGCCAGCTCCAGATACAGAAAACCGTGCTCAGCGAGCAGTAGATACTCAACAAGGCATTTGAATAGAAATATTTGAAGTACCTTTTAACTGCCTATATTAGACAAAAGATATGTTTAGAATATATAAAATATCGATAAATTTTCTCAAATGAAGTTTGTGTGTCTGTGGACAGACTTGAGGGATGGCTGTATTAGTTACAGTTCTTGTTGCTTTGACGAGACACATAACCAAATCACTTAAATAGGGGTAAGGCTTATTTTTAATCCAAGGTTTCCAAGGCTTTGGCCTCATGCACTTAGACAATGTGGTGTTGGGAACACATGGCCATGGGGCTCTTCTGTGATGGACCATAAGCAGAAAGGGAGACAGGGAGGGAGGGACCAAGATCAGTCATAGCCTTCGAACGCACACCTAGTGATGGCCTTCTCCAGCTAGCCCCTCTAAAGTTTCTAGAACTTCTTAAAAAGAATACTAGCAGCTAGGAACCCAGTGTTTGATGTCTGAGTAAGCCTATGGGGAACATCTCATATTCAAGAATAACAATGATCTACAGATGGTACACAGACGGCAGAGCGAGCCCGGAGAGACAAAAGAATAGTTAAAATGATTGAAAGCAGCCATTCTCTCTGAACAATGACATGGAATCTGGAGTAATTTGTATTTTCCTATTTTTGCTTTTCAGAGCTTTTCAATTATTTAAAGTTAATAATTTATTAAAAGTACTAATATAGTCTTTTTTTAAAAAGATAGGGTTTCACTCTGTGGTCCATAATGGCCTGGAATTTACTATGGAGCCTAAACCTCCCTCAAACTCTTCCTGCTTCAGTCTCCCAAGTTCTATGATTAGAGGTTTGAGTGACTATACCTACGTGATTATATTAACTGCTTCTTCTTCCTCCTCCTCCTCTTCCTCCTCCTCCTCTTCCTCCTCCTCCTCTTCCTCCTCCTCCTCTTCCTCCTCCTCCTCCTCCCCCCCCCCTCCTCTTCCTCCTTCTTTTTTCAACACTGGGGATTGAACCCAGGGCCCTGCACATGTCAGGCAAGTGTCAAACAACTGAACTACATGTCTAGCCCATACGTCTTTAAAAGTAATGTCAAATACCTTTTGAGACAAAATCAATATATGCCTCGTGTCTTTACCTACAAAACAAAAACTGTAGATGAGATTTTAACTAAGTGTTGAAGCAAGCATTTAAAAAATATTTCTCAATGGAGACTGTGACTCCTTTGGACTTGTTTAGACAAGAACCCCTCAGCTTTCTGAACTGAAGATGGAGATACACTGGTTCCCAGTGATCTTTAAGGCTCTTCTGACCCTAGGATTCTTGTCAGCAGGGAGTGGTTGGTGGCTCCCCTTATCCACAGATATCATGGTGACATGCCTTCATTACACAGGCAGATTTGGAAACCAAAGCTCTCAGCAAGGTTTTAGAACCAGAGCCCCTGACTCCACGCAGTGGTCTCATTCATCTGGCTTGTATGCTGCAGGTGTAGCTGAAGCCTCACTATGTGGCAGTGAATGCAGAGACACTGAAAATCTGACCTAGATTAGCTTCATCAAGCCCACGTCCACCCATATGAGGTGGCTGATTTTCACTCTGGAAGAGAGAGAGAATCTCTCCAGATTTCAGTGAGTCACTGCGTGAACTGACATCACCATGAGTGACAGCCAATGGAGCTATTACTGGGGCTCATTATAAAAGGGATTGGTTCCCTCCTCTACATCCTGTGATGTCAGCATAAAGAACCATTTGCCCAATCACTTTAGAAAACAAACCCCTAACTTCAAGACAATGTAGGGAAGAAAGTGACAGCCTGTACACAACCAAGAGAGAAGCTCAAGCAACCTTCCATAAGATAGAAACGACCAACTTCCATCAGCTTTTAAAAATAAACTTTATTATTTTTTAAAAATCCCTTTTAAGCCGGGCAGTGGTGGCACACGCCTTTAATCCCAGCACTTGGGAGGCAGAGGCAGGTGGATTTCTGAGTTCGAGGCTAGCCTGGTCTACAGAGTGAGTTCCAGGACAGCCAGGGCTCCACAGAGAAACCCTGTCTTGAAAAAAAAAAAAAAATCCCTTTTAAATAAAACATCACACATTAAAATCAACCATACCAAAAGTCTACAGAACTTAATGAATGTACATGTAGTTAACATTGGCAGCAAAAACAGAAGCTGTTTCGCTTCTCATTAAATTTTACACTTTCAGTGTATTTGGTGCACATATCCACCACCAAATCAAAAAAATCCGTGACAGAATTGGATCTAGAAAAAACAGCTAGCTTTACATCCTTCCCTGGTGTGCCGTTCCCGCCATACCAATTCTTCTAAACTTGTTCCACAAAATAGGAGATGAAGAAATTGATTCCATGAAGCCAGTATCATCGTGGTGCCAAAACCAAGTAATAACAAAAACCAAACCAAAACAACTAAAAACAATTTATCTGTGAACATAGATACAAAAAAATTTAACAAAATACTTACAGACCAACCAAACTCAGAAACACATTAAGGAAAATTTACATTATGACCTCATAGGCTTCATCCCAGAAAGTCGAGGTTAGTTCAATATAAATCAATAAATGTAACACACCATATAAACAAACTCAAGGACAGAAACAGTGTAATTATTTCAATTGACACTGAAAAAAAAGCATCTGACAAAGTTCAACATGACTTTATGATAAAAAAAAATCCTAAAGATTTTAGGAATGGATGGAACATACCTCAAAATAATAAAGTCTCTATGCAAGAAAACAATACCCAATAGCATTTTAAATGGAGGCAAACGGAGAGCATTTCCTCTAAAATTGGGACTGAGAAGTGCCCACCCTTCTCTCTCTTATTCAGTATAGTGCTCAAAATCTTAGCTATAGCAATTGGACATGAGAAAGACATAAAGAGATAACAGGAAGGGATGAAGGCAAACTCGCCCTGATTTCAGACTTCAGAATTCCTTACTTAAAAGACCCTGCTGAGTCTACTAGAAAACTCTTGAACCTAATAAACACAGGGAAGTCATGGGGAAAAAACCATAGCCTTCATTTATATTAATAGCTTACTTTCTGATAGAAAAATTAGAAACAATATTCCATCTAAAAAATTACCCCAAAATTGAGTATTTAGGAATATATTTAGCCAAAGAAGTGGAAGGACTCTACAATGAAAGATGTTAAAAAAGAAAACCACAGAAGATATTAAAAGATGACAAATATTCCCCGTTCCTGTATATGCAGAATCAATATTGTGAAAATGTCTATATTACCAAAATTAATATATGGAGTTAATGCAATACTTACCAAATCCCCGAGTCATATTTTATAGGTCTAGGGGGAAAAAAAAACTATTTACACAGAACCACAAATGACCGCAAATACTCAAACCAATCCTAAAGAGAGAGAGGGAGGGAGGGATTGCTATGCAGACCTTGGACCGTACTGTGGAGCCACAGCGAAGCAGAGACCCTCGGACCAGGGCAGGGGTTACAATGCAGAACTTACACCGTACTGTGGAGCCACAGCGACGCGGAGACCCTCAGACCAGCATAAACATAGGAAGACTAACGTTACAGAAGACTCAGAAGTAAAACGACAGACTATGTCTGGGTAATGTTTGACAAAGGAAGCAAAAGTATACCTTGGGAAAAGGTAGCTTTTTTCTTTGTTCAACAGATCGTGCTGGCAAAGCTACAGTTCTGCAGAACAATGAAATCAGACTATCTTTCACCTTTCTCAAAAATCAAATCAAAATGGAGTAAAACCTTAATTTAAAATCTGAAACACAAAATTTTTAGAAGAAAATACAGGAATGCTTTTTATTTTATTTATTTATTTGGGGGTTTTGTTCTGTTTTGTTTTTGAGACAGGGTTTTACTGTGTAGCACTAGCTGTCCTGGAACTCGCTCTGTAGACCAGGGTGGCCTTGAATTGGGAGTTCAGCCTGCCTTTGCCTCTGCCTCCTAAATGCTGGGATTAAAGGCATGCGCCACCACTGGCTGGTTTAGGGAATGTCTTTTAAGATACTGAGGTAGGCGAGAACTTCACAATTGAACCCCAGTGTCAACAGACGGATACATGAAAAGAAAGAGAGTCTACACAACAAAGGATGCAGTCGGTAGTTTACAAACAGCCCACAGATAGGGAGAAGCCTTTACCAGGTACACCTCAGAAGACAAGCGGCTGTTGTCCAGAACTTGCAAATAATAACTGCAGAGACTAAATATGAAGGGAATGAAACTGCCACTCAACAAACGGACAAACGAATTGAATAGACAGGGGTAGTGAGTTTGGTTTAATGCTGCTTGTAATTATGTTAATTTGGGTCCGCAAAATTGCATGAGAATCCGCATGTCCACCTGCAAGACACTGAGGGTCCCTGTCCCCAGTTGGTTTTGATTGGTAAATAAAGTTGCCAGCAGCCAATGGTTGGGCAGGGAGACAGAGGCGGGACTTTGAGGATTCTTAGGCTAGCGGCCCAGAAGAAGGAGGAAGGAGGAAGGAGGAAGGAGGAAGGAGGAGATCCGCCATGCCAGGAGAAGGTAGAGGAGAGGAGATATCATGCCTGAGAAGGTGTGGGACAGAGAACATAGCCACCACATAGGAGCCGGGGAAGGGCAGCCCCAAAAGGGCTGCCCGACTGAGTCCAGGGCAGCAAAGGTGGAATATAGATTTTAGTGAGTAATAACTTGGGAATATCAGAGGGAGGTGGATTAGCCACGTGGAGGTGAGGAAGTGGCCCAGGCATTGAGCTGTTTAAGGCATATCAAAATGTAAAGGCTGAGTATGGGTGTCTTTCATTCGGGAACCCAGAACATTGGGGTGGGTAGCCAGGAAAGCGCTGCTGCCACCAGGATCAATTTAAGGATTTAATTGGGCACTGCTACAGACAGTAGCACAACTGACCGATAACTATTCTAAAAGTGATTGATATCCCCAGCCACCAGGGAAATTTACATCAAGCCTGCTCTGAGATCCTGCCTCGCCCCAGTCAGAGGGCTGGCGTCAGCAAATCTGAGAGGATCTGGAGATGAAGGAACCTTACTCACTGCTGATGGTGGAATAAGTCAATATAGCCGCTGTGCAAACCAGTTTGGAGGGTTCTCAAAAAATTAAAAAATAAAATTATCATATGAGCCAACTATTTCATTCCTGGTCATATACTCATGAAGCTCCATCCCCTGACAGAGATATTTGTATATCCGTGCATATGGTTGCTTTGTTCAAGATAGTGAAGAAATGAAATCAACCTTGCCCATGAATGGATAATGAACACACACACATACACACATACATACATACATATGCAAATTACTCAGTTCAAAGAAATAATGAAATGAAAATTTTATAGGAAAATGGATGAATTTAGAGTGTACACTAATAATTGAGATCACATAGTCTCAGAAAGACATAAAGACATGCTCTCTGTCATATGCAGAGCCTAGCCAATAACATATGCATGAATATAAACAAATGTACCCGTGGCTGCAGTGCCATGAAGAGAGAGGAGAACCCAAGGAAGACCAGGCATGCGGGGTGAGGGGGGACTGACGAGAAGCAGTGGAGTGGAGTTGAGAAAGACATAGCTCAGATTTCATATTTAAAAAGCAGCTTGTGGGGCTGGGCATGGTTCTGCACATCTTTAATCCCAGCACTCAAGAGGCAGGGGCAGGTGGATCTTTGTGAGTTCAAGGCCAGCCTGATTTACATAGTGAGTTCCAGGCTAGCCACAGCTGCACTGTGAGAGGCTGTCTCAAAAACCAAAAGTGGCTTGTATACGAACCACAGTGCACACCTGTAAGGACAGTACTCAGACAGAGGAAGAACAATGCTGAGCTCGAGGCCTGAGATGGATGACGGCACTTAGATACAGTCAATTACTAATAAATAAGGCAGATAGTAGTGTTTAAGCAGGTCTAAGAGGATCTAAGAGGTCTGGAGGCACCTAGCACATTTTAAACCTACTCTTCGGAATGCAAAATTCTAACAAAACTTAAACAACGTAGATTAATTTTTATTTCTTTTTTGTTTTGTTTTGTTTGTTTGTTTGTTTTGTTTTTTTTGTTTTTCGAGACAGGGTTTCTCTGTGTAGTCCTGGCTGTCCTGGAACTCACTCTGTAGACCAGATTGGCCTCAAACTCAGAAATCTGCCTGCCTCTGCCTCCCAAGTGCTGGGATTAAAGGCGTGCGCCACCACTGCCCAGCCACGGATTAATTTTTAAAAGAAAATGTTTTCTGGAACAAATCACTTTCTTCAAACTAATTTTTATAATCACCTTTTCTCCTTACCATAGTTAAACTGGCTCAAAATGTCCACTTTTTCGTTGTTTTTGAGAGAGTGTTACCTGTACTCCAAGCTGGCCACAAACTCACTGTGTATCTTGAACTTCTGATTCTCCTGCCTTTACTCCCAAGTGCTGGGATTACAGACGTGAGCTACCAGGGTTTTCTGGTGCTGGGGACTGAACCCAGGATGTGCACACTAGGCGAGCACTGACCAACTGAACCACACCAGCCCCTCCACACCACTTACTTTATTTGTTAATAAACTGTCATCGGGCACGGGTGTGCACATCTTTAATCTCAGCACTCAGGAGGCAGAAACAGGTAGATCTTTGTGAGTCCCAGGCCATTTAAGAAAGAAAGAATGGGAGGGAGGGAGGGAGGAAGGAAGGAAGGAAGGAAGGAAGGAAGGAAGGAAGGAAGGAAGGAAGGAAGGAAGGAAGGAAGGAATTTGTTTCCTCTGGGCAGGTATTTGTTTATGACACATTCTCACTATGTGGCCAACCTGGTCTGAAACTTGTTACATAATCCAGGCCTGCCTTAAACACATAATCCTCCGCTTCAGCCTCCTCAGTGCTGTGACTACACCAGGCAGAGGGCACCATGTCTGGCTCTATTTCTATTTTCTCAAGGAAAAACTTGCCCAGTCATTTACGCTTGTACTTCTTAACAGCTTTGTCGAGCTTTAGTTCCATACCACACAATTCCAGGATGTACAATACACAACGGGATGCTTTTCAGTCTCGTGCCAGAATCATCCGATCATCATCAGAACCAGCTGCCCTCACAGGAAACTCACCTCCATCCACTGTCACTCCCGTCTACCCTTAACCCCTACGTGGCCGCTAAGCTGCTTCTCTTCGTGGATTTACCCCTTGTGGACATTTCATAAACTGCCGTTCACACTATGTGGTCTTTTGTGATAATTTTTCCTTACAAGTGCGGTTCTTCTAAGATGATTATATGTTCTTGTCCCAGTCAGTACTCCGCTCCACTTACAGCTCAACATCTCATTGTACAGACAGACTTGGCTTTATTTTCTCACATATTAGCTGACCTAGCCGCTGTTCCCAGTTGTTACTGCTATGACCATCAGTGTTTCTCTACACAACAGATACGCAATTCTGCGTATATTAGCTGTAGTCCTATACATGGAGAACCCAGTTGAGGTTTACCTAAATTTCCTGGCTAACACTCTAACATTGTGTTTCCCTTTATAAAGAGAGAAAGGGGAGAAGAAAAGAGGAAACAGAGGAAGGAGAGAAGAAGGAAGAGAGGCTGTGTCTGCTCATTTGTCTTGTCTGAGGTTCCTGAGTACATACAGACATAGGAAGGCTGGGGTTAAAATGCTGGCATCAAAGTAATTGCTTCAAAATTTCCTACAAAGGAAAAGCTTTGGGAAAAAAAAAAACTTGGGTTGGCTGGGTGGCTCAGTGGGTAAGGAAGGCTACTCGGGACCAAAACTGATGACCTACGTTCACTCCTCAGAGCCCACATGGTAGAAGGAGAAAACCAACTCCATAAGTTGTCTTCTAACATTACACACATACAGTAGGGTGCACTTGCATATGTGTGCGCATGCGCGCGCATGCACACACGCGTGCGCACATACACACACACACACAATCAAATCAAATTTTTAAAAGAAAAGAAGATCTAAATTGACTCTGTATTTGAAGAACTGGAGAAGCCCACAGCATAAGCAGTGACTAGGTGGAGAGCAGAGCGTTTAAACAGTTAGAGGTGACAGGCAGAGCTGGATGACACCCACAGACACCCCAACTCTGGACCCCAAATTCAAAGACTTAAACACCAATTTTGTATAGCATTGGGAAGCCTTTGGAAAGTGAGGTTTAGAGGCATTGGTCACATGACAAGACTGAGCAGAATGGCGGAAACGAATGGGTCTAGGTGAGGAAATTTTGACACAGCAAGTCCTCTCCTTAGGAGGCTGCTGCAGCAATTCTGGGCTGAGGTAAAAGGCTGAGGATCGCCAGCTGGCACAGTCAGTGACTAAGTGGGCAAAAGCCACATTCATCATGGGGCTGGTTCTCTAAAGGACCCACATCTCGGAGCAGAGAACTCATCATTTCCCTATTACATAAATAGATTTGTCGTTTGGTGCTGAAAGTGATGCCAAGGGTTTGCTGCTAATCAAGCTGAAATCACAAGTTGGAGCAGAGGGTGGGCCCTCTGCCAGCTGGGCCAAGAGCTGGACCCAGTGGCACAGGACACTGCAGTCAAGCACCCCATCCCTACTCTGGGAGTCCGGGCAAAACCCCGAGAGGCCTGGCAGTGCCTTTAGGGCCATCTTGTAAAACCACACTCTCAAGGCTTCTTTTAGAGCTGATCAACCAAGTGGAGCTCAGTCCCAGAGGTCCATGGCTCGGCCATTTTCATTGTCTGCAGGGCTGACTGGAGGAAACAGTCAGCTGGGTTGATACCTGCAGGTAGCTGAGGGGAGAAAAAGGCTGGGGATGGGAACAGTTGACCATAACAGTACTCTGCAGTGGTGATAGTTGGCAACTGGATAAAGCTCCCACTGTGTGCTACACAGTAATTCAGAGCACTCGGGGCTCTCTCAGTGGACAAGCTGTTTTCTTCCTTAATCCACAAGTAACCACTTGCCATCCAAGCCTGGAGGCCAGGGTGGAATGGGTTTCTTTCCATCTGCACATACCAAGAGGAGCAATGTCTCTAAGATGCAAACCTCCATTATTCCTGCCTAGTCATTATCTACATCCCAATCAGGTGCTGCTCAGCATCCCACAGTTTCCAGTGCCAGCCTGTGCTGGGTGGGAGAATCGGAGGTTCATAGCTGTGAAACGTTCAGTGAGTAGTCCACAATGAGTACCACCACACTGCAAGTACCTCTCTGAGTAGATCTTAGCTTGGCATTTTCCTGCAGTGGAAGCTAGCTAGCTTGGCCTTGGCCTGGGGAGGGGACCGAGGTGAGGCAGCTCTGCATTTGCTAGCGTGCTCTCAGCTACCTGGATTGTCTAAGAAACCACCGCCCTCCCCAATCCCCCATCCCCGTTATCTCTATCATTAGCAGGATCCTCCTTGAGGCCAATAAAAGAGGGAAGAGGACCAAAAAAAGGAGGGGAGAGCTATCCGGAGATGGCAGGATTATCTGTTTATACCCAGGGTGTTCCTTACTACACAACTTTATGACCCCAGCCAAACTGGTTTCTGCCAGGCGGAGAAGGCTGCAGGCATCATCAGCTATCTTTCCTCTCCGAGGTGGGGTGGAAGATGCTTTCAAAGCACACTGTTCCTCCTAGCGAGCTTCTACCCTCCTCACCCTCCACTGCACCCTAGGTGTATCCAGGCTCTCGTCCCTAGAACTGGTGAGCTGGGGTAGCATGGAAGCCACAGCAGCACCCGGCCCGTGATCCTCCTGCTCTGGTAGCCCTGAGTCCCCCACCTGCGCGTGACTCCTCCTACCGTCTCTATTCCGCAGCGTCCGCACCCCGGCGACACGCTGTTTTGGCGACCGCACCTGCATCAGGGTGGGGTGGGGGACACTCTGGAGGTAGAAGGGAAAACAAGGAGGGTCTGGGGAACACCGCGGCGCCGGGTGAGCAACCTCGCCTACGGTGGCGGGCCCCCGCCGCCTGGAGCCTCCCACCCGCGGGCTGCCGCACCGATGCGCTGTCCGCGGTGCTGACGCCGGCCGGTCGCTCGGTCGGGAGGGGGAGCAGACGCTCTGGTTGCGCCGCGCCTGGAGACCAGAGAGGCTGCCTGGAGCAAAAGGGTGAGCAAAGGGAACTTAAACTTCAGACTAGAGCTCCAGAATCGAAAGTCGGGTTTGACTCCCGATGGCCCTCAACCTGAGACCTCAAAGCACCAAGTTGAACAAAGTTTCCCAGTGGCTTGAGAAAGGAAGACATTCCGGAGCCCAAGCGCAGGGAAGGAAAGACGCGGTTTTCTAGCGAGCTGGCAGCCAGCTCGGCAGTGGGACACCTGCTCCGGTGGGACACACTGTTGCAGCCAGAACGACCCGGAGGTGTTGCAGCAGCCCAACTCTCCACCCATTCCTCCCTTCCTTACTCACCCCTCCCCAATACCCCGCCCCGGGCTCGGATGACTCCGCCTCTCGGTGCCGGGTAGCTCTTCAGCGGTTGCAGGGAAGGAAGGGAGAGCTTCGCTGGAGGACTCGGCTGGGCTCTGAGGCTCGGAAACCGACGCCGCCAGCTCAATTACAGGGGAGGAAGAGGACTGCCCGCGCAGCCTGCGCCTAGGCGCGCCTAGGACGCCCCAGAGGACTCCCTCTGTGCCCTGCCACCCTGTTCCGATCCAAGGCGTCCGGACTCCACGGCTCACCCTGCCCGCAGCCCGCGGCCTGTCCAGAGTGGAGTATGCGGCCCGGGGCCCCGTGGACTCCGGCCACCGGGCGGCGCTGGCCTAGCTTCGGAGCCCGGAGCCCGAGGGCAGCAAGTGAGGAGCCGCGAGAGGCAATCAGGCGTCGGGGCGCTGAGACAAGCGCTCCAGCCCGGGTGTCCACTGGGCCGGGCGACCTGTGTGTGGCCTGAACGCCCGGCAGGAGGCGAATCGCCCTGCCGACTTCAGGGGGGCTCGGCCGCGGCCCCTGACCTCTGGCCACCATCCTCACGCTCCTGCTTCTGCGGCGGGGATGTCACG
This sequence comes from Uromys caudimaculatus, assembly GCA_028551405.1. Classification (NCBI taxonomy): domain Eukaryota; kingdom Metazoa; phylum Chordata; class Mammalia; order Rodentia; family Muridae; genus Uromys; species Uromys caudimaculatus. Next base: position 17,736,798 of record CM052705.1, read on the forward strand.
GCCCCGGCTCCGAGCGCCGCCCCAGCCCCGGGGCTGAGCTGCGGACCATGTCCTCCCGCAGCCCCCGGCCCCCGCCCCGCCGCTGCCGCCGCCGCCTGCCGCGCCCCTCCTGCTGCTGCTGCTGCTGCCGCCGCTCGCACCTCAACGAGGACACCGGCCGCTTCGTGCTGCTGGCCGCGCTCATCGGCCTCTACCTGGTGGCAGGCGCCACCGTCTTCTCCGCGCTCGAGAGCCCGGGCGAGGCGGAGGCGCGGGCGCGCTGGGGCGCCACGCTGCGCAACTTCAGCGCTGCGCACGGCGTGGCGGAGCCCGAGCTGCGCGCCTTCCTCCGGCACTACGAGGCCGCGCTGGCCGCCGGGGTCCGCGCAGACGCGCTGCGCCCGCGCTGGGACTTCCCTGGAGCCTTCTACTTCGTGGGTACCGTGGTGTCGACCATAGGTGAGCGGTGCACCCCGCGCGTCTTTCCTCTGCGCGCCTGTCACTCGCTGCCCTTTCCATGGATTGGGGACCGAGCCGGCGTCCCCGGGCCCCTCCTTTCCGCTCTGATACCCCTTTCCTACTTTTGTCTTGCTCTCTGTCCCCTCTTGTCCCCTACTGTTTCTTCTGGCATTCGGAGCGAGAGGTGGCCCGAATGGACCATTTCTAGCTTCTTCCTAACCGCGAACACTCACTTGACTGTGTGTCAGCCTGGAGCCAAGCACTTAGGGCTCCTTGCTCAGCCTCTATTCCTTAGTATTGTCCTCTGTAAGAGCGTGTGTGAGAATATATGGCAAGGGCCGCTATTTCCCACCCAACCCAGGCCTCACTATCCTCAGGAATGATTACAAAAGCAGTTTCCGCATCCATTCTCAGCGTTTTCATCTCCTCCTCTCGTGTTGACACTGCCCCACCCCCTCAAAGTAAAATCCGTTATTCAAAAGCCAGCCCTTCCGCTTAACTGTTTTACACCATTCAACTTGCTTTCTCCCTCCACACACCCCTAACTTCTCCAAATTCTTGACCTCTTGTCTTTGTTCCCCCTTTTCCAACCAGTAGTGGTGCCAAAGAACAGCCAGGTGATAGTCGTCTTTGCATTATACTTTGATATAAACAGCTCACATTTTCATAACGTCCGGGGAAAATGTGCAGACTCTTGAGACACCCCCACCCCCGGCTTTTTTCGGCTAGATTGAAGTCTCCTGGTGCTCCTCCAGCCACCACTCTGTCCACCCACGTCTTTTCCCTGGAGTTTGGCATCATGTAAAACAGCCCCATTTATTTAGGTGTACAGAGCGCAGAAGAAACATACTTTGACAAGACTTGCTTGTGCCTCACCCACTCCTTTTCTGAGTCTCAGGGTTGGAGAAGCACTTGCTAGTCACACTAATTGCCCCAAGAGATCCTCTTCTATTGATGCAATTTAGGAGAAAGGGGTTGTCCTTTCAGGGCTGCGAGGTCAGGGACTTTATAAACACCATTTCCTGTGCCAGTTCAGAGCACGGGGCACGGACTACCCACCACAGGCCTACTGCTGCCTGGTGGCTGGAGAGAGGTAGCAGGTTTGTTCAGGATATGCACAGAGGGAGAGCTCTCTCTCTCTCTCTCTCTCTCTCTCTCTCTCTCTCTCTCTCACTTGTGAAAGTGCTTCCTTGTTGACAATCATTTTTCTTTCGTGTCATGCTTGATCTGATTATTTAAATAGCAACTATGTACTGAGTCTGAAGTCTATACAAATTAGATTAAAATGCCCTTTAAAAATATATCATGTTGTTATGGTGATTGAAGATATAAAATGACCCCCTCAAAAATCCCCTTTTAAGAGCTGCATCGCGTTGCTATAGTAACTAGAGGCTTTTTTTTTTTAAGTGCTTTAAAAGTACTAAGGTTGCTTGATCTTGGAGATGACATCGTGTGTTTATAGTTCATTGTTAACATGCACTCTTCCTGTAAGCACTCCATTAGTTACCCTTCTACCTAGAGGTACACCTGTGAGCATACTACACCACAGTATCTTTCTCCCGGCAACAAGCTCTAGCTTCCTGATGGTACTGCGACAAGCAGAAGCTGTTGCCGGTGTTCTCCTCCCATGCAGGCTGGGTATCCTCCCAAAGACCCTTCTCTTGTGACCTGGACTCAGATTGTGTCTCTCATGAGCATCACTGTCCTTTCCAAAGCTGTGATTCTGAACCCAGGCTTCTCTCTCTTCTTCGTGGACAAAATCAAGTCAGCTTGTTTGAAGATTGCTCCATGCCTCAATCTTTAATCTATTGTCAGGATTGGCTGTTCTCTCGTCGAGTGGAAAGGAATTGTGTTCTCTCTTGGGTTTAGGAGTAGGAGGCAGTGTGGACAGGCTACACCAAAGCTTGTGGCTGTGATATGAATGACCTAGCTTGTTGCTTCCAAAATCTGCAGGGCGACATTAATACCAGCCTGTGGATGGCTCAGGACTGAGCTGGCCATCTGCAGGATACCAAAACGGCCATATGAGTAGTCTCTGCCAGCTGCCTGCCTGGGGCAACACTTGGGGAGAGTGGTTTAGCCTGATCCTCTCATGTGAGTCAAGTAAGTTCTGCTGAGTGGCCAACCACGTGATTATCCTTCCCACCTTCTCTGTAGAAAGAGTATTTGGATAAGATTTCAGCGACGACTTACAATGTCCTTTTCTTTTCTGCTGATATTTTTCCTTCTCTTTAAATGCCCAGCTGTTATTATTACTGATGTATTAATGAATGCTATTACTGCTGATGTTTTGATGTTATTATTACTGATGTATTGATGAATGCAACCATGCAGGGACCCACAGCTCAGCCACTTCATCCTCTGAAGAGAAAACCTATTATGGTCTGGGCTTTACTGGATCAATGATCTCAGCATCACAGGGTGTATGTGGTTCATGCAGCAATGTGGAGTTCAGGGGTCTACTTTTGTATCCTGCCTAATGAAAGCGTACTTCTCTTGTTGTTCTTTATCTGGATCATAGTTTTAGTATAGACAACCCTTCATTCTATCGCGATGAAGTATTGTGTATATCAAGTCCAGTGCTATACTTTGAAAAATCAATCTTTGTTCTCCTTGCCAGGGTTTCAAGCATATTCCAATATAGGCAGCTGAGATGTAGCGTGTTTAGTCATCTTCACTAAAGATGACCAGAACACAAAGGAGAGCTTCGGCCAAGTCTGTGTGGTATAATGTTAGGAGAGTCATACAAGGTTATTCACCTCAATCCAGCATCGGATTTGTATGGTGTATATTACGCTGATTTTATACATATAGCAGTGAGGAATATCCTTGTGTGAAAATGAAATATTAATAATGTATATCTATCCATCTGTGTTTCTGTCTCTGTCCTGACCTCCCTCCCCCACATCCCCGTGTGTGTGTGTGTGTGTGTGTGTGTGTGTGTGTGTGTGTGTGTACAAGCGCGCATAAATCTGACACTAAGGCTGGTCAGGCCAGCAACTGAGTAAGTACAGGAAAACTTGAAGAATAACACAGATGTTACAGGCAGATGAGCTGGAGGCAGCTATAGGCCTTAAATGGCTGGATAGGCAAGAGCCAGTACAAACTCAGAAAGTCAGAGACAGGAGACGGGGTGGGGGTGGGGGGGGTAATCCTGGTGAAGTCGGAAAGCTCTTGCTGTGAAGCGCAGGTATTCAGGGGAGGTAACCAAAAGGACAGCGTTGCCCCTCAACAGTAGGCAGCATGCAGGAAAGTTCACTCTGGCCGTGTGTATTCAAGGTCAGATGGAACAGCATGGTGAGAGGGAATGTTTGCCCTTGAAAGGGCCCCAGATCCTGAGCTGGCTACTTTGCAACTGTGTAAACACACAGGTGTTCGCACAGCACAGAGCCAGTGGGGAGATGTGCCTGCAATTACTCAGCAGTAGTCGAGACTGCACAGAGTCTACTGAGTAGCTCAAGCAAGATATTTAAAGTCCAGTTTCTGCTCCTGATTTTACGTCCTGATTGCTCACACAGATCTGAAGCCCTGGGTAATTACTACTTCTCCCATTTACCCTGTGACATATTCCCTAGGGGGCTGGAACAGAGTGTATTTTAATGTGAACATGTTTGTATCTGTATTCCGCCATTTAACAAATACCCAAAGCAACAGACCTTGTGGCAGAGGCAATGGCCTTTGGCAAATCATTATCTGTATCTTCTGGAATCCGATGTGCTAGCCATAAGGAGAGCGGCTCTTGCTCCTCCAGTTGCTGAGTTGCTGACTGTGTTCTTAACAGCAGCACTCTGGCTTGGAGAAATTCAGAACAGTCCAAAGGGTATTAATCCATCACTTCACATCTTAAAGGATGCTTTATTGGTTTTCTTTGAAAAGATTAAAAGGAAGCTCTCCCTTGGGGCTTTAATTATGCATCTGCTGTCAGATTTACACATACAGAAGAACATATTTAAAAGTCTTTCTCAAATGGCAGCTTGATCGAAACAGAAATATTTTTGCTTCCTTCTATTAGGTTTCCTGGCAGAGCTTTGTAGCAGTAGAGCTGAAATCATGCCGGCAGAGCCGATATGGTGTAGGTACCAGAGTCGTTGCTTTTGGCACTGCATAATTTAGCTTGCTGCTTTCAGAATTAGGCACACTTAATTATTCGGCCATAAGATTAGTAACAAGTCCTAACTCCACACACACACACACACCCTTAAAAAAAAAAAAAAAAAAAAAAAAAGGCATGCGTTTTTAATAACGTTTTTGCTGCAGAGGAAACCAAGACATTAAAAGACCAAAATGTCACTACTGTAATTCATTTGGGTTTCTTCTAACATGTATGCAATGTAGCTCGAGGTGGTTTTGACACCTGGAGTGACAAACATGTCCCAGAAGGGGTGCGGGGGATGGGGGAGCGCCTTCTCACTTCCTTCTTTCATTAAGTGGTTTTTGTTGGAAAGTGATGCTGTGACAGCCTTGAAGGATGTCAGGGAAACCATACACCAGATTTGAAGTTGTTGATGAAGCTGCCCCCTTTCACACACCATTGCTGACCCAGGCCACAGTCAACAGTGATTGTTTAAGTGAGCCAGAGAACAGCTAACACTGCTCCAACACAGCTCTTCCCATGTCTGCAGGTCCAGACTAATGTGGGATTGTACCATCAATGTCAAGTCCTTGTTTTCTCATGTGGCTTTGAATAGGTGCACACTGTTCTCTGCAGTTGGTATGTCCTTACTGCAGGCTAGCTGGGTGCTTCCCAGTCTGGGCTATTTTGAGGAATGCCACATGAGCATCGCTATGCATATGGCTGGTTCCTTCTGTGGAGCACCTCCTCAGGGAGAAGCTCCAGCAGAGAAATCGCTGAGTCAGCAGTGCTGCTGTTGTCACAGCTTCTGGCCAGTCATCTTGAAGGGAGGATTTGTTGGCTCTTTCCCGAGGTGAGATCCTGCTTCTACAAAGCCTCACGGCCATCCGCTAATTGCTCCATGGACGCTGGCCACCTATACACTGGGATTCTCCAGGATCATGCTGAACTAGGCATCTTCAGTCTCCATTGCTGCTTCCTGTGGGAAGTACTGGATGAGAAAAGAACGAGGAGAAGCAGATGGAGACAGCTGTTACAGGTTGTCAAAGACTAAGACGAGAGGAGCATCTGGTCCTCATCTTTCCTGTCACTGTTCCAAGTCTCAGCCAGCTCCTGGGGAGCATTCTTCGGCCCAGTGCTGATGATTCTTCCCAAGGGCCCCAGTCTTGGGTGGCTCAGAGGAGCACCAAATGGAGCAAAGGTGTACCCTTGAAGTTCTATAGCTGGAAGTACCAGGAAGATATTCTAGAATGTTCCCTAAGCATATAGAAGAACATTCTGTTAAGAAAAGCCAGTCAGCAACCCATTATAGAAGAGTAGACTGTGGCAGAGCTGTGCTGACTGAAGATCAAGGCAAGATCCCCAACCATTAGACCACACCTCAGATACCATCTGATATCTCTCTCTCTCTCTCTCTCTCTCTCTCTCTCTCTCTCTCTCTCTCTCTCTTCCTCCCTTTAAGACACAGTCATGCTATGTAATGTAGCCCAGGCTGGCTGCAACTTGTTATGTGGCCTCAGTTGACTTAGAACTCATTTCCCAAGTGCAAGAATTTCAGGCATAAAATATCACACTTGACCTTGAAGTCTTTGAGGAGCCCTAGAGCCCTTCTAAGACTGGTCTAGAAAGGACTAGACCAGTATTCCTCATCTCACGAAAGCCCCAGTGGGGGTCATAAGTAGACCAAAGTTCCATAGCAAGCCCAAATGGGCACTGAAAACTCAAGCTTTAGAAAAGCTCTGTCAGAATTGCTAAAGGTAGATGCATTTCCCGCTCACAGAGGGAAAGGACAGGGAAGAAGTGAGGGACAGGTAGGAAGACAGTGTTCTTATACACACTGCCCAAAGCAGGAAGTCAGAGACTGAAGTAGGCTAAACTTCTTCCAAGCTAGTACCTAGGCTTCTAGGAGAATGAGCATCAACTCTACGTGAAGGAGAAGGGGAAGAGATTGTAAAACCTCCTGACCTGCAGTGGGGGCCGCAGACTTTAGTGTGGGCCTGGGGTCCAAGTCCCCACACTCCCAGCTGCGGCAGGCCTATCTGTGCTTTGTAGGATTCTCATATTAGGAGAAGCTAGGAGACAGCCAAAGACTATTTATTGATCTGTTCCTAGTATTGTTCCAGCCCCAAGTCTTCTCTGAGTACTTAGGCCCTTCCCTTACCTCGGTCCAGTACAACTGGCCCCAGGTTTTGGAATCAGTAGGAGGGCTATCAACCAACACAACCAAAATGTGTATGGAGCCCCAGGAGAGCACCCTGGGAGGCTCAAGCATCAGAGCTTCATTCACAGTAGCCAATCCCACAGGAGCTGAGGTAGAAGGCAGAAGACTCTGAAGCTACAGCATCTCACTTTCTACAAGACAGAGAGAAGCTGAACCGCAGTGCAGGGAGGTGCTGGAAGAGGCAAAAGGGAGCCTGAAGGTCCTTGGTCCTCACCCATGCTGGCACTTGGCTGCTTTGGGTTCTAGTCCTAGGAAGTCCTACCTGCTGCCATCCCATAGCCAATTACCAATTCTAATCCTTAGAAGCAGCTACCCCCTCTCGTGGTAAGTGGCTGTACTGAAGGAGCCTTGGACCCTCCTGTGGTAAGTAGCTGTACTGAAGGAGGCTTTGGACCCTCCTGTGGTAAGTGGTTATACTGAAGGAGCCTTGGACCCTCCTGTGGTAAGTGGCTGTACTGAGGGAGCCTTGGACCCTCCTGTGGTAAGTGGTTATACTGAAGGAGCCTTGGACCCTCCTGTGGTAAGTGGCTGTACTGAGGGAGCCTTGGACCCTCCTGTGGTAAGTGGCTGTACTGAAGGAGCCTTGGACCCTCCTGTGGTAAGTGGCTGTACTGAAGGAGCCTTGGACCCTCCTGTGGTAAGTGGCTGTACTGAAGGAGCCTTGGACCCCCCCCCTCCCGGGGTAAACCTTAGACCCTGTCTTGGCTGTCACTTCCTTGGACTTGGACAAGCTAAACCCCTGGCTTATCCATCAGCAAATCACTAGTGACAGAGCCTGGGCTTCCTGAAGGAGGGGCTCGATTTGGCTCCCCTGAGTCTCAGAGGACTCAGTCTGAGGCAAGTGTGGTGGGAAATTCAGTGCCTTACTCTTTCAGGTTTTACACTCCCTTGTCTTCAGGATAGCTGTGGTAGACTAGAAAGACAAGATCCCTGTGTCTCTCACTCTGTACAGTATGAAGGAATCATCTAGTGACTTCTTACCCTGCAGTCTCTACTTTTAGTCTAGGGTGGGACCTCGGGCCTGCATTTCACACAGCTTCTTTGCTATGTCTAGACTTCTGGGCTACAGACCACACTCTGGAGCCAAGGAGCAGGGAAGGAGCAGGATTAGGGGCAGTGCCTCTTCAGCTTTGGACAGAACACATCCCAGCACTGGGGAGGTGGAGACAGGTGGACCCTGGGGCTTGCTGGCCAGATAGTCTAGCCTCCTTGGCAAGTTCCAGGTCTGCCAAAGATTATCTTAAGGAAGGGGAAAAAGAAATGGGGGCTGTAGAGATGACTTAGGAGTCAGAGCACTTGTTGCTCTTGCAGAAGACTTGGTTCCCAGCACCCACATGACAGCTTACAACCATCTATAACTTCAGTTCCCGAGGATCCAATGCCCTCTTCTAGCCTCTGCAGGTACCACACAGAAGTAGTACACACACACACACACACACACACACACACACACACACACACACACAGGCAAACACTTATAGACACAATAAAAGTAAACAAACAAACAAATCTTTTTTTGAAATATATATTGATGGCCTCGGCCCTTCATGGATACACACTATTACTATTGCTGTGATAAAACACCATGACCTAGGCAAGTCGGCAAGTGCTGCTTCCTGGTTTACTCCCATGGCTTGCTCAGCCTCCGTTCTTATAGAACTCAGGTCCACCAGCCTAGGGATGACACCACCCGCAGTTACATCAATTACTCACCATTTACTAGTCAAGGAAAATCCCTACAAGCTTGCCTGCAGCCTGATCTTATGGACGCGTTTTCTCAGCCTAGGCTCCCTCCTCTCCCATGACTCTAGCTTGTGTCAAGTTGGCAGAGAACGAGGCATGGCTGACCCTTTCTCAGCCTGGCACGGACACATCACTGTGAAGACAGGACTTTTTCTTTCTTATTCATCCCCAACACCACACATTAGTAAAGACCTCACAATATAAGGCATTTTCAAACTTACAAAGTCCCATGGCCTTTAAAAATTCAAACAACTAAAAATTAGCTCTACTTAAGATATTTCTTTTAAAATCCAAAGTCTTTTGAAATCTAGTGTCTCTCAACTGCGGGCTCCGATAAAAATGAAAAATAAGCTAAATACTTTCTTACTTCAAGAGGGAAGAACCAGGCTCAGTCACAATCAAAGCAAAGCAAAACCAACTCCCACAGTGTGAATAACTCAATGTCCCATGTCTGGAATCCTCTCCCATCTTCTAAGCTCCCCCACAGGGCATGGGTCAAGTCTCCGGCTCTGTCTGCTATAGCACACAGATTGTCTTCTAGGCTCTCGCTGGCTCCACTCCACTGCTGCTGCTGTTCTTGGTTGTCATTCCATGGTACTGACATCTCCAAAATGCTGGGTACTAGGCTTCTTCTGCTGCTGCAACTAGGCTGCACTTTCATCAATAGCCTCTCAAAGGCTCTCTTCATGGTGCCAAGCCTCAGTTTCTCTGCATGACCCTTTCAATACAGGGCCTTCAACTGCCACTGAGCCTGCACCTTCTCCTTCCCCAGTGGCCCCTCCCGTCCTCTCAATCCAAGGCCTCAGCTGCCAAAGTGAGGAACAGCTTTGGACACCTCTGGAACACAGCTTCTGTGTGCTGACTCTAAGGAAATACTTCCTAGATTTCACCTCAGTGGCACTGGTCTCTTCTTAGTCACTGCTAATTTCTAAGCTCCATCTAACTATCATCAATTGTCCCAGTAACACAAAGGTTTTATGTCAGTTGTTCTTGTCTCTTGTTAACTGTGGCTGACTGTTCAGGCCCAGCTGACCAGAACTCCAGATTACTAATTCAAAGCGTACAACGGCTCTGATAGAGTCTTTAAGTGACTCTCAAGCTTCCCAAGCCAGGGCTCTACCTCAATTTCTTTTAACATTCTTTTTTTGTTTTGTTTTGTTTTTTGTTTTTTGTTTTTTTCGAGACAGGGTTTCTCTGTGTAGCCCTGGCTGTCCTGGAACTCACTCTGTAGACCAGGCTGGCCTCGAACTCAGAAATCCACCTGCCTCTGCCTCCCAAGTGCTGGGAGTAAAGGCGTGCGCCACCACTGCCTGGCTTCTTTTAACATTCTTATCTCCCATGATCACACAGAGCAGCTCACCAAAGTTTGGTCTCTCAGTGGCTTTTCCAGTCCAAAGTTTCAAAGTCCTTCCACAATCCTCCTCATGGTCAGTCAGGTCTGTCACAGCAATACCCTACTCTCGGTACCAATTTCTGTCTTAGAGCAACCATTGCTGTGATAAAACACCATAACCAAAGCAAGTTGGGGAGGAAATGGTTTGTTTGGCTTACTCTTCCACATCACAGTTCACTGTAGAAATTAAGACAGGAACTCACACAGGGCAGGAATCCGAAGGCAGGAGCTGATGCAGAGGCCATGGAGGAGTGCTGCTTACTGGCTTGCTCACCATGGCCTGCTCAGCCTGCTTTCTTATAGAACCAGGACCACCAGCCCAGGGATGGCACCGCCCACAGTGGGCTGGGCTCTCCCACCTCAATCATCAGTTAAGAAACGCCCTACAGGCTTGTCTATAGCATTTTCTCAATTGAGGCTCCCTCCTCTCTAATGCCTCTAGTTCATGCCAAGTTGACATAAAACTAGCTAGCTAGTAATACATGCCAAAAATAAAACAAAATAACTCTTACCCATGGGCTGCTTTAAAGGTTGAACAGGTACATCCTGTGTGTATGTCCAGAGCAGTAGCAGCTTGCCAGAGCTGGCGTTGCCTTGTTGGTGAGCCTTGCACTGCCTCTCCACCCTGTGGTGGTCCCTCTGGGTCTCTGCCACATCTACAGAGCGTCATCCACCTCTCTGAAATGGCCTCTGTCTCCAGGGCATGTCTCCTGTGCTCTTATGTAACTATTGTGGTGGTTTGGTTTGGTTTGGTTTGGTTTGGTTTGGTTTGGTTTGGTTTGGTTTGGTTTGGTTTGGTTTGGTTTGGTTTGGTTTGGTTTGGAGGCAGAATTCCATGTAGCTTAGGCTGGCCTTAAACTTGCTATGTAGTTGAGGATTGCTATTCCCACCTAGCTCCCCCTCCGATCAGAGTGATGATGGCCTGAGGGCAAAATGCAGGACCTCTGGAGGTGATGAAGACCTCAGGTCGCTGTGAGGGCAATAAGAACAGACTCTTGGGAGGCAGGCTTCATCGAGCAGCTCATGTAATTGGGAGAACCAAGGCTGACTCTGAGGCATAGGTAGAGGCTTTCAGGGTGAGGTCTAAGGTGCTGGGATGCCTCATTTGCTGGACGTGATCTTATAGCCTGGCCACCAGGCTATATGACCACTTCAAGGGTGGCAGAGGTGGGGGTCGTAAGGGGAACGTGTAGGCCCAGGGCAGGGAGGGACCTGTTCCACTCCTGAGCTTCTCAACCTCAGTCTTGCTCTGGACTGGCTCCCCTGGTCACACGGCTTTCCAGTCCCACAGAGGATGACCTTGAACTCCTGATTCTTCTGCCTTGACCTTCCAAGTACTGGGATTGCAGGGGTCATGCTGCCTGGCCTAGACGGGTGCCCTTTAAAATGTTTTTTTTTTTTTTTTCTGTAAGCCCACCTAACTAAAGTGCTATTTATTTGTTTATTTACTTATTTACTCATGTATTTTTGGAGACAGGGTCTTAAGTAGTCTAGGCTAGCCTTGGACTTGCTATGTAGCCAAGAATGACCTAAATTCATGATCCTTCTGTGTTCATCTCCCAAGTATTGGGACTGCAGGTATATGCCAACTATAGCCTGTCTTATGGGGTGCTAGGGATCGAAAGTGGGGTTCTGTGATTTCCAGATATGCACGATGCCAACCCAGCTACATCTCCAGGCCCCATCTAGTGTCTTAACATTCTGCACATGATCTGGCAAAGGACTAAGTGACTGAGCCCAGTGCTTCTCTGCCCCAGCCTCCACAGAGCTGTCCGCAGCCCCACTCTGCCCTCCATCAATTTCTTGGCAGTACTCAGTCATAGGAGGAGGTTGGGAGTCTGAGAGTAACAGAAAACTCTGGCCAGGTGGGTCCTGCCCTGTTCCCCTCGGTGGATCTGGTATCGTGACCACTGGGTTGGCATTGCTAGAGAGTGACTCCAGCAGCTCTTCTCTCCAGACCACCATGCACAGTCAGCCTGTTCTGGGATTGAGAGGAACAAGCATTTCTGTGGCTGACTCCCGTTTATCACGTGTGCCTCCCTAATCCTTTGTACAGAAACAAACAAACAAACAAACAAACAAACAAACAAACACAGAGGCAGGCTCAGAGAAGTTTAAGTGGCTGTCATCATGCAAGTTGGTCCTGCAGAATGGGGATTCGGGATCTTGTCCACTGTTAACGACTTACACACTACCACCCTGGAAGGCCCAGAGCCCAGCCTCAGGCCTGTCCGCTGGTAGGAGATGGGAGCCATGGGGAGGTCTCAGGCAGGACTGAAGCACACTTTGGGAACTCTGTGATCTGGCGCTGCTGTGCTAGCCTCCATGGCTATGCTGAAGCAAGAGCTGCCTGCTCTCCATCCATCACAGCCCATGCTTCTCTGGGTCTCCATTAAGCAGGCAAGTATGGTGCTGCCTCCCAAGGGTTGGATCAAGGGAGAGTCTGCTCAAGATCACAGCCTGCAGGCAGACCCTGCCCCACTGTTAGGCAATGTAGAAACCAGTTATCAGTTCCCCAGCTAACCTCTGGTTACCCTTCCTCACTGTACCTCCAACTCTTCCATCCAGCCACACCCTCACACTTGCTCCAGGCACTTCAGCGAGCTTCAGGACCATCGCTCAGGCTTTCTGCCTCCCCATGGAGCTTGCTATGAAACCCATCCTAGAGCCCTCAGACATATGCTAATTGCTCGTGTCTGTGCCAACTTCCCCCAGCTCTAATGTAGACTTGCAGTGGGTAGACTTGGGTATGCCCAAAGCTGGCATATGACCTAGCACATTTTTTTTTTTAATTTGGCCTGTCTTTCTCCAGGGCGGCAGCTTTCTCTTACTTGTACTGGTCTCCACTACACTTAGGAAAGTGACCGTGGCCCGGTCAGCATCGATATGTTCAGTGACCACAATGAAGTGGGTTCTTTATCTAGAGAATGAAAGAAGAGCAGTATCTTCTATCCGTCTTGGGACATGTTGCTTGGTACAAAGTACTCACTTAGCCCACACATGTTGAATGAATGAATGAATGAATGAATGAATGAATGAATGAATGAATGAATGAAAGAAAACCTTGGACCACTGGGAAACCGCAAGCTGTGCCCTCTACACCCAGACTCCCAGACCCGCCTTCTCCAATTCCATCCCTGTAGCTGGCAGAACTGAACATGTTCCTGGTCCCTCCATGGGCCACTGGCTTAATCTTGCCAAAACTGGCAGGTGTGCTGCTGGGCAGCCAGCTCTGTCATCTGGGACTCTCCTGGCTGGCAGTACAGTCTTTGTGACTTTTGAGTTAGATGGGTCCTGTCCTGATCCTGATTAAAGGCTTTTAGACATAAAGATGTCTGGCCAAGTCAAGGTAAAATCTTAGCTCTGTCACACACACACACACACACACACACACACACACACACACACACACACACTACTGTCCCCTCCCCCACTGGGCATGGTGGGAAAAGTTTGGTCCTGAACAAGAATACCTGCTTCTGGTCTTATTTCTCTCATTGCCTCAGAGTTTAGCCTTGCCCTGGTCTTAGCTGTGTCCGTCAGTCATGAGAATCCCTAGCCCTGTGCTTTCATCAGCTCAGGACACCCCACATGGACAGACACTGGCTCACAAATTTGATGGAAGTTTTTATCCGTAAGAAAATATAATACCACAAACCAAGAAAAGCCACACCCACCCACACAGCCCCGCACCTCCACGATGCCTCCAGAAATACTCAGGAAGCTTTTATTGGAATTGGGTGTCCCAGCTTTCTGGAAAGTTACAGTTGAGATCAACGCAAATCCTGATTCACAGCCCTCTCTCTTCTCCCTTCCAAATGGCCGCGATCTCCTTCCTTGCTGCCAAGTGCTCTGAATTCAGAGCACCTCCTGCAAGCCTGATTGGCTGCTCACCCCAGAAATGCTGCAGGGATGGTTTCTGCAGGAAGGGGAAGAAAGCACATGGGCACTTTCTGTGGAGCAGCACTTTGGAGGCCTGGAGGGTTTAGAGCATGGGGATGTCCTCTTCCTCAGAAAGCAGAGGTGGTGTTAGCCAATCCTGAAGGAGATGGAGCAGCCTCTCCCCACCCATGTCAGTGCAGATGTAGGACCTCGGTCCAACCAGCCAACGTGCTCGCCAGCAACCCCACCCTTCCTGTTGGGTACACGCACACTCGCTATGTGAGTATTGGTCAGCCTCTGTCTCCTTTGCAGATAGACGGTGAGTTCCTGGGAGGTGAAGACCCTATGTCCCTGGCCCTTCTCCTCTGACCATCAAACATGGCGCATGGCTCGAGAAACATTCCTGAAATGAATGTCAATTTGAACAAATGGTTAAGATTTCCCAGTCTACCTGCATGCTTGTTAAAGAAAAAGTAAAATATGAAACCTCCACTTACAAACCCAAGGACAAGCTGGACAGGAGAATCGGTTCAAGATCATCCTGTGTTGCACACTGAGCTAAGGTTCACCTGAGCCACGTGAGAACTTTAGTCAAACAAAAACAAACAAACAAACCTTTAAAAAAAAAAAGAAGAAGAAGAAGAAGAGAAGAGGGGGCGGGAATGCAGATAATGGCACTGAGAGGAAAACTCCAGTATTTAATCGATCCACAGTTATCAGAGCCAGGTGTCCCAGCACATTAAAAATGAACAGAATTTGAAACCAGCAGCCGCAGAGTCCACTGATGCCCGGAGCAGCCTCCTCAGCCCCTCTGGTCAAATTCACAGGCGATAAATATATAAGACTTGCTGGGCCATTGAGAATTGTGGATAACAGGTTGGACAGCTTGCAGCAGGCACTCAGGCCGTGGAGCTGCCCAGCAGAGACTGGGCTGTGGCCCGACAGGTAGAGCCGGCCACACAAAACTCCTAGATAAGCACCGTGTGAATGGCAGTGTCATGTCTGCAGATTAAAGATGAGGAATCCTGCATCAGGAAACAGTTCACCCTGAGTCTGTGTGCTTAGCGCTGGTGGGAGTACTGAGGACCCTGGACGACCCAGCCATGACCTGGTCCTTGAAATCTCCTTGAAAGCAGTGCTTTACTCCATCCCATTCCAACGGGTTCTAGCCACCCCTTGCAATGACCAATAATGCACAGCAAGAAAAAAATGATATTTGGTAGGTGCACACCTGTAATCTCAGCACTTGGGGGATAGAGGCAGGAGGATTAGAAGTTCAAGACCAATTTGGTCGACATAGCAAGTTCAAGGCTAGCCAGGGCTGCGTGATAAGATTTGGTTTAAAAAACAACAATAGCCGTGCATTGTAACTTAATTTTTTTTTAATCTTATTTTTAACGATGGTTCTTAAATGCTTTAACCCCCCTTTTAGCCCACCACCTACTAGAGGTAGTGGAAAAGAAAGGATATGGGGGAAGTGGACCTGTTTAGAAAGGTTCTTTGGAGCAACTCCCACCTGTGTTGTCTGGAAATCGGCAGTTCAGTTCACAGGTCAGCAGCGACAGCTCGATCCACTCATAAACACTTCATGGATACACCAGCAGTCCAGTTCAGTAGAGTCTGGATAGCAAACACGAATCAGCAGTGGCGGCACAACCTAGCAGGGACAGCAGGCCTCAGTCTCCACTCAGGTCAGCAGGAGGGACACCAGGAGACTCTCAGCTGTGCCTCTCTCAGGGAAGCAAAGATCAGCGAAGACTGGAGACCCACAAGCACTGCACCGCGAGCTCTATAAGCAAGTCTGGCTCCGCCTCCATCACTGTCCATCGAGTCCTATTTATAAGCTCTTCAAACATCACGTGTCCTCCATGGTTCTTGCCTCAGCACATGAGTCTGACTTAGCAAAACTCCTCTACGTAGTCTGTCTCAGCTGACATCAGCTGGAGTCTGTGGAAGTGGTAAGAAACTGCAGCACACCACCAGAAGTTTCTTTGGTGCATTTCTCTCCATGGAATCCTGACAAATACAGCTCAACTATAAAATGTAAGGCAGATCAATACATGCGTGTTAACAAGGAATCCTTCATCACGTGTCCTTTCACATGTTTGCTTTAGCAGAACTTCCATCGTCCCATGTCTGCCTCAGTGAAACGTTCCTTCATTAGCCTTTCACCTGTGTCCACTTCAGCTAACTGGTCCTTCACATGTTTGCCCCAGCAAAACACCATCTCACACAACTGATTTTCCAAAGAACTGTTACGTTTCCACTTCAGTGCTTGGTGGTGTATGCCTTTAATCCCAGCACTGGGGAGGCAGAGGCAGGTGGATCTCTGTGAGTTCTAGGCCAGCCTGGTCCTCAGAGGGAGCTCCAGAGCTACATGGAGAAACCCTGTCTCAAAAAAATAATAATAAAACAAGAACAACAACAACAAAACAACAACCAAAGCTATGCCAGAGGCTAGAATTGATTCCTGCCTTAGCTCATCTTTTCCTAGTCTTCACCTCCGTGACTGTTCCCAGTACCACAGAGCTGTCTGTCTTCACAACTCTCCATGTCCGATGCATTATCAAATCTCGCCAGTTTGACCTGCAAGGCTCACCAAGACCCCGTCTTCCTCTCCCTCACCATGGTTCTTAGTCCTCAACCCTCTGCATGGTCTCCCCAGGGAATGCTGCCAATGTCCTAACTCATCTTACCTTCTTGCTTCCCCTCTGCTTCTTGAAAATTGTTTTCCAAAACCAATGATTATCTTTAAAAGGGAGAGGAAAGGAGGCTCGTGTAGCCCAGGTTGGCCTGTAACTCAACTTGTAGTCAGTGCTACCCTTGAGCTCCTAATCCCCCTACATCTACCTGCTAAGTGCTAAGACTACATTTGTGAGCTACCATGCCCAATTTACCAAAGATCTTTAACCATAGATCAGGTCAATGTGCACTCTTGCCTGAAACCCTCCAATGGATTCCCACTGCTCAAAATTATATATTCTTCCTTATAACCTGCAGGAGCCTGGTGTTCCTTCCTCCTCTGCTCCTTCACTGAAACTGTACTGAACATCTTAGACCTCAGAACATTAACAGTTACTTTCTTAATCATGAGAGCACTGCCCTGTGAGTCACAGATGCCTAACTTCTCAATTGGAGTCAGACCCCGTCGTCTAGCGCTAAAATGTCACCCCTCATGAAGCCTTCCTGGACCCCGAGGCCCTTCTCACTTGGTTCCTGCCTGCCCTAAGAGCATGCATTCCTTACAGAAATCCAGTCGTGTTTCCTGCCCACTCCCTGTGTACGAGAGCGGGGCCCTCATCTCTCATATTCCCACTGCCTGGTGTTTGCAGAACAAACAATAAGCTCCCCAAGAGTTCTGGGATAGGCGTTGTCTGTTTCACGTATGTATGCAGTGTGCTTCCACCACCCCTTCTTACTCTTTATTCTCTTATCCCTCCCTCATCTTTACAAGTGAACCTCCTTCTCCTTGCATGTCTCTCTCCTTTTCTTTTGGGAGAGGGTCTCATGTACCCCAGGTCAGCCTTGAACTCACTGAGTAACCAAAGATGACCTTGAATGTCTGACCCTCCCACCTTCTCCTCCTAAGTGCTGGAATCACAGCCTATGTTACTACTCCCAGTTCCCGTTTTAACATCTACAAAATGGGACTGCCCACAGACCTGTTCTCTCGTGGTGTGTGGGAGATAGTACAAGACAGTGAATATTGGGCTATGCTCGTCTGAATACGTGATGGGGCTGAGAGCACACAGTGAATGGTCACATCATGGCCAAGAAGCCGACCCCAGATCCTTTGTTTTTCCATTATATCTGACAGGGTGGTTAGGTAGAACAGTGAGGACAGGGGCAGGACCAGGCTGCCTCAAGCATGTTAAATAATCACCTGCCAGTGTCTTATTGGCAGACGGTGAGGGCCAGACAGAATGTGTAGACTTGGAGCAGGAGCCATTATGAGTTCCGGAGTGTTGTAGAAAAGTCTGGTTGCCACACAGCCAGGCAATCTAGTGAGCTTAAACCAGCAGCATCTAGATTGCCTATAAATGGACAAGTAATTGTGAAATCACTTGTCTTAGCTGTTTACCAACATTTCAGTCAGCCCACTGCCAGCTGTCCCCTCCCTTGATCCAAAGCTCTGTGTCTCTAACAGTAGCGCCTACTTCGAGTGACATGTACGTGGTCTGTATATTTAGCTCTGGCCCACTGTGTGATCCCACATTCCTCCATCAGGATTGCCATTGTGAATTGTTTTCTAAGTTCTGAGTGGTCCATGGTGTTCTATTCTGTTGCTACAGTTTGAATGGACACTTAGTGGGACTGGGCAGATGGGATGTAGAAGCCGCTCACAAGTCTTCCTCACAGCAACCTTGTGAGGGGCCCTAACCAGGATGAAGGGAGTGCCCTCAAATAATAGACTGCATGGGTGCAGTGTAGCAGCCTAGGAGGAAATTAGGTGGGAAGAACCAGGGATAGGAGCTAGAGGTTGGAGGACCTTCGGAAAGTGGCCATAGAAGACTTCAATTTCCGGCATCTGCACTGAGCGGGTTATAGGCACCTGCAACTTGTAACTCCAGCTCCAACCAAGGGGTCTGATGCCCTCTTTTGGTCAGCAGAGGCACCTGTACTCATGTGCACATACCCACCATCAGACACACACAGAGGGGGGGAGAGACAGACAGACAGACAGACGGGAGAATAAAATACATCTTGGAGTCAAAAAAAAAAAAAAAAAGACCACATATGAAGATTGGGGATAAGGGGTTAGTAGGGCCTAGAACACTCCACAGTGTACTTGGAGAAGCCTTTAGAAGAGGAAGCACCCTCCTCCAAAGTGGGCTCAGTAGAGCGGCCTCCTGTGCCCTTCAGAGAGAAAGGCACTGGGGCTGTGCTGTAGCAGAAGCAGCGTATAATGAAGACCTTAATTCATGGAATCTCTGTCCTTACACTCTCCTTTACCCTTGTCTAAAGCTCTGCTTTCTTTCTTTTAAAAAAAAAAATGTTTTCCCATAAAACCTCACTGCTTTTATGGCTGTTTATGGCTGAAGGGCACCCCAGATGCTTACTCCAAGCTGGTACTCTGATGAATTCTATCCAGGGTGGAGTGTGGAGAGGGAGGGGACACAGAGCCTGCTGGAAGGAGCCCCACTTCATTATCCCAGAGTCAGTGCATCTGTGCAGCTCCAACTCTGCTCCCCTGCCACATTTCCAAGCTTTCCCCGCTGGGCACTGCACTGAGATGACATTCAGAGCTGCCCTCCAGCCTTTGGCCCTAAGCCTGGTCCAGCCTTCCCTATCTCTGTAAACAGCAAAGCTGTTTGTTGTTATTGTTTGTCTGCTTGGTTTTTAATTGTGTTTTTCCTGCATGTATGTAAGTGCGCCACACACGTAGTGTCTGACAGGTCAGAAGTGGGCTGGAGTTTGAACCCAGGGCTTTTGTGCATGCTAAGTAGGCATGCTCGAGGGGGCCTCCACAGCCACCCCTGGGGGTTCTTCTTGTAGCACGTTACCATCCAATGCTCAAGGATTTGTTGGCCAATTGCCTATCTCCCGTAGCTAGAAGTACAGTGGGGGATCTGTCTATGTGTCCGTTGCTGTGCCCCGAGATTTAAGGCCATACACACAGAGGACATCCGACAGATGCTTGTTGAGAAACAGATAAATGGAGTTGCATTTTCTGGATGCTGGAGTGGAACTCGGGATCTGATAGGTGTTCTGGAAAATGAAGGTGATGATCTGTATCACAAGACTTCCTGAGTTCTCTACTTCTAGGCTCTTTGACCCTCAACGAGTTTGGAGCCAGTTTGAGTGGAGTCTCTTGGTTTACAGCACAGCTGTAGTGACAGGCTGCCCTGTGCTTAGGGCCAAAGGCTGGAGGGCAGCTCTGAGTGTCATCTCAATGCAGTGCTCAGTGGGGGGAAAACTTGGAAGCATGGCAGAGAAGCAGAGTTGGAGCTGCACAGAGGCACTGACTGCTGGAACATAAACTTGAGATTGGCCATTTTAATATGGTCTTAGACAGGGAAGAAATAAATGCAGGCGTTCAGAGGGTCAGGACACAGCTCAGTGGCAGAGTATCTGCCTATGAGGACAGAGCCCTGAGGAGGCTAGAAAGATTTCCCAGTACCAGCAGAAGTTGTCACATGTATATTTCAGGAATCCATTCATTAATAGCAAAATACACGCTGGCCACAGGAGTCCCCCGAATTAATTCAGCTGCATGTGAATTGCAAGTCCATTTGGAAACAAAGAGCTCAAGTGGACAGGAGAAATAGAAGAAATATAAGCACGGTGCTGAGTAGATATACAACTGCCAGGGCCCAGGACCCCAGGCTAGACCACCAGGGCCCAGGACCCCAGGCTAGACCACCAGGGCCCAGGACCCCATGTTAGACCACCAAGACCCAGGACTCCATACTAGACTAGCAGGGCCCAGGAATCTATGCTCGAACACCAGGGCCCAGGGCCCCAGGCTAGACCACCAGAGCCCAAGACTCTGTGCTAGACTCCTCAGATGAGCCTTTTGTCATAACACAGCTGTCTCTGCACCTGGGCGACAGTACTGGGTGTCTACTTTCCAAGGGAATCCCTACAGGTTACCTGTTGGCCTCAACCCTGAGCAAATTATTTACCCAACGAAAACAAGAGTTTAATTGCAGTTTAGCTGGGCATTTTTAATCTACAACCTCTGTGATCTGTTCTTAGCCTTTATCTTTGAGATTCTGGACGTGTTCTGCACCTGTCAGCACAAACAGTCAGCATCAGAAAGTGTTTGCACAGCGTGAAGCAGCTACACACGTTACTCTTTACACCCCCATCTCTGTCCTGTGGCAGTAGGTACCATTATCTGCCAACAAGGAAACTGAAAAAAATAAAAGATAGGTTATGGGGGAGAGAGATGGCTCTGCCATTAGAACTTGTCCTTGCAGAGGACCCAGGTTTGATTCCCTCACCCATGTGGTAGCTCACAACCGTCTATAACTCCAGATCCAGCATCCAGCACCCTCTCTTGGCCTCTGCAAGCACCGGTGTGCAGGCAAAACATCAAAACACATAAAATAAAATAAATCTAAAATAAAAACTTAAAAGATAGATCACATGACTTTCTGGGGTCAAGGAGCCAGCTCGTAACCGAGCTGAGCGTCTCCCCCACCCACAAAGCTGGCACTCTCTGAATGACAAATTTAGAGCCATAAAGCTACTTATCAATAATTGAGGGAGAGAAAGAGGAGAGTCTGTGTTTGCTCCAGGGAAAACTTCGCATTTCCCCAGCCCTTCCAGAGCTCAGGAGAGCCACTTCCGTCCCTGGAGCCTCAGCTCTAGCTGAGGTTGGCAGACCTTATCCATGGAATCCAGGTCTGTGTTCACAGTGCTTCCTTCCTCTCTGCCCACCTCCCCTCACCCTTTCCATATCCACAGGGCACCAGAGCGCCACTCTGCAGAGCCGGCCCCGTCGCATGGGCTTCCTCCTCTTTTTTGCGACAGTTCAGTCTCACAGCCTTGCTATCCTCTCACCCACGAACGGCTTCCCTTCTCACCCAGCCTTGTCATTATTAAAAACAAGCCATAGCCGGGCACGATGGTGCATGCCTTCAGTCCTAGCACTTGGGAGGCAAAGACAGAGATGAGCCTGAGAACAGTCTGGTCTACCAGACAGTTACAGGGTTAGATCCTGTCCAAAGAACCATATACATAAACAGGCTACGACAGAAGAATGTGCCCGCAGGTGTGGGTAACTGCTTAGCCTGAAATCTGAGGTTGGTCCCCAGGCCCCACACGGTGGAAGAAGAGAACTCCCAAAAGTTACTCTGATCTCCACTCTTGCACACACATGCCCACAGAGACAGACACATAAATAAATAAAATGCAATAACCTTTCTTTAAAGAAACCAAAAGCCGAAAAGAAATAGAAGGAAGGACAGAATATTCCCTATTTCTACCACTACACCAATTCTAGAGATTGACCTCTGATTGACCTCTGAGTCTTCCCCTCTTGATAAAATTTTGGGTATTGCTTTTCATGTATTTTTTAAGCATCTTTTTTAGTAGATACATAGTATTCCTTAGAGAGGTTGTACCGGGTTTGTCAGAAGTATGTGCATCTCTCCAGAAGGCCTAGCTCATGGCCCCTCCCAGGGACCCTAGGGAGGAGAGTGAGTAATTGGGTTGTCTGGGGGTGGTAAAGGGGGTGGGTTATGTTTGGTACATGGTACGTGTTAGCTCCAGAGGGGCCGTTTAGAAGGCTGGAAAATTACAGAGTGCTCATACCCAGCCCACGTCTGCCAACAAAGGGCACCTACAACAAGTCCTGGGAAATTACAGCATTTGCAGTCTGAGCTTCTCAGACAGGAGAAAAGTACACAGGACCTGTGCGCCTGGATAAGAATGGTGGGACAATGGCGCAGCCATCCTCAGGCCAGAGAAAAGGCTTTTCTAGCCTCTACCCTGCACACCATCTCCGTTGCTCAGAGCTCACTGACTGAGGTGCCAGGAGGCAAGTGCCTCCGGGCTGTCACCTCAGTGAGAGAGGGTGACCCAGGCCAAGATGACCCGGAGGACACCTCTGAGGTGACTGAGAGGACACCTCTGGCCACCATACACACATGTATACATGCATGCACCCAACCACACACCAACATGGACACACATAGACAAACACACGCAAAAGACGTGAGAGTGGGGGTGCACTTCTAGAATGATGCTGGCCTTTCACGGGGTGGGGTGGAACAGGCCTGGTGCCTCAGCACCACATCTGGGGATCTCTGCTCCCGTGCTGGTGAACTGGCTCCTTGGAAGGACCTCCACCCTCCTTCTGCCAGTCACAGGAACTGCTATGAGAACTGAAGCCAGGTTGCTGATGCTTCACTTTGAAAATACTGAATGCCCCTTTCCAGACTCAGAATCGGACACAGGAGGGATGGAGGATATCGGGGCCCATGCCCAGCTCCCAGGGGACCAGACCACGAGAGCTACAGGGTCCAACCTCTGTTTAACAAAGACCCAACAGAACACATACCCTGTCACCTTCTGGAGTGTCCAGCCTCAGAGCAGAAGTCCCCAGCAGCTTAACAGAGCTTCCCTCACTTTCAGATTTCTGCTCTGAGATCCCCAAGGTGACATCACCAGAGACCTAGAGAGAGGCTCAGCCAACAGTGGGGTCCCGGATGGAGTTCTGACCCAACTCTACCAATCCCTCACACAGTCACCTGAGCCTCAGACTGTACATCCAAAGAGAAGGCAACAGTGTGGCCTGCCCAGGCATGTGTGAGAAATAAAACATGTAGTAAAATCTAAATCTGCCAAGGCCACTCGAGCTTCAGTGAGGAAGATGTTACAGGCCAGTGACTCAGGTTTTAAAAAGTAAAAAAGTGTAGCTGTCACCTGCTCTTGTGCTGATGGTGGTGGTCAGTGGTGGTCGGTGGTCAATGGTAGTCAATGGTGGTGGGTGGTGGTCGATGGTGGTCAATGGTGGTCAATGGTAGTCGGTAGTGATCAGTGGTGGTCAGTGGTGATCAGTGGTGATCAGTGGTGGTCAGTGGTGGTCAGTGGTGGTCAGTGGTGATCGGTGGTGGTTAGTGGTGGTCAGTGGTGGTCAATGGTAGTCGGTGGTGGTCGATGGTGGTCAATGGTGGTCAATGGTAGTCGGTGGTGATCAGTGGTGGTCAGTGGTGGTCAATGGTGGTCAGTGGTGGTCGGTGGTGGTCAGTGGTGGTCAATGGTGGTCAGTGGTGGTCAGTGGTAATCAGTGGTGGTCAGTGGTGGTCAGTGGTGGTTGTGGGAATAGGGTCTCCATCTAGTTCTCTAACAGCTGTGAATACATAGATGCCTCAAGGGTTGGAGAGATGGGTCAACAGTTAAGAGCAGGAGACCCAGGTTTAGTTCCCAGCATTCATGTGATGTCTAACAACCATCTAAATAACTTCTGTTCAGGAGGATCTGATGCCCTCTTTTGGCCTCTGGGGCTACTGTGCACACATAGTACACAGACATACCAGGCAAAACATGCATACACATAAAGTAAAAGTAATTAGTTTTTTTTTTAACATCTACCTCAATTGATTCCTTTAAAAGGATTATAGTCACATGCTAACCTGTGAATGGACTGAGTGGGTGTATTTTGTTGTCTTTTTGGGGGGATTGAGTCTTAGGCAGTCCAGGCTGACCCTGAACTTGCTATGTAGTCCAGGAGAATCTCAAACTTCTGATCTTTCTCCTCTAGCTCTCTGGTGCTGGCATGACAGACCTGTGCTACCATACCTAGTTTATGCGGTGCTGGGCATTGAACCCAGGAGTTTGTGCATGCTAGGCAAGCTCTCTTCCCACTAAGCCACATAGCCGTATTCATTCAGAAGTGAAAGTGCCTTTCCATCAGCTGGTGTAGAAACCTGAACGCTTTTGCAGCTTGTTCTTACTTGTGACTCTGACAGGCACTAGCTGTGCTGGAAGGAAGAGGCGGCCTGGGTACCCTCTCTTGTCATTGGTCCTCTTCCTCATGTCATTCATGCTGGACTTGTATGGTCACCATGTGGTGGCGTTTGCAACCCTGTAGGCCTCTGAAAGTTCATCCTGGCTACAAGACTCCAGAAAAAGGCATGACTCTGACCTCAGAGAAGCAAACCAAAGAGTAGGGATGTGGCTGACATTACGACCCATGTCTATCATCTCAGCCCTTAGGAGATGGAGGCAGAAACATCAAGGGTTCAAGGCCAGTCTGGAATACATTCATCACTGTGTCAAAACAAAAGAACTGAAGGTGGTAGCTATAGGCATTTTATAGTTTATCAAGATATAAAGAAATTCATTTGACAGGTTTTTATTGCATTTTCCTGTGTGGTTGTGTATGTGTACCCACACAGATGCACCACATACAGCCTGTATGTGGAGGTCAGAGAACAACTTTCAGGGGTTCCTTTTCTCTTCCACTGTGTAGGTGGTGGGAATTGAACTCAGGTCATCAGACTTGGCAGCAAGCACCTTTACCCTCTGAGCCATCTTGCTCACCCTATTTATTATTTTAGATGGAGTTTCATTCTGTAGTCCAAGCAGGCCTCAAATTCAAAGCAATCCTCCTGCCTCAGCCTCCTGGGGGTTGGGATTACAGGCATGTGTCGCAATACCTCACTAATTTTTAAACATTTTTATTGTATAAGTTTCTTAATCTTTTTTATTATTTTGTGTATGTGTCTGGGGTGGGGACTTTGTAAAACATTGCATGCATGGAGTTCAAAGGACAACTTGCTTGGGGTTGGTTCTCTCCTTCCACTTTGTGGGTCCTGCCTGGGGATTGAACTCAGGTCATCAGGTTTGGGCAGCAAGCTCCTGGACCTGCTAAGCCACCTCGTTGATCTTAGACTAATTATTTTTTACATTTATTTATTTATTGTATTTGTATGTGCCTGCTATAGTGGGCAGATGGGGGCCAGGGCACACTCTCAGACATTTGTTTTCTCTTTCCACCATAAAGGTTCTGGGGACTCAGACTTGGAGGCAAGGCCTTTGTCGGATGTGTCATCTTACTGGCCCCTAGACTCTTTTTTTTTTTTTTCAAGCAAAAATTTCGTCCTGTTTATTGAGAATCTCCTAAGTCCTGAGATTTATAATGAACGTGAAAGACACCAAAACTGGATTTGCTTGCAACGGCGTCTGTCCTTGGGCTGAGTAGCCTCCATCAACCTCAGGAGGCTGATGGCCCAATGATACCAACCGAGAAGAGCCAGAAGCAGATGACCCATCTCGCAGGGGAGGCTATTTCTTTGGGTATAAACATCCCCCTGCAGTTAGTGGGATAAATATAAACAGCCTCCTGACCAAGGCTCTGGAATGAAGCGTTGCATCCTGGACTCCCTGCTGCTGCAAACGGTGGCCAGGGTTGGCCATGTGGGCTCCTGCAGCCAGCCAAGCTGCCGGCCCATGTGGATCTGGCTTAGCTCTGTGACATCGTGAGCACTAACTTCTCACAGTGCCACAGGCCAACGCTGAGACTAAGGATTTGGTTTCTCTGTAAGTCTCCTGTGTCTCTCTGTGTCTCCCTGTGGTTGTCCCTCTGAGTGTCTCTAGGCCCTCGTCGCTTCCTTTTACAGGGTGAGATGATGGCCCCGTAGCTGCCTTTGTTTATCTCAAAGGAGCTATGTACCAATATAGCCACATTCAGAGTGCTGGGACCCCGACAAAAGAAGTGGGCACAGTCCTGCCTGACACGGGTCTCAGACGCCTGTGAGCACATCCTGGCTGCCTATCTTCAGCTCCTGTAGACTGAAGGAAAAGCATTAGGCAGAAGGATGATGAAGGAAGTGATACTGACAGCAGCGGAGGTGGCAGCAGCAGTAGTAGTAACGTGAGAAGTTCAAGTTTGAATCCCACCACAGCAGCAGTCCCTCCATGCTGCTCTGACCTGGGGATGGTCTTGGGCAACAGGGAGTCTAGGACTCTGCAGTGATAATTTTTGGAATTTTGGTTTATTTCAAAAACACAGAAATATTCTAAGAATATGCTTTCGAGCCCCACCGCCGCCGCCGGCCTAGTCACCATCACATTCGGGAGGAGCCGCAACTCCATCGCTGCGAGCCCCAGTCACCATCACCATGAGCAGCGAGGGCGAAACCCAGCAGCTGCCCTCTGCCCCCGCCGCCGCCCTCAGTTCGCCGACACCAAGCCCGGCTCCACGGGCAGTGGCGCTGGTAGTGGTGGCCCGGGCAGCCTCACATAGGCGGCGTCAGCCAGTAGGGACAAGAAGGTCATCACAACGAAGGTTTTGGGAACAGTAAAATGGTTCAGTGTAAGAACGGATAGGTTTCATCAACAGGAATGACACCGAGGAAGACGTATTTGTACACCAGACTGCCATCAAGAAGAATAACCCCAGGAAGTACCTTCTCAGTGTAGGAGATGGAGAGACTGGGGTTTGCTGCTGCTGAAGGAGAAAAGGGTGGGGAGGCAGCAAATGTTACAGGCCCTGATGAAGTTCCAGTTCCAGACAGTAAATACGCAGCAGACCGTAACCATTATAGATGCTATCCACGTCGTACGCAATTACCAGCAAAATTACCACAACAGAGAGAAAAGAACGAGGGATCGAAAAGTGCTCCTGAAGGCCAGGCCCAACAACGCCGGCCCTATCGCAGGCGAAGGTTCCCACCTTACTACATGCGGAGACCCTACGTGTGTCGGCCACAGTATTCCAACCCCCCTGTGCAAAGAGAAGTGATGGAGGGTGCTGACAACCAGGGTGCAGGAGAGCAAGGTAGATCAGTACACAGAATATGTATGGGGTTACCGACCACGATTACGCAGGGGCCCTCCTCCCCTAAGACAGCCTAGAGAGGATGGCAATGAAGAGGACAAAGAAAATCAAGGAGATGAGACCTACGGTCAGCAGCCACCCCAACGTCGGTATCACCGCAACTTCAATTACCTACGCAGACGCCCAGAAAACCCTAAACCACAAGATGGCAAAGAGACAACAAAAGCAGCCGATCCACCAGCTGAGAATTCGTCTGCTCCCGAGGCTGAGCAGGGCCGGGCTGAGTAAATGCCGTCTTACCATCTCTACCATCATCCGGTTTGGTCATCCAACAAGAAGAAATGAATATGAAATTACAGCAATAAGAAATGAACAAAGATTGGAGCTGAAGACCTTAAGTGCTTGCTTTTTGCCCGTTGACCAGATACATTAGAACTATCTGCATTCTCTATGCAGCATGGGATTTTTATTATTTTTACCTAAAGATGTCTCTTTTTGGTAATGACGAACATGCTTTTTAAGAAAAAAAAAAAGGCCTGGTTTTTCTCAATATACCTTTAACGGTTTTTAAATTGTTTCATATCTGGTCAAGTTGAGATTTTTAAGAACTTCATTTTTAATTTGTAATAAAGTTTACAACTTGATTTTTTTCAAAAAAGCCAACAAACTGCAAGCACCTGTTAATAAAGGTCTTAAATAATAAAACAACAACAACAAAAAAGAATATGCTTTCATTTTAATCCCAGATGGAGAATACAGGGCTGCTTCGAAGCTCCTACGATTTGCCTCCTGTTCAGACAGGCATGTGCTTTTGCCAGCTGCAGATAGTTTCTGCAATTGTGCGATGTTTGGAATTCTGGGACCTTTTCAGACGGCATATGTGGTGGTTTGAGTATGCTTGGCCCATGGGAAGTGTCACTATTAGGAGGTGTGGTCTTGTTGGAATAGGTGTGGCCTTGTTGGAGGAAGTGTGTCACTGTATAGGTGGGCTTTCAGGTCTCCTAGTGCTCAGACTCCACCCAGTGTGAAAGAGACCTTCCTTCTGGCTGTTTGCAGGAGACAGTCTCCTTCTGGCTGCCTTTAGCTCAAGATATAGAGCTCTCGGCTCCTTCTAGAGCATCATGCCTGCCTGGACACTGCCATGCTTCGCACCATGATGACAATGGATTGAACCTCTGAAACTGTAAGCCAGCCCCAATTAAATGTTTTCCTTTATAAGAGTTGCCTTGGTCATGGTGTCTGTTCATACAGCAATGAAAACTTCACTAAAACAGTATGTACATGCTAGGACCCTAAGAGGTGGAGTTGGTGGTTGGTGGTTGTTCTGGGGAGTTGGTTGCAGTTTGTTAGTAGTCATGCCTAAAGAAGAAACAAAAGGAAATAAATTAGACTTGGGGATCTCTCATATATATATATATATATATCCCTCCTTCTTTCTCTCCAGTCTAGTGATAGGGAGTGAAACCAGGGGACAAAGGGTAGGAAAAAGAAGAATTCACAAAGTAGCAAAGCTCATCACAGGGCTTAAAAGTTAATGATAAAAATGGAAATTCTTATTTCAAATGCTGTAGAGAAAACAGCAGGGAATGAAGGAATGAATTTTTTTTTTCCAAAATGCCAGCAAAAAATTTGTTGAAGCTGTTACTGCTGGGATATACCCCACTTTGTTCCCAGAGTGGATTTCTGGTTTTATTTTTTTTTTCTTTCTTTTTTTCCTTCATATATACTGTTTTTTAAAAAGGTTGAAAGAATGGTTAAGCAGTTGGAAAAATTGCAGGTGAAAATGAAGAGGCCTGAGAAACAAACAAACAAACAAAATGGCTGAAATGAGAAAACAAAAGGGGGCACTCTACCATCTCTCTTTTTTTAAGATTTATTTATTTATTATATGTACCACTACCCTCTCTTTCTGAAAGGTTTGCAGGGTTGTCGGTGCAACTGGAGAGGTTGTGGGTGGATGAGAAGCTCTTGCAGAGAGAAGAGCATCAGAAAAGAGAGAACAAAAAGGCTCAGTCCCAGTGGCTGAGCAAGACAGCAGGAGTTTCCTGCAGGAGGTTTCCCAGTGACATACGGTATCTGCCTGCCTGCTAATGTGTAATAAGGTCATGAGGAGATAGGATGATGTCCTGTAGAAATGATAGATCTAAGGCATTTTTAAGATGCTATGATTTCATATGTGATACACTCACCTTATGTGAAACAAATTCTAAATAACTGGGCTACTCAAAGCAGAATTATTCTCTAAGAATGGAAAGGATAATAACAGCTTTACTAAAGGCCAGTCCACAATTGCAATGGTTAACATGGTGGAGGGATGAAACCATGAATATTGAACAGTTAAATAGAGCAAGGGGAATGAATATAGTCAAAGATCAGTTGCTGGGTGAAGGGTGATACTCTGATATACAAGAAAAGATTCAATTTGATGATGTTACTATAGAATAATGTTGTTTAGCAGCTTTAAGAGTTTGGAACAAAGTCGAGGTGCCTGGAAGAAACTCCACCTCATTTACAAAGATTATACAAGGCTTTGGAGACGCCTTCACAGATTTTTTTTTTTTTTTTACAAAGATTAGTCTCAGCTGTGAACAAAGCCATCTCTGACTTTCACACAAGACAGGTGTTGATAGAGACCTTGGCATTAGAAAATACAAATACCAATTGTAAAAACAAAAAACAAATACCAATTGTAAAAGTTATTAAATTATTAAAGGGGGCAGCACTTGTGGAAGAATGGATATGGGATATGACTGATATTGGTTCTAACATGTATCATGCTATCATATCAAGATATAGCTAGAGGTCTCCAATATCAAAATGTCTGGTGCTTCAATTGTGGGGAATACAGTCATTTGCTAAGAGCTGTGACGAAGCCACTAAAGGTCTCAGATATCAAAGTGCCCTGAGTTTTAATTGTGAGAAATTTAATCATTTGCAACAAAATTGTGAACAAGCATCTCTAAGGGCAATGGTTTTTATAAATATGAACCAAAAAGAAGGCCTAGGCTTCCAGGGGTGTGTAGCCAAGGAGGCAAGGGTTGCCATTGGACCAATGAGTGTAGGTCCAAAGGAGATATTCAAGGTCATTTCTTACCATCAGGACAGCCTTGGGGGCCTGACTCAGCCCCCATACACACACAGCAAAAATTACTAGCCATTTCACCCAATGAGTAACACGCAGACTGAACCAGCTTCACTCGGCATTGGAGATTTAATGCATATTACTGCAGGCACTGCAGCTCTAGACTTGGCCACAGATAAACATCTTACTCTATCCCCCAAAAATCAATGTTATAAAAATAGCTACTGGAGTTTATGGTCCTTTGCCCTAGGGAACAGTATGGATGATCTTGGGAAGGAATGGGTTGACTTCCTGAGGATTCATTGTGCATTCAGGAATTATAGATGAAAACTCAAAGGAGAAATTAAAATTATGGCCTACATAAAAAGAGAGATGAAATTTAAAGCAGGTGATGGGACTGCTTAGCTGCTACTGTTTCCCTACATCAAAGGTAAAGCTGCTCCAGCAGAAAGAACAAAAGAAGTCTCCAAAAACCTTGACCACTACCCCAATAAGTGCTTATTTTATTGGAACCGTCTCTGTTTATAATTTTCTGGTACACACAGCACAATTAATGGCTTAAAGCAGGAAGGTGAAAATGTAGTGACAATTTTGGAATTTGGAGTTCTTTAAAAAACACAGAAATATTATGAAAATGTGCTTTTGTTTTAATCCCAAGTGTAGGATGTAGGCTGACAGTCGGAAGCAGATGACTATGATTTGCTTCATGCTCTAGCAGAGGTGTGGTTTTGCAGCTACAGAAAGCTTCTGCAATTGTGTGATGTTTGCAATTCTGGGAACTTTTAGAGAGTATATAATTGCTAAAGCCCCCAAGAGGCAGGTTTGGTGGTTGGTGGTCATTAGGCAGGTTGGTTGTGGTTTGTTAGTAGTTGTGCTCAAAAAAGAAACAAAAGAAAAGAAATTAGATTCAGGGATCTCTACCTCTCCCCCCACCCATCCTTCTTTCTCTCCTATCTAGTGATAAGGGGTGAAATGGGGGAGGATAAAGGATGGGGAAATGAAGAGCCCACAAAGTAGCAAGGCCAGCTACAGAGCTCCTTAAAACTATGAAAGCAAGCAAGCATCATAGGAACCAGTGCTTCAGGCACTGAGAAAGGAATCTCATGGATACTTAAATGTGGACCACGGACAGCAGTGTTCTTCCTCTGGTTTTGCAGAAGACAGAAATGGCTTTGAAATGGATGCCTCTACTATCCTATCATGAAAGCAGAAGAGCTAGCATTAAACCCATAGGGAAAGCATTTATGTAGTCTGCATTCTATTTTCTAATACATTTTCTACCCACCTGTAATAGTTTTATGTGATAAAATACCCTAACAATAGCAACTTTAACTAAGGGTTTATTTTGGCTTAAAATCCAAGGTCACAGTTCATTGTAGGAAAATCAAGGCAAAAACTTGAAGCAACTAGTCACATCCACATTCATGAGAAGAGAGAAATCAATGCATATATGCTTATTTGTGCTTAACCCCTCTCAACAGTCCAGGTTCCTGGATCTAGGGCATAGTGACTCCCACAGTGGGAAGTGCATTCCAACATTAATTAAAACAATCAAGATAAGGCTGGAGAGATGGTTCAGTGGTTAAGAGCACTGACTGCTCTTCCAGAGGTCCTCAGTTCAACTCCCAGCAACCACATGATGGCTCACAATCATCTGTAATAGGATCTGATGCCCTCTTCTGGTGTGTCTGAAGACAGCGATGTACGCACATAAAATACATACATACATACATCTTTAAAAAAAAAAAAAAAAAAACAATCAAGACACAGACATGCCCTCAGGCCAACCTAATTTGGTTCATCCCTCACTGAGATTCTTTTCCTAGATATTTTACATTGTGCCAAGTTGATAGTCCAAACTAACCTATCATACCACATGACCATAGAGATGGCATTTGCCATGGCTAGAGAGACGGCTCAGCAGTTAGAAGTGGGTGCTACTCTTGCAGAGGGTCTGAGTTTGGTTCACGGCACCTGCCTTAAGCTCTAGGGTATCTGATATCCACTTCTGCTCCACAGGCACCTAAGCTTGTACATATCACAGAGATGGCATTTGGAATTCTTACCAGAGTAACTCTCTGCCTATCATTAAGCTCTCCTGGAGACCCAAAGTTGGGAGCTAGTGTTCCTCTCATCCCAGCCAGACACTAAGTTCCTCGGCACAGCAATCTCACCTCATGGCAATCTCTTTATAGCATTATAAAATAGATGAGCACATAAGTGAGCCAGAAAAAAAATGGCACCCTCACCTATTGCATCCTGGGCAAGCTAGAGGCCTGCCCAGTGTGGCCTGGCCCTCCCTACTTTGCCCTGTGCAGGAAATCAACCTCAATAAAAGCCAATAAATCATATTTATTAATGTCTACTCTCCACTAAGTACTTGCTAAGTACATGGACTGTTTGTCTGATCCTCCCAACCTGTATCCATCTGGTAGACCAGGAAATGGAACATGTGGCTTGCTGAAGGTCCCAGTGAGGCATGGTAACTGGGTGGACCCAAATCCCTGGCTCTGGGGCCTATGGTTTGGCCATCATGTCCCAATATATGAGTGATTTTTTCTGTTTCTCTGAGGTAACGTGGCACGTGTGGGTGCCCTCAGATTCCCCCAGGAAGTGCTCCAGAGCCCACCTTCTCTCTCCTCTCATGCCTAGAGCAGGCTGCTTCCAGCTGCCAATCCTGAGAGAGCTATGAGGTCTCCGTCTTACGTTTTTGTTGTTTGGCTTTCTTTTAGCTTTTAGTTTCATTTGGGTTATTCTGATTTGATTTTGTGTCATGAAGCAGAGGATGGCTTTGAACTCCCAATTCCCAAGTGCTGGGACCACATCATGTCAGTGCGTTTCCCCATCCAACATGGAAGCAGTGATCCTGGAACAGTATCTGGTGGTGACTGACAGAGTCAATTCCAGGAAGAATGTCGAAACTATTCCCCCAGGGTGGAAAGAAGCCTGGAAAATTGTGTATCCTTGATGGCCAGACAGAATGGAAAAAACACAAAGGGTTAAATAAGATGTCAGGACAATAGTCAACCACAGAACAGAAGCAGTCATAGACACCATGGGACTAAATGCCTAAAGAGAAGAAAGTACTGCTCAGTGGGTCAGTGAGATGGCTCAGAGGATAAAGGCATTGCTGCCAAATCTTAGGATCTGAGTTCAATTCCCAGGACCCACACGGTAGAAGGAGAGAACTGACTCACACAGTTTGTCTTCTGACCTCCACACCCAGACCATGGTATGCATGTACCCCCAATAAATAAATTGAAAAATAATGTTATAAAAATTTCAAAATGTGCCACCTGGTGATGAGTCGATTCTCAAGGTGAGGAGTGCAGGAAGCACAGTACTGCTGGTTATGGAAAACAGTGGAGCTCAGACGGCCAGAACAGAAGTGGTACTGTCAGGCTGTGCTTCCGGAAAACCCACTTGAGGTGAGGTAGTGTGCAGAAGGAGACACAGTGTTCCCAGTCTATCTCCGTGCTTGCTGGGAGAGGAAAAGCCTGGTCAGTGAAGGAGGAACAAGGCTTTGGAGGGCCTTGTCCAGTGCATTATTTTATGACCTTCACCAAGGTCATTGACAGCTCCAAATCTTGGCCCCTGTCTTAGTCAATGTCCTGTTGCTGTGAAGAGACACCATGACCACAGCAACTCTCATAAAGGAAAACATTTAATTGGGGCTGGCTCACATGTTCAGCGTTATCATCATGGTGGGAAGCATGGCAGCATCCAGGCAGACACGGTGCTGGAGTTTTACATTTCAGCAGACAGCAGGAAGAGAGAGTGACACTGGGCCTGGCTTGAGTATTCGAAACCTCAAGCCCACCCTCTGTGCACACTTCCTCCAATGAAGCCACACCTACTCTGACAAGGTCACCCCTCCTAATAGCACCATTTCCCTAATGACCAAGGATTCAAATCTATGAGCCTATGGGCACCATTCCTATTCAAACAGCCACAGCCCCCATCGTCCACACAGAAGACAGCAAACTCATTCCACAGAGCCAGGGTAGCATCCTGACCCCAGCAAACCTCTGCATGGTATGGTCAAGTATGTGTTCTGAAGCAAGCTTTATTCTCTTACCTGCAGGCTTGGGGGCGGGGCAGGGTGGAGTTCAAGAAGACAATGGAACGACTTTGGGTGTCACAAACTGTACCCTGTGTTCTGTGTTTCTTTCCCAAGCCTGTGTATGTAATGACTCTGGATTGCACCTCCAAAAGCAGTAATGGGGCCCTAGGCCTGGGGTTCCAAAGGTTTCATTCACTCCAAGGTTCCACTTACTTCCTGCTACAGCAACTAAGAGCAGAATTTGCACTTAGACCCAGCCCAGCCTAGGTCCTCAGCTCAGTCAGGACAACCCCACCCCTGCTGACCTCTGCCAGGCTTGCAGGGAGGCTCTGAGCTGACACAATCTGATGTGCTATAGTAGTTGCTTTGATGGATGCCTCTGGATGGGGCATGTCAGGAGGTTGGCAGTGCATACAGGGATTCTCTGTAAACTCTCCTGCGTACTTCTCTGGGTGCAGTTTTAAAGCTGTGGATCTGTTTCCCTTGTGCCTGCTTGTCTACTATAAACAGCCAACAGGCCACTGTCTGTGGGGGTTGCTAACAGATGTAGAACACCATAGTCAAAAAAGACAAAGACTGAGCATCTCTGTGGGTCACCGAGGCATCCCCAGAACCTGGCAGCTAGCTTTTAGGGGTTCTGTCCCCTCCCTAACTACCATGTCTCTTCAGCCTGGGCACAGAGGCCCTCAAGACAGCCTGAGGCTACACAGGGGGTCAGGGAGTACTTCTCCACGTATGTAAAGACCTCGCTGAGTGGAGTTGAACCTTCTACTGCCAGCAGACTTCTCTTTCTTCTAGAACTATGGTGTTTAGAGGGGCTGCTTTCTCCCATCCCTTCTGTCTCTCTCTGAGGAGCAGCCAGACTCTTCCTGGCCATACCTGGAGCACCACCAGAGTGCTCTGAAGTGGGAAGATCAAGGATCAGGACTTAGCAGGCAGTGGGACACTTCTGCAGTCAGCTGCTCCTAACCCTGGGCTCTTGTTGGCCACCCTTCTGCCTGAGCCAAGGCCTTGTCTGGTTTTACGTTCTGTCTCTGCCCAAAGTCTTGGGCTGAGGCTGGGGTTCTGCTCTTGTGAGGGGGTGCAGGAGGGGTGGTGATCTCATCCTTGAAGGGGATTAGTCATCAGAGAGGCCGGGACAGAGCTG
The DNA here is from genome assembly GCA_028551405.1 of Uromys caudimaculatus. NCBI lineage: Eukaryota > Metazoa > Chordata > Mammalia > Rodentia > Muridae > Uromys > Uromys caudimaculatus. The sequence goes on from CM052705.1 coordinate 17,772,073, forward strand.
GGGGGCAGGATACAGCCTGGCTCTGTGTAAATGAGTCATCTTCCCTGCCAGCCCCATGGGGCCTGTGTGACAGCAGCTCCCCAGGGAGGCTGTGAAGCGAGAGCTACCCCGAGGCAGGAGTAGTTAACCGGCTTTTAATAACTCATTTTGTTGAATGATTTCTGGTGAGGAGAGAAGAGTTTAATCCCAGAGACGAGGCACAGAGTGGGGGTTGAGAGCAGCCCCAGCAGGAAATCCATGCCAGGGCACAGAGCTTCAGGGAACTGCTTTTTGCTCACAGCTTACCACAATCTTTCTCATGTTGAAAGGTGCTGGCCTAGCTAGAGGCTGGGCTGTGGCTCAGAGGTAAGAAGCTCGCTGTGCGTGTGTACCTGTGCAAGGCCTCGGATTACATCTTCATCACCATGGGATTCAGTCCTGTTTCCCAGTTTCCTGGCCCCTCAGTCTCCCCAGCCCTCAGCCTCCTGCCATTAAACAAAGAAAATCATCTCCCGGGTCCCAAAAGGCAAGCCTGCCTAGGATGATGGGAGGCGGTACTTTTGTCCTGCGGCTGGCTGGCTCCTGTATCCAGTCACCAAACACTGGAGTGAGACAGACACCCACCCCTGCACCCACAGGAGAGGCCTAAGTCAGACACCCTGCTTTTCAAATTGACCCAAGCACAGGCAGCAACTAACATGGAACAGAAGGCCCAATCTCAGCTTTCCACCAACAGCTACCTATCTATCTATCATCTACCTATCACCTATCTACCTATCATCTACCTATCTATCTATCATCTACCTATCACCTACCTATCACCTATCTACCTATCATCTATCTATCTACTTATCATCTATCTATCCATCATGTATCTATCGATCCATCATCTATCTATCTTTTGGGATTGGCGAAGCTGGTGCTTACCTCTACATGGGCCTCCTACCCAGCACAGAGCCCAAAGCTGTGAGCCCAGAGATGAAGCTGAGGCTCGGTGAAGGGGAAAGACAGCTCCATGATGATGCCAGGCTGAGTTTGTCTCCAGTGCCCAGATTCCTACGTAATGTTTTAAAGTGCACTTTTCTCACACGTCGGCCCTGAAGCACTTTAGCTGTGATGTAGGGGGTCATGTCTGGTCCAAGGTGTTTCCCACAAGTCCCTTCTATCACTCCCTACCCCTGTGGAAACCACACCCTCCTTCTGTGCTTATAACCACAGTTATGATTAGCACTGGGTTTCTTGGAGGGAAAAGCCGAGGAGTGTTTTGTCCACAAGGCCTCACTTGTAGAGGGAGCATAGTGCCAGCTGCCACAGTTCCCGCCCTCAGCAGTCCGTGCAAGGTGCCTAAGCCTTGGGAATGGTGACTTCCTGACTTTCTTCGAGGCTTCCAGACTTTTTCATTGCTAGAAAGCAGAGCTGCATAGCATTTGTTCATGCAAAGAAGCCTCTCCCAGAATTCTCCTTTTTGTTTCCCCACAGATTCACATACTACAACAGTGGCATGCAGGCACCAGAAGGCTGAACCCCACGTGTGCCCCAGACCCTGTGTGCAGCTCTGGGAAAGGCATGCCTTTCTCAATCCTGGAGTTTAGCCACTACGCTCTTGAAATTCCAGTCTTCAAAACCAAGCACAAACACTCCCTCTACCCACCGGATTTTCCTGGTCACTCTAGTGTGGGGGCAGGAGGGGAGGATTTCCTTCGGGAGGCACTACTGTGGATGCACCTGGAGGCTGGGATAGCCTGTAGGTTGCCTAGGTGATGCTGCTGGATTCCTAGGTCTAAGCACTGCCACACTGGGCACGGCCTTCCTTATCTTCCAAACTCTCTCATGTACGTCTCTCTTCCCTTGTCTTACTTATCCCAAGTTCTTCCAGCTACGAACATTGGGCAGGTTACTAACTTCAGCATCTTTATCTGTTGGGTGGATCCCATTTATGAGTCTCACACATGGGTATGATAGTAATTCCCACCACTGTCTATCCAATCAAAGGCACTATTCAGTATGGATACCCTCAACCGTGTATGTATTATGAGGAATTTAAAATACTGCCAAACAACTCTGTCATTGTTTGTAAGATGCATGGCAATTTGAGACAAGTCAAAATGTAGAGAGTGGGGAAGGCTGTGAGTGAAAATCAAGCAAACGTGGTGGGTGCCCCAGAGCTACGGCAAAGACTAAATGGACCGCTAAGCGTGTAGCACTTGGCACAACGCCTGGGGTTGTGAAGGCTCAGCTGATGCCTGCTGTCCTTTGCCTTCCTCGGGTCCAGCCCTCTGTGAGCTCTTCTGTCAGTAACCTTTCCCAGCCCTCCTTAGCCCTGGCTCTCTCAAATGATTCAGGCTTACCACGATAGCTGTTGTCCACCCAAGAGAGTGACAGGGCAGGCTGACACGTTGCAGTCCTGAAATGCCATGCCTGCGGCTGTGGCTCGGGAAGTCTCTGATCCTGACTTCTCAACTGACAAGACTTCATCCATGGAGCATGCCTGGGAACCTCTTTCATCTCTCTCTTCTTTTTCTTAAGTTTCTTTTTATTTCATGCATGTTGGTGTTATGACTGCATGGATCTGTATCTGTGTGTATCATGTATCTAACTCAAGATCCCCTGGAACTGGAGTTACAGCTGTGAGCTGACATGTGGTTGCTGGGAATAGAACCTGGGTCCTCCGGAAGAGCAGCCAGTGCTCTTGACCACTGTGCCATCTCTCCAGCCCCCAGTGTTCTTGACCACTGAGCCACCTCTCCAGCCCCCCTCTTTTCCTCTCTTGTGGAGTCAGGCTGTGTTCCACCCACAGGGCAGCCCTCACTTCACAGCTCACCCCGAGTCTCCTCTTCTACTTCCAGACAGAGCCTCAGCAGAGCCCATCCTTGCATGAGCCTTGGAATTCTTGGGAATTAAATTTGAATTTAGCCAATTCAAATGTATCAGGGTATGGTGGTGCATGCCTGTAATCTCAGTACTTGTAATCCCAGTTCTGAAACAGGGGGATTGCAGAAAGTTTGAGGCAAGCCTGGGTCACAGAGCAAGACTGTCTGAAAACTGTGTCAAATGAGATGGTGCTGTCAGGAACGGCTTCCTAGGGAAGTGTCATGGAAACAGGTGGGGCTAGCAAATCGAAACACAGGCCCTACAATTCTACTTGTAATTCACACAGGCAAATGTCTTTTAGTAAAAATATGCCTGCAGTGGAGATTCTAATTAACTACAGCTGGACAGAGTCCAGTTAAGAAATCCTCCAAAAAAAAAAAAAAGAAAAGAAAAAGAAAAAAAGAAATCCTCCAAGATACCTACTGACATATTGAACTTAAATTTAGCATAATAATGACTTCAGTTGTTGTATAGCAGATTCATATGGAGATAGATATCTGTTAAAATGCAAATTACTGGGCACTAATAGATCCCCTGGAGTGGGCCATGTCCTGGAATCTGCACTGAAGTCATGCAACCAGCTGCTTGTAACACTCTGATGGTTAAATCATCCTGGAGAAATTCTTAGTGGCACTTTTAGTCTCAAGAGAATGCCAGATTGAACTATAAATTATACCCCTTTCCCCAGAGTCAGCAGTGCAACACCTCTTGGCAGAAGGCTCCAGGGGGTAACAGGCCAAGTCTCCCACTGCCTAGCCCAGTGGAAGGGCACAGGCCCCAGGGCAGTACAGCTTCTGACAAGTGGGTTTACACTTCTTCACAGAGTGGCTGAATAAAAAGAGAGTGTCAGTGTCCAGTGTGTCCTTCCCTGCCAGGGCAGCTTCCTCTATGAATTCCCACCCAAGCAGCTGCCAACACAGCCTCAGACCCTGAGGACACTGTCTGGGTGTCTGGGAGTTCTCCCTTCAATCCAATCTGACATCCACGGGAGTTCCTGCAGCCCTAGCCCACACCCAGACAGGAAGAAGGTCACACCCAGCTAGGAGGCCAACAGCCTGTTTGTCATCTGAAGTTCAAGGTTCTTTTGACAGCTCCTCATAACCATGAGTGTTCTAGGGGTAGGGGAAGGTGACTGCACACAATGAGTCTAGTACCTCAAATCTGTTTTGCACCAATATCCAGGATAATCTCTAGCCTCCCGGCACCTGAGGGTGTGCAGGGGATGGGGTGAGGGTGTCCTAGTTGTCAAACCTGTTTTACCAGTTTAACGAACCCAGCATGGATATGTCTGGCTGACCTGGAGTCACACACCTATAATCCCAGCAGAGATTGAATAAGGGAGGCAGAGTCCAAGGTCCTCTTTGGTTGCGTAGTAAATCTAAAGCCACCCTAGACTACATGCTACTCTCTTGCAAAGAACCACAAACCACCAGCAGTAGCAGCAGCAGCAGCCCCCCAAAAAAGGAAGAAGAATGAGGAATTACTTCTCAGTTTTGAGACTTTAGCTGAAAGACAGAAAGAACAGGAAAATCCAATTCAGCACTCTCTTAACAAGACTAAGCTCCAATTTTCCAGGCTTAAGATTTTCCATTTCTTTAGAAATTTAACAAAGGAATTCCTCCACCAGAGGTTTTGTTTCCCTGCTTAAGCAGAAGCAGTGTTTTCTGACAATGGCAGTCTGTTTCTGAATAAGCTGCAGACCAGGTTCTCAATGCCCACCCTCGCTCACCAACACACTGAGGGACAGGGGATGGGTCAGAATTCGAGTCTCAGGTGGGCATGGAGCTCAGTGGCAGAGCACTGGCCAGCCTTGCCCCACTGGCTGTAACCTCCAGCTGTGACAACATAAAACATCCCATTGGTTTTTCTCTCTAATAAAACAGTCCCCAAGCTTAAATAGTAACTTATAACAAAAGGAGATTAAAATCTTCCACTCGTAACACTCTAAAAGTCAAGATTTTGTTTTTCTTGACACAGGAGTGAGAGAAAACACAGAAAATACACACATCTGACACAGCTAGCATTGGGGTGACATTTTGAGGACTCCTGCATGAAATCCCTATCTTCTGCACCCTCTCCCCAAGAAAGCCCCAACTCTCATAATTTGATCAGCGAAGTAGGCATTCCTTTAAAAAAAAAAAAAAAAAAACTATCACTGAAGTAGGTTATTTTCTTTTGCGTACAGCTTCTTTTATTCAATGTTCTTTTTCTGATGTGTATAATACTGTAAATATCTGTGGCTCATGCTCCTTTTCTTCAGTGTGTGAGGTTCCCTTGTGATGAGCAGACCGTGGTCTAGGCATGCTGCTGGACAGTGGCTTATCAATTTAGGGCTTTAAACTCTGTGTGTGGGGTGTATTTGAGTGCAGGCACCCAAGACTTTGAATGCCAGAGGCTTTAAATCCAGCCTCCCTGGAGCCAGAGTTACAGGTGGTTGTAAGCTACCTGATGTGGGTGCTGTACGTGCTTCTGCTCAGATGAAGAGCTATCCTGGGACTCAGAAGCCCAGCATCCATACAGCTCTGAGGTGGGACAGTGTCCCAATGTAAGGGCATCCTGAGGCACGAAAGCCCAGGAAGCACACAGCTCTGAGAAACCTCAGCAGAGGCCTTGCAGCTCCCAGGGAGGAGGCTCTCAGGAGCCTCAGCCCCACTCCACTTCTTCCCTCCTCTCCAGTGCTTCTTGGACACAAGGCAGCAAAACTCATAAAAGAGATTTACTGAAGGGTCTAGGATGTAGAGGGACAAATTCAGGGATGGCTGCCTCTGCTCCACAGAGTGGACAAAGGGCAGGGCTTGTATAGGATTTCTTAGGGGGTGGAGCTTTTCAGGGCAGAGATTTCCAGATTGAGGATTGGTGGGGTTTCAAGTCCTGAGCTTGGGGAGCTCAGGTTCCAAGCGGGTTTGAGGGTTAGTGGGTAATCCTGCTCAGGAATTGGTGGCCTTTTTTTTTTTTTTTTTTTTTCACCTTCTTTGTCCCTGCATTGGGCCCATGGATTAGAGTGGGAAGTCCTTCCCGTGAACCCTGCTTTGGCTGAGGCACCATCTCTGTGGAGCTGCTGGGGAGACTGGAGAGGAGGTTCTACCCCTGTGGACAGCTCCTGTGGGACAGCTCCTGTGATGGTATTTCACAAAGGTCCTAGGCGGAGTCAGAAAGGAGCATGGATAGCTCCTGTGATGTCTGCAGACTAAGGAGGTGTGGTGCCACCATTTTTTACAGGAGCCCCCATTTTATCAGGTGCCACCATTGTAGCAGCTCCTGGGGGGGGGGCTCTCACAGCAGCCATAGGCTGAAGCTGGAAGGAAGGGCCGTCGCACCACTTAGGGACTCAGATACGAACTGCGACCAAAGCAGTGTGTACTCCTTCAGCCTCCAATCTAGGACTTTCTGAATGTACTTTATTTTGTTTTTTGAGACAGGGTCTCCTATACCCTAGGCTCGCTTCCATCTTACTATGTAGCCAAAGATGATTTTTGAGCTCCTAATCCTCCTGCCTCTGCCCCCTAAATGCTGGGAATACAAGTAAGTGTCCATCACCGTGCCTAATCCACACACAGCGTTGATTTCTCTGTGAACCCGGGGATTTGAGTTTGACTTCAGAGTCTTGAAAAATCCTTCTTTCAAATTCCTGGGCAAACCACTAACATTTTGTTTGTTATGTTCCTGTTGCTTGCTTTTTAAAAATTCTTTTTGTGGCCAAATCTGGAATGCAAAGAATAAACCATCTTTCTCAATGAGCAATACCATAGGATTTTCCCTGAACTTGAGTCAGAAAGATGAACAGACAACTTGGGCCTTTCCTCCGGGGAATCAAGAATGTGATTAGCATCCAAGCTTAAGGAATTTGCTCTCCGAGCGGTAGGCGGATGTTCTGTGGCATATTTAAGGAGATAGTAAGTCAAATGGGACAAAGTATCCTTGACTTCTTCCTAGAGCCGGGCCTACTGCACAGCAGCCACACGGTCGTCCTTTTCTGTCGGGTGTGCAGGGAGGGAGTGGCGTGCCTCTGAAGGTGGAGATGTCTGGTGATGCTCAGACTCCAAGCACCAAGAAAATCAAGAGAGCTTTCTTCCCACCCGCACCCCGTGGCAGCCAGGCTTTCTGGTGGAATCCATTAACAAACCCTTTAAGGCCTGGCTTTCAACAAGTGGACAGAGTATCTCTTTAATACAAGGTTCAAAGCACTAAGCAGCTGCCTGAGCATAGGGCAGACCTTCCAGGACAAAACTCCAACCACACACTGGCGCCACAAACTATTTCCCCTTGGCCATGGTGTGAGCAAGAGTGACTGATGGTGGTCCTGGAATGCAGCGGCAGATGTCCAGATTTGCACTCTAAGGCTGGGACGGGATCTGGTCCCCAAATGATCCTTGTGTGGGCTTTGTAAGTGAACCAGTGCTATCAGGCCACTGTCTCTCACTGGTCCCAGAGTAAGCAATCCGATTACAAGATGTTTTTCTGGAAGCCCAGCCCAACAGGCTTGTCTGCCTGACAGAGTCTATAGAAAATTCAGTTAGGGGAGCAGGCGTCATTCGTTGGTTTGGTGGACAGCTAGTGCATATCCTCCCTAGCCATGTTGTTTAGATATCCCCAGAGCAGAACTCCATCTTGTTGGGGTTCACCATGACCAGGAGCCACCAAAAGAGGGAACCGTCTAAGTACTGTCCCGCCCCCACCTGTCTTAGGTCGGTCAACAAATGAGTTAATTCCTCATCTTCATTCGCCTGCCACACCACACGCGACCACCGGCCCTCGCTGACCCTGGCTGTTATCTCCGCAGGTTTCGGCATGACCACCCCAGCCACGGTGGGCGGGAAGGCCTTCCTCATCGCCTACGGACTGTTCGGCTGCGCGGGGACCATCCTGTTCTTCAACCTCTTTCTGGAGCGCATCATCTCGCTGCTGGCCTTCATCATGCGCGCCTGCCGGGAGCGCCAGCTGCGCCGCAGTGGCCTGCTGCCCGCCACCTTCCGCCGTGGCTCGGCGCTGTCGGAGGCCGACAGCCTGGCGGGCTGGAAGCCCTCGGTGTACCACGTGCTGCTCATCCTGGGCCTGTTCGCCGTGCTGCTGGCCTGCTGCGCCTCGGCCATGTACACCAGCGTGGAGGGCTGGGACTACGTGGACTCGCTCTACTTCTGCTTCGTCACCTTCAGCACCATCGGCTTCGGGGACCTGGTGAGCAGCCAGCACGCCGCCTACCGGAACCAGGGGCTCTACCGCCTGGGCAACTTCCTCTTCATCCTGCTCGGCGTGTGCTGCATCTACTCGCTCTTCAACGTCATCTCCATCCTCATCAAGCAGGTGCTCAACTGGATGCTGCGCAAGCTGAGCTGCCGCTGCTGCACGCGCTGCTGCCCGGCTCCCGGCGCGCCACTGGCCCGGCGCAACGCCATCACCCCGGGCTCCCGGCTGCGCCGTCGCCTGGCCGCGCTGGGTGCCGACCCCGCGACCCGCGACAGCGACGCCGAGGGCCGCCGCCTGTCGGGCGAGCTCATCTCCATGCGCGACCTCACGGCGTCCAACAAGGTGTCGCTGGCGCTGCTGCAGAAGCAGCTGTCCGAGACCGCCAACGGCTACCCGCGCAGCGTGTGCGTCAACACGCGCCAGAACGGCTTCTCGGGCGGCGTGGGCGCGTTGGGCATCATGAACAACCGGCTGGCAGAGACCAGCGCCTCCAGGTAGAGCGGACGCCCGCCCCCAGCGCCACGGACCCGGCCCGGGCTGCGCGCCGCCGGGCGGGTTTGCTTCACTTCTCTCCGAGATGGCGCTTTCTTAATCTTTATCCAATAAAAACGAAACCAAAAAACAACCACCAAAACAAACATGTTTTCTAAAGAAATACTATTGAGCCAGGCCTGACGTTATCAGGGGCAAGTTTTAAATGAGACTGTGATTTTTTTTTTTTTTCTGAGTCCCCTCTTGGAGAATCGTGGCCCCCAACAAATTTCCCCTCCAGGAAGAGAAAAAGTGGCACCCCAAATCCCCCGCTCCGTGCCAGTGCATACTGCAGCAAAGAGAGTAAGTGCATCCCTGGCCTTCGCAGACAGGCACTAAACCCTTCCCCATGCACATAAGCAGCTGGCAACCTCAAAGCATATGGTGCCGCCTTTCATGGCTCTGAATTACCTCCTCAGCCTTTAGAATCCTGGCCCAGCCTAGCATCTTCCTTCTGGTCGTCAGAAGTGATATAGTCACAGTTTTGACAGGTGGGGGTAGGGTGAGCCATATGTTGCCTCCCCGTGTATATATATAGAACAGCCACTACACACAGGGAGTGGTGTAGTATTATGCAATTAGAGGAAACACAGCACCCATCCTCAGGCGGCAGTATACCCCCCCCCCAACTTGGAAATTGCAAATGGTGAGGGGCTTAGCTGGCCTTTCTCAGCCTGCAGCTAGTCCACTTAGTGAGTTCTACTTGCAGAAGCCCAGGGGGACCTGCATGGAGGCGCTCTCTGAGAGTCGTGCTCTGCTTCAGCATGTTCTCTGATATGAGCCCCCAATCTTCTTTTCATTCACAAGCTTTATGCACACGCAGGGCGGCTTTCGGTAACTAGCAGAGACTGGCTGCCTCCTCTTAGACAAGATTTTGTTATTGTTGTCGTCTTAGCTACCGTTGACCAGCTCAATTCTTCCCCTTTTTAAAGAGCCTAGAGGTGCAGAGCACAGCTCCCCCATCCACCTCTTCTTTGATTGGGGGCTCTACCCTCTACTCCCAAGGGGCCTGCAGCACCAGAAACCCAAAGCAGCCATATTCCAAATGTCAGGCCATTAAGCTCCCATGCCCACCACATAGTGTTTGGAGACAGACACAATGAGATCATGTTCTAAGTCCTGTGTGGTCCTCAAATAACCAGGTGGATTTGTTTTCTCTCTGCATTGTATTCTACACTGGAGGTGGAGGAGGCAGGGGGGAGGGAGCTGCCAGAACCCAGAGGAGTTGTGGAATTAAAGTGATGTTCTGAATGGTCCTCAAGCTAAGGGACAGAATCTCTCAGACTCATCATCCTCTGCAGAGGGTTGTCCAGATGCCCAAGGCTTCGTTGAAATGGCAGTTTGGAGCTGTGAAGGAGCACACTTCTGCCCTTTGTCTCTCATGGAAAGAAATGTGAACACTGAAGAAACGTAGTGTAGTTGTTTATAAGCACACGGTGTGACCCACTGCACACCACTTCTGATAGGAATTCCTGCAAAAGTGTCTCGATACCATCCTCCTCCCTGGCAATGTGCCTGGAGTGTGTGTGCACGTATGTACACATGCACAGACACACACACACACACACACACACACACACACACACACACACACACACACCATTCAGAGCCGTGCTTGAATGTCAAACTCCTCTTTCCCCTTCCAGTTCAGATGGGAAGGAAAAATAAGCCAGGCCACAGGGACTTGGCTTGAGTCGTTTCTAACCTGCTTTGTGGTTGGTCTTTAAACCCAGGCTCTAATCTGGTGCAGTGAAGTAGGGCTGGCAGGAGAAAGACAGTTTTGCTAAATCTTCGAGGAGTAGACCCCTCCAGAAGCCATGCCTCCAGGATCCACTGTGGCTGCCCCTCAGGGCCAGCTCATGAACTTGCATCTGAATGATGGCTTTGGTCCCAGGGTATATTGGATGTACTTTTATCTAGTATAGCCTTCTGACAGGACCTGGAAGTAAAACATCAGGCTTATCCCTTTAAAGGGGGAACAGATTAAAAAGCATCCAATTAGAGATGTCACCTAGGCAACGGGAAATAACTTGGGGAGCCGAGCCATCCAGAGGGGGAAGTAGAGATCCCCGTGGCAGAGGCATCTGGGCCAGGCAAAATAGCAATTTGCCCACGGGGAGGGAGTTCTGGCATCAGCTGAGGCTCAGTCGCCAAGTCACCACAGCTAGATGGACCTAATAAGACATCCAGGCCACCATACTGACGAATGAACTCGTAGCTCTGCATGGACTCCTCCCTCCTTGGGAGGAGGGGACAACCTCCAGGATGTTCCCCCAGGGAAGAAGAGTGCCAAGCATCCCTTGGCAGCCTCCTCTGCCACCAAGCTTCTGTTTCCAGTCCCCATCCTATGCTTTGGCTGCAGCTAGAGCAAGCCTTTAAAGGAAGCATACGCATGGTTCGAGGGGGCAGGGAAAGGAAGTCCCATTTTTCCTTCCTTCTCATGACTTCCCAGAGAAATCTCTGTCCTCCAAGTATAATACACAGTATCTCAGGATCCAGTGACACCTGTACATCGTTGTCCCTGTCCCTCGGGTCTCCATCACATAACACCAGTCTCAGTCCTACTATGTAGTAAGACATGCCATCATCCTCCCCTGCCCAGACCAAAGGATTCAGTGCCCCAGATGCCTGCAGGCTGCTGAGCTCTTGGAAAGCCAGGGCTCCTGGGCCTGGGGACTTGATGAACCAATAGTTATGTGGTGTGGCTTCCTGCTTAAGGGAAACCCAAGAAGCAAGAAAAGGCTCTCCTTTCCCTTTCTAAGAAGGGCTTCACGTCCTTAGATGGCAACACCTCTTCCATGATCATGGGTGTCTCTAGTCTGACCCATGGCTGGCAGCCCACCAATGTTGTCAATTCCCATGGGCTGCAGCTCACCTGCCTCACCTCAGGTCCACACACACACACACAGTGTCCTGCTGCATTGTGGGCTCCTATAGTGACAGTGTGACTCCCATAATCCTTTGTCTTCTGATTGTGGCCACACAGAACACAGAAGCCGGGGCTGGGCATCAAGCCTTCTTAGAGTTAATCGGGTCAATAAGGAAGCCACTGTTGAAGCCATTGCCCACTAAAGCCACGCAGTCAGCCTGTGTCCTCCCAATAAAGCCCAAGGTCCTGGAGGGACGGTCTAAGTGGTCAGACAATCTCAGGCCTTCAACCCTTGACAGTGACAGGGAGCCCTAGCCTTTGCATGTCGTGCATAAGTGTACACACACACAGCAGCCTTACAATCAGCTACTAGCCCTTTCTTCAAGGGACCCTCCCAGGTGAGGCCACTTTGAGAAGAATGATTTTTTTTTTCCTGTTTAACTCTCTAGAGATCTCCCAGGGCTTTGTTCCCCTATGTATTGGGGAGTTTTGTGTGCAGTGTGCATGTGTTTATGTGTTAAACAGAAGCCAGCATCCAGTCTCAAGACCACCCCTAAGAAATAGATGGTCACCAAGACCCCTAGCAGGTACCTCTTTCTACAGATTTTGGGGTGAGCCCTTATCAATAGAAGAAACACTTCTGGGGGTGACTGAGGCCAACAGCACCCCACCAAGTCAGCCATCACTGAGCCTGTGGGCCACTTGGGTCTATCTTTTACACTCATAGGGGGCAAAATAAGCACAATATTCTATCAGTGTCTGGGAGGCCCTGTCAGCCGGCAACTGGGGGCACTTCAGCGTCCAGAAGAGATGCTGGGGCTTTGTCTGTCTGTCTCTAGGGTTGTTGAATAACATCGGATGACCCTGAAGGCTCCACCTGCAGAGTGGAAGGGGGAAGGACCTACTGAAGCCGTTCCTGGCCCCACATGGTCTCAGCAGCACAAATGTGGGGCCTGGACTCTCATGACCCTGGAGAAGCCCTAGCACCTGTAGGTATCCTGACCTGTGACAGAGCAAAGCCAGCCTCACTATGTACCGAGGAGAAGCGATGGCCTTTCTGCACCAACCCCTCTCAAGACCCTGCCTCTCCCCCCAAGGAAGCTGGTCCTGGCTTTACTACTTATTTTTGATGCTGTGTTCTCTGGGGAGTGGTTCGAGCATGCAGGCAAGCCCACAGCACTTGAAAACAACACTTTTCTCCTTCTGAGCAGCACTCTGCTCTGAGAGAGGACTAAAGGGTATTTAAATTAACGATGAATAAAAAGCAGCCTGCCACCCTTTGAGCCGTTTTGCTTTCTGTCTGGTCGGAGCTCCTCCTCACACTGCCTCTCCAGGCCCTTTCAGACTTGTGACTACAGAGGGTTTACTCTACAAATCTGCTACCTTTGAGCCAGGCTGGGCTGAGGTTGGTAGAGTCAGGGCATGCACTGAACCATGACCATATTCTCAAACCTGGTTGCCCACTTGACCCTCCAAAGTGATCTTGAAAAGATGCTGGGGCTGGCTGGACCCTACCCAGGAGGGACACTGGGCAGGCACTAGGATTAGTACTGCTGTAAGTACTATAGGTGATTGTTGAGCCTTCACTACAGACACAGAGCAATCTCCTTATGGAGACTCGCCATTCCGAACCGAGCTCTGGATGCTGGATCTAGATCTGCCATCCTAGAAGTGACTCCCCTCCTTGTTTTCCTCATCTCAATGGAATCATGACTCCACATTCTACTTCCCCAAACTATTAGGAGTAAGCAGAAGCCGGGAACTCGTGAGAAGTACAAAGTGCTAAGAGATGCAAGGTGTCCCCACTCTGAGAGGCATCTCGAGGACATGGGAGCCCCTCTTGCTTCCCTGGGGAGATGGGTTCCTTCTAGTGCTTTGCCAAAGCAAAGCACTAGCATCACAGAGCCACTGAGGCATCCTTCCTCCTCCACACGCCCCCCCTAGTGGTGCAGGATTACAGAGCCTTTCTCTGGATCTAGGGCCCCAGACATTCCATAGCCACCAAAGCCACCCTGGGGTATCAGGTACTTGTTTGGAAAATTTGAAGAGTGGAATTCACAGACCACAGAAGGTGTTAGAGAGACGTTTATTATAGACTAATAGGGGAACACTTATGAGGGAAACGAGAGAGAATATAGGTCCTCTGTAGCAGGAAGTAGGGTACAGGGTACTACTGAGCCTGGCGGCCTTGGAGTTAATAATGTTGGAGAAAGGGAGATGGAGAGTGCAAGCCGGTCAGCCCAGTTCTCACGGAAGTGGCCAGAACTTCAGTTACATCGTCATTATTTCCAGGCCTAAGGTCATTTCCTGCTTTTAGCCAAGAAAGAAGCAGGTCACTTTTCTTTGTAGTCTTTTTACCCTAAACTTCCTAACCAGTTTCTACCTCTTTACCATCAGCATCATCCCAGTTCTTCCATATGTCCTAGTCCATGGCCACACCCACCTACCTCTCCTGGTCCCACCTGCCAAAGTCTTCAAACTCTCTAGCATCCTAAACTCTCCCCCTGCTGCCACAACCAATCAAATGTACCAGCCTCTCCCCTCTCCTGTCTACACCAGGGACTTCCATGGCATTATGTGATAAAATGGAACGAACAGTTTAACAGGGACTGAGACGAGGCTAGAGGTTAAGAGCAGTTGCAGAGAACCAAGATTGGATCCCAGCTCCTCGGATTCCCAGTTGCTTACAATTGGCTGTAACTCCAGTTCCAGGGGACCAACGCCCTCTTCTGGCCTCTGACTACAATGATGAGAATATATACATGCAGGCAAAACACTCATACACACAAAATAAAAACAAATAAAGACATTTCATCAAACCACTGCTCTATACCAGTTTTTGCCTTCGGTTTTAATGCTGGAGAAAGCTACTCAACTGGTTCATGATCTGTGCAGTCACCCTGCCGTTTAAAGCACCCTGCCCAGTAGCATTTCTGGAAAGGGGACTTCCAACATCCCTGTCTCCAATTAAGACCTTTAGCAAGGCTAAAATGCTGGGCACACCTGGGCTTCAGGCACCACCAATTCTGCCTTTGACGAGGGTCTGCAGCTGCGGCCCAGCTATGTGGAACATACATCTCTTCATTGAAATGATTCGGGTGACCCTTTGCTGCTTTTAAGGTCCTAAGACCTGAGATTCCTGAGTGACATTTTAGGAGTCCAACAGACAATAGCTGGGTGGATGGCTCGCCCTGTCTTCTCTATGGTCAGTCACCTTTCTATGAAGATAACTGTGTTCCTAATAAGTACAAAAGAAAAGGGAACTTAACTTGCAGCAGGCCAGGCTGTTGGACAAGAGACTTGTATATTTATCAAAATTACGGGGGGAAAATGGTGCTTCCCCTCCCTGTTTGTCCTGGGCCACAGAAGTTAAGGGGCCTCTCTAGTTAGGGGTTATTGAATCAGATGCTGGAGAAAAAGAATGAGAAAACATGTTAGCACTGCAGACCCTGGACCCCAGGCTCATGGTGACCAGTAACTGGCTGGCACTTCCGCACAGCCAGGGAGGGTCTGTAGCCACAGCCACTCTTGGATGCTGAGACCACTAAAAATATGTGGTCACTCTGCTACTGCAGAGGAAGCTTTCACACTGAGCCCACAGGGAGAGGGGGCTGCAGGAAGCCTACTGGTGACTCACAGGAGAGGATACAGGCAGAGGGAGCAGCCCGGGAGAAGAACAGAGCCAGGCTCCTTCAAGAAAGGAGCATATCGTCCCCCAGATCTGGGGTGACAGAACAAAGATGTGACCGAGGATCAGATCATGAAAGGCCTTGCAAACCAAAGCAGTTTCAGCTCATCCTGAAGACACTGGAGAGCCAGCAGAGGGGGTCTAAGGAGACGTGGACTGTAGGGTGACTAGGGAAGAAAGTCTGTGAAAGTGAGGGGGGTAAAGAAGCCATGGCTGCGCCTGCTTGTGGGCAGAAGTCGGAGAGAAAGACCAGGGAGGCAGTTCAGGAAGTTGAACACATCAGCTGACAAGCCTGAAGATTCAAGTTCAATCTTGAATTCAAGTTCAACAGAAAGAATCGGGTCCTGCAAGCTGCCCTCTGACCTCCACAAATGTGTCATATGCACACACACACACACACACAGAGAGAGAGAGAGAGAGAGAGAGAGAGAGAGAGAGAGAGAGAGAGCAAATAAACATAATCTTAACAAAAATTGTAAGTCCAAGAGGCCCCAGGTTTCAGGCTAAGTGGGACCACATTGAAACTGAGAACCCTGGAGGATGACTAGGCTTAGACAGGAATGAGCTCCGTGAGGGAGACACTGGGGGTTTTGTTTGTTTTTCTTTTTGAGACAAGGTCTTTATTTGTAGTTCTGGCTGTCTTGGAACTCACTATGTAGACCAGGCTGGCCTCGAACTCTCAGAGATCTGCCTGCCTCTGCCTCCAACCACTGAGAGTAAAGGTGAATGACACCACACCTGGCAAAAAGCTAGATTTAAGGAGTCTGGAAGGGTCCCAGGAAGAGGTTTCCACTTAGCAAAGCTAGCTATATGGTCTAAGCAAGGCAAATAATCTGTAGGTTCTCAGCCTCAGGCGGTGAATGAAATCATCCCCCCAGTGGTCCTCAACCTCCCTAATGCGGCAACCCTCTAGTCCAGTTCCTTGTGTTGTGGTGACCCCCAACCATACGATTATTTTCATTAATACTTCGTATCTCTAATTTTGCTAAGGTTATGAAGCACAGCATAAAATATCTGGTGTATAAGAAATCTGATACGTGACCCCTGTGAAAGGGTTGTCTGGGCCCCGAAAGGGTCATGACCCATAGGTTGAGAACTGCTGAGAGCTTCTGAGAACCCAACAGTGTGGAAAGAGCAAAGAAGAGGATCAAATCTCAACAACTGGGGCGGCAGAGGTGGACAGCAAGTGCCTCAGCTAGTGATGGGTTCCCGTGAGTCCCTAGGAATGAGGCTACCATGTCTAAGTTTCATAGGTCACATGATAGTTAGAGAGCAAATTGGGCTATGCTACCAGAACCCAAATCATACTGGCTAACAACCGGTAAGACATTTATTTCTCTCCCAGGAAGCATGGAGGCCCCAGCATGCTTGTCCCTGCCACATCTACCTATTTCTGCCCATCCCACACATAATGGTCCGAGATGATCGACCTACATTCCAGGCAAGGCAAAGGTCTGGGTGTGCGTCTCCCTTCAAAGGCAAGGCACTAAGACAGCACATCACTTTCACTCTCTATCAGCCCAAACCTTGTCATATGACCTAACATGGCTTCAAGAGGATCTGAAAACTATTTTTCTTCAAGTTAGCCATGGGCTTAGTGAGAATGGCTCCCGTTTAGGCTCCCTGGGGCACATGGTAAGGCTGGGCTTGTAGCTCTTTGTTATTGCTAGTGTGATTCAGACCCAATGTTTGACTTGTCATCACCTCATCCCTCAGCAACTGTGCACCATCGACCAACCAATCTGGAAGGAGACTAGAAAGGGTTTCTGGGAAATGTAGTTTTCAGACTTCCAGCCTCAGCAAAGCAAAAATAGTTTAGAGGCAGTAAGTATAAAATGGCACACCAAGCACCATGTTGGGAAGTTCACAAACTCCAGTAACTGGATTCATGGATCCAACACCCTCTTCTGGCCTCTGTGGGTACCTGTACACACGTACAAACAGTACACAGAAAGATACACACATACACATAAACCAAAATAAAACCAATCCTTAAAAATAAGATAAAAGGGTATACCACTCCAGTAGGACACCTCAACCATCATGAGCAAAGACAGTTACATTGTAGCTCTTTATTTGTTCAGCAGTTGGTTCTGGAGTCAAGGTCCCACTGTGTTACCCAGGTGAGTGTAAACACTTAGACTCAAGGTGCCTCAGCCCAGAGGAAGTACAGAACAACCATTCCCCTCATGCCCAGTCTAGACCACTCTTGAGAGACACGTTCCCAGAGAGCTGTCTGTAGAATCACTAGAAAACGCTTATCCAGATGGCAACAGACAGTCACCACCTCCAGCCTGCCTCTGCCTCCGTGTGATTGCAACCGGGTCCCTTTATCAGTCAGGTTTCTTTTTACATCAACCAAATAAGGGGCTGGCCTATGGTCTCTGTCACCCTGAAGTTCTGATGGTCAAGAGAAGAGGGGAGAGATGTAAGGGGCCCACAGATCAAGAACCACATGTAGCATCTACCAAGTGTCTGCCTAGCTTGAACAACTTATCCCAGTTCTGTCTCCATGGACGGGTTACAGCAGGACCAGCAACCTAGATGCATGATGGGAGGAAGCATCCCTGTCGAGATGGAGCAGCTCCCTGCTAAGGGTAGGAGCAGGCTCTTCATCTCTCCACTGTCTGTACTCCCAGAGATCTCTAGATGCATGCTGGCCTCTAATGCCCCACTAGCTACACACAGATACTTAGGTTTACATGGATTTATATTAAAATTAAAATCTTGGGCTGCTGAGATGTTCAGCAGGTAAAGGGACTTGTCACCAAACCTGATGGCTTGAGTCTGGTTCCTAGAGAGAACTGACTCCTGTAAGTCATCCTCTGTCCTCTGATCTCCATTAGCTCACTGTGAGAGGCTCTCTCTCTTTCTCTCTCTCTCTTACACACACACACACACACACAGAGGCTCTCTCTCTCTCTCTCTCTCTCTCTCTCTCTCTCTCTCTCTCTCTCTCTCACACACACACACACACACACACACCCCACTATTAACCATTGTCTGATGGCTGATCTTCACTGTCCACTTGAGATCCAGAATCACCTGGAAGACACACCTCTGGGTGTGTCGGTATCCAGGGCCGGTCAACTAGAGTGGAAGACGCACAAATGTAGGTGGCATGTGGGTGGCATGTGGGTAGCATGTGGTGGTATGTGGGTGGCATATGGGTGACATGTGGTGGCATGTGGGTGGCATGTGGATGACATGTGGCATGTGGTGGCATGTGGGTGGCTTGTGGGTGACATGTGGTGGCATGTGGGTGGCATGTGGGTGGCATGTGGATGACAAGTGGGTGGCATGTGGTGGCATGTGAGTGGCATGTGGTGACATGTGGTGGCATATCGTGCATGTGGGTGACATGTGGCATGTGGATGGCAGGTGGTGGTGTGTGGGTGGCATGTGGGTGGCATGTAGGTGGCATGTGGGTGGCATGTAGGTGACATGTTGGTGGCATGTGGGTGGCATGTGGTGGCATGTTCTCATGGACTGGGTCCTGGAAGAGCAACTGGTATAGCCACAGCCACTCTCATTACTTGACTTGCCTATTCTGAGGACAGCAACCCTCAAACCATGAGCCAAAATGAACCCCTCTTCCCACGAATAGCTTTGCCAGGCACTACAATACAGAATGAGACACGCTAAAGAATAGAGCATGTCTGTCCTTCAGAAGCTGCCACAGCGCTAGTACAGAGAGACCTCTGAGGTCAGGGAGCCTGAACTCGGGCAACCTTGGGGCAGAGGGGCTGAAGTGGACACCCTGCCCAACCTTCACATCCTGCTGTGATCCCTCTACCTCCAACTGCTTCTTCTCCCTGGTCCCAGGGACAGTCCTAGGCCCGGTTCACCATATGCACACATTCACCCCACAGAGTGTCTGGTCACCCTGTGACTTTACATCAGTTAAATCATTGCTCTAGAAACATGACTGTGTACAATGAAAGTCCCCGCCCTCCACAGCTGCCACAGACCTTGGAGTTATAGAGACACACAGAGGGGTATGTGTGCTCACTCATATGACAGCGCTGGCACACACACACACACACACACACACACACACACACACACACACACACACACACTCGACAGAATAGACCTCACTGATACCTGGCCAACATAAACAGAAATCACAGTAATGAAAGCTGAGTGTTGAGGATACGAAGGCAAAATGATCTTCAGTTTGTCAGAAGCCCAGCTTCAGAAAAGACAGAGCAACAGCGGCTTGTTCCATGGGCGAGGGTGTGCGTGTTTGCCTTACCTGCAGAGTCACCTCAGTTAGGCCTGTGAGAGGTGGGCTTTTGACTGATGTCAAGAGATGCTTTGGAACCAGGAACCAGAGCAGTCACACCCAAGATGCCATCTCCAGCACCAGATCCACATGCAGGCTCCAAATTTCCATGGCCACCAGGTACACACCCAGGTGACACTCCTCTCAGTACTTACACTCTGGCATAAGCGAGAAGTGTGGCCTGCAGCCCATGGGACAAAGCTGGTGGACAGGTGGTGTCCTGGAGCCCAGTACAAAGCATTCTAGAAAGCTCTGCTGAGGGTAGAGAGCACTGCCTTCAGACTACTCTCGCACTGAGAAGGGAAACAGATTTGAGTCACCCAATTCCTCAGTGTGGCTGAGCCTGTTCCTCTATAGTCCTACACCTGAGCCAAGACTTCTGGGTAAAATTACCTTCAACTTGGTATCAGCCTGACCTTCAGACAGTAGTGGCTGTTTTCATTCACAATGACCCAGATGACAATCCCGCTACCAAACTCCTTAAGTTCTCTTAGAATCAGGGTTTCTCTGGGTAGCCCTGGCTGTCCTGGAACTCACCGCAGATCAGGCTGGCCTTGAACTCAGAGATCCACCTGCCTCTTCCCAGTTCTGGGAATAAAGGCATGTGCCACCACTGTCTCACTGTTTTAACATTTTGAAATGAGAAAGGAAACATACCCAGCTGTTTCTATGTGAGAACCTCCTGAAATGAAGTTTATAAAATACCAAACAATGTCCGGCACAGACATCCAGTGAGTAGCAGCTCCCTTCTCTCCTGTCCTCAGGAATCCACAATCTTTTCCTGTGCCAAACCTGATTATCCAGAACTAGTCAATCCATCCACCTGGCCATCT
This sequence comes from Uromys caudimaculatus, assembly GCA_028551405.1. Lineage (NCBI taxonomy): Eukaryota > Metazoa > Chordata > Mammalia > Rodentia > Muridae > Uromys > Uromys caudimaculatus. Next base: position 17,792,316 of record CM052705.1, read on the forward strand.
GTCCATCCACCCACTCACCCACCCATCCATCCACCCGCCCACTCATTCATCCATCCATCCACCCGCCCACCCATCCACCCGCCCATCCACCCACCCATCCATCCACCCACCCATCCATCCACCCATCCGCCCACCCACCCACCCATCCATCCACCCATCCACCCACCCACCCACCCATCCATCCACCCATCCGCCCACCCACCCACCCATCCGCCCACCCACCCACCCATCCATCCATCCACCCGCCCGCCCATCCACCCGCCCGCAGATCTGCCCATTCACTGGTCCATACACTCACTCATCCACCCACCCATGTCTCCACCCACATTATACCACATCCTGTGTGTGTGTGCGTGCACGTGTGTATTCACGTGGTATACAGTTGGGAGGTCAGAGGACCTTAGAAGTCAGACCTTGCTTTTCACCTTGTTTGAGACAGAGGTCTCTTTGCTGTTTTCCATTTCATACGTCACACAAATTTATAAGAATTCTCCTGCCTCCGCCTCTCATCTCCCACAGAAGCTCTGGGATCCCAGATATTCTTGCTATGCTTCTGGCTTTTTATGGGGGTCCTGGGGACTCAAAGTCAGATTCTCACACTTGCGCTGCCTGACCACCTATAACAATAGAGAACCTATTATTCCCACCATTGCAACTTGTTCATCAAAGTCCATCTAGAGGCAACAGCCTCTAATCCAACCTGGATATAAACAATGTGGCTGGCCGTGACCATGTCCTCAGAGACCCAGAGGCTGCTTAGAGGATGACTAAATACTCCCAGGCCTCCTTTCATGTTCTACTCCAAGACAAGTGCTAGAGTCTCATCTTAACCAATTTCTCTCTCCCTGATGAAGACATTAGAACGCTTTCCCCCTTTATACAAGAAGACGCCTCGCATTCTAGTTATCTTAACCTGGGTAACAGCTCTGCTTTTCCTTTCATTGCTCCACAGCCAGGGCTTTGTCACTCCTCTGAGGACAATGTACAGAGCCCAGACTTCTTCCAAGATTTTAATTGGACCTTTCATGAGGGATCAGGAAACTCACAAAATGATCTAAATGAGGAGATGATGGATACATTAAAGATGGTCTTCATGAGCCTGTGTTCCCCGTACACAGCAGTGTGGCGGCAAGAAGCCAGGAAAGGACTATGCAGTAGACTTACCCCAGGAAATCTTCCCCATCTCTTCAGTCACCCCAAGAAGAAGGGACAGGAACTCACTACTAGCTAGTTTGTAGCTGATATAAGAGGAAAATGTCATTTTGTTGCCACAGTGAAGAGGACCCATGGGCATGCTGGGAAGCAACGGTGAGCTATGTGATGCACTACGGACTAAGAGAAACAGGAGCAGCCCTGCAGCCGTGCCGCTGTGCAGCCCTGCAGCCGTGCAGTCGTGCAGCTGTGCAGCTGTGTGAGTCTGGCCCAGGCCCTGAGCTCTCACGGGGTCTTTTCACTTAGCTGTCCCTAGAGAAATCACCTGCCTTGTTTAGTACTGGCACTTTTTTTTTTTTTTAAGGTTTATTTATTTTTACTGTTTCGGGTTTTTATTTGGGGTCTTTGGTCCACTGAGAATTGATTTTTGTATAGGGTGAAAGATACAACTGTAAGCTCGTTCTTCTGCAGGTGGATATTCAGTTTTGCCAGCACTATTTGTAGAATACGCTTTTTCCAGTGTGGTTTTTTGCCTCCATTGTCAAGAACTAAGCTTGTTGGTTTATTTCTGGGGCCTCTATTCTGTTCTACTGGTCCACCTCTTCATTTTTATGCCAGGACCAAGCTGCCTTTATCACTAGAGCTTTACAGTATAATTTGAAGTCCAGCGTGATGACACCTCAGCAAAGATGATCTTTCCCCATAGTGTTGCCTTGGCTACTTGAGATTTTCTTGTGTTTCTATATGAATTCTTGAATTTTTTCTAGGTCTGTGAAAAATGACTTTGAATTTTGATAGGTAGTGTAATAAGTCTGTAAGTTATTTTTAGTCGTCTAACCATCTTCACACTATTATTCTGTTAATTCAGGAGCATAGGAGTTCTTTCTGTCTTCTGGTATCTTCTTTGGTTTCCTTTTTTTGGTTTGTTTGCTTTTGTTTCTCAAGACAGGATTTCTCTGTGTAGCCCTGGCTGTCCTGGACTTGCTTTGCAGACCAGGCTGGCCTGGAACTCACACAGATCCATGTGCCTCAACCTCCAAAGTGCTGGGATCGCAGTTAACCTGGTTACCTTTTTCGATGTCTTGAAATTTTCATTGTAGAAGCTTTCTCTCCTTCTTAATCATGTTCCAAAGTACTTAATTTGGGTTGGGGAGCTACTTTGAACAGGATATTTTCCTAATGTCTTTGTCTATGACTGCATTACTTGTGTATACGAAGCTGCTTGGTTTACTTTCTGTTTGTTTTGGTTTTGATGTTTTTGTTTTTGAGACAAAACACACCTCATTCTGCATCCCTGGCTGACCTGAAACTCACTATGTAGATCAGGAAGAAGCACATAAAGGAACACATAGCCTCTACCCAACGCTGCCTCTGTAAGATCTGGCCCTTTTACGAGGAAGGCAATGGCATTCTTTCTCCTAAGAAATGGGTGACTTTGACCTGGCCCAGGGCCAAGAGTAGAAACCTACATGCCCAGGAAAAAATCCCACCCAGCTACATTCCTACGGGTGACTT
>CM052705.1:17795482-17836118 GCA_028551405.1 Uromys caudimaculatus
CTCTCTGTTTTATGAGCCTTTTCCTGAGTTGTATTTCCTCCATTGCCTTGGGGATGTTTCTTCTTTTAAAAACCCCCCACTTCAGCTGCCAGGGGTCGATCTCCTCTGCCTCTGCGTAGGTTACGTGGTCGACCCCAGTGCACTGGCCTTTTGGCGGTCTACGGCCGCTCCCGAATTAAACCTCGTGTGATTGCAGCAAGGACGGTCTTTCGTGAGTTCTTGGGGGGTCGCGCCGTCCCGAGATTTGAGTGAGGATCTCCCCGATTTGGGGGGTCTTTCACAAGTCAGTCTTCAGAGTAGGCTACACTGCCGCTCTCTTTACTCCTACTGTGTCCAGGCCCATGCGGCTCAGTCAGTCGTTGCACATACTCAACAGAGCAATAAGAAGAAGCCCAGAGCTACACACACACACACACACACACACACACACACACACACATACACACACAGGCTGGTAAAAGCATTCTTAGCTTGTGGAAGAACATGCAGGGCTTCCAAGAGACCCTAAGATTTGAGGCGCGCTCGCACAAACACACACACACACACACACACACACACACACACACACACACACACACACACACCTCAGTGTCTTGTTCCAAACACTGCTAACATTATATTCTCACTATCAATGTCCACACTTCTGGTTTTGAGGTTTTAAAAGCCACGCCATTCCCAGTTACTTCTCTGCCTCATGCATGTGGATTGAGATGTGAGCTCTTAGCTACTGCCCCAGTGCCGTGTCTGTCTGCTGTCATGCTCCCAGATTGTCATGGATTCTAACCCTCTGGACCTAGAGCCCCAAATTAACATTGTCATGCATAAGTTGCCTAGATTGTATTGTTTTGTCATAGCTATGGAAAAGTAACTAAGACTGAAGTTGGTACCAGGAGGTGGGCTACTGCTGTGATAGACCACACACACACATACACACACACACACACACACACACACACACACACACACACACACACACACACACACACATACTTTTTTTGATTTTTGAGACAGGGTTTCTCTATGTAACCTTAGCTCTCCTGGAACTCACTCTGTGGACCAGCTGCCTTGAACTTATAGAGATCCACCTGCCTCTGCCTCTCAAGTGCTGGGATTAAAGGATGACTTTGGGTCCTTGAACCAAGAAAGCAATTGAATGCTGAAAGTGGAGTTTAACAGGCCATCGTAATAGGAACTTAATGAAGGCAGAAATGTTGAGACCAGTATGGACTATGGAGGCCTGGATCAAGAGGTTTCAGAGAAGTGTCTGGGCTAGAGACTATTCCTATGATATTTTGGCAAAGAATGTGGCTGGTTTTTGACCTTGTCCTAAGGTTCTTCCTGAAGCTAAATTGAAGTTTTGGACTAATTTCATTGGCAGAGGAGATTTCAAGACAGCCTAATATTGACTCTGTCACTTGCTTATTTGTGACCACTGCTACACAGGCCTACAATGAAAAAGTGAGTGGGGCAAAGAGATAAACAAAATGTACAGTCAGAGGAGAATGTGGCAGACAAGGCCTGTGCTGAAACAGACAAGGGGCTTCAGGGGAACAGAGCGGAGGGGGCGGAGCCCTCAGGCAAGACCCCACATAGCTAAACATCCAACTTGTAAAAGAAAATGCCCAAGGGATTAATGGAAAGCTTATGCTGATGTACCTCAGGGAGGGGTCAGCTCCATCCCCAGAAAGCAGCCAAATGGCGCAGTAATGCCATTGGGGTCTGGTTTTTAAGTCATAAAGGATACACAAGTGAAGGGGGTTACAGAATCTTCCTCTAAGGTTAAGGGGAGCCACTGAGGCCAGACATGTAGCAATGGAGGCTCTGAGAAGCCATTTCACGATTCTGTGAAATCAAGGATTATGTTAGGCACTCCAGGGTGTTGGAGGGGCCAGAGCTATGGGATGTCAGCCAGGGAGTGCTGTATGTGGGGAGTGGAACCAACTCAAGAGAGTAGTGTGCTGCAATCAGCAAAGCTGGAAGGGCAGAGCCATCTAAGCCCTTTGACATCAGCCATGTTGCTACAGTATTTGGAGTTTGCCCTGCTGGGTTTTGATCGGACTTTTGTTCAGTATTTCTTTACCAAATCCTAATTCTTCCCTTTTGGAATGGTAGTGTACATTCTGTACCACTGTATACTGGAAGTATGTTGAAAGTATACAATTTGCTCTTTTGATTTTTCAGAGCATTACAAGTAAGAGACAGCCTTGGGTCTCAGGAGAGACCCTGGACTTTTTAAACTATGTTGAGACTGAAAAGACAGGGAACTCTAGAAGTTGAGCTAGATGCATTTATATTATAATATGGCAGCAAGCCTACGGGGGCCAGGGAACAGAATGTGGTCATATGAGTGAGAAGAGACCCCATGGGCTTCTATATTTAAATACTTGGTCACCAGTGGGTGGAACTGTTTGGAAAGGATTGGGAAGTACCGCCTTGTTGGAGAGGTTATGTCACTAGGAGCAGGCTTTGAGGTTTCAAAAGCTCACACCATTCCCAGCTACCTCTTTCTGCCTCATGTTTGCGAATCAAGATCTGAGCTCTCAGCTGAGCGTGGTGATACACCTTTAATCCCAGCACTCAGGAGGCAGAGGCAGGAGGATCTCTGTGAGTTTGAGGTCAGCCTGGTCTACAGAGTCCCAGAACAATGAGAACTACATAGTGAGACCCTGTTTCAAAAGAAAAAAAAAAGATGCGTGCTCTCGGTTACTGCTCCAGCACCGAGTCTGCCTACTCCCTGCCATGCTTCCTGCCGTGAGAGCCATGGACTCCAGCCTTCTGGAACCGTGAGCCCCCAAATTAAACATTTTCTTTTCTAAGTTGCCTTGGTCATGGTGTTTGTCCTGGCAAGAGTAACTAAGACAATTGCTTAGGGAGTCTTGGAAGAGCCTCCCCATCCCCCAAACAGCTAAAGCCTTTCTCAGAACCTCATGAAGACTGAGATGAATTACTTCATAAAGTAAACACTAAGGCTGATTTTAGCAAATTATGAATCCATGTTTTGACACTGAGGACTCAGCACGGAGAGTCATTTTCTTGATTGATACGACTGAGCTGGCCAATGTTCTACAATAAAACATCACAGTATGCTTGATAATGAACACTAAAGCCTAAGCCTAATCATTATGTGAAAAATGGAGGCTCGGCATATTGCTCAGTTGTAGAGTTCTTGCCTAGCACTCACAAGGAGTGTAATCCCCAGCACCACATAAACTGGGCATGGTGGAATAACCCTACAACCCCAGCACTTAAAAGGTGGGGGAAGAAAATTAAAATTTCAAGGTCACCCCCAGCTACACAGCAAGTTTAGTAGTCTACATGAAGCCCTGGGTCAAAAAAAAAAAAAAAAAAAAAAGAAAAAAAAAAAGCATCCTGGTGGGGTATTTTAAACCTGAAGGTCCGTGGTAGAATTGAGAAGTTAAATTGCTTTAGATTCAATTATTCTCCACTTGACTATAGCTATTAACATCCAAGATAACTTGTAAAGCTTACTAGGGCTGCAGTGACTAGCAGATTCTGAACAGTCTATTGTGGTAATCCTCTAAAATATATTTATAGATAGAATTCCTTTCTTCTAAATTTAACCATTTAAGGGAATTTCTAATTTGTTCGCCTCGAGATGAACAAGGACTACAACACAGTCTCCTAGTCACCAGGTCTAGATTAAGAGTGAGGCTGGATGGGGGAAGGCATTGGGGTTCCCACCTACCATACTAGGATTAGGGAAACTGAGGCAAGAGGGTCAAGTTATGAGGCCAGCCTGGGCTTGAGACCCTCTCTCAAGAAAATAAGGACAGTCCACACAAAACTACCTAACAGCACCACCGTCGTAAGGCTCTGGGGCTCCTGGCTTTCCAGTATGGTTGCTTATGTGCAGGGGGGCATTGCAGAGAGGAGAAACCACACCCTAAGGTAAAACTGTGCTGACTGGAATTTGAGTATATTCTGAAAGTTGCCTGAAACCAGGGGGTGGAGGAAAACTCTGTAGCCCATGCAAGGCAAGACTTTCCCTCCTGGGAGAAAAGGAAGAAGGAACTGCTACAGTTACCACTCATGCTGTGTACAAGGAATCACCACCCCTCAGCGCTGGACCAGGCTGTGCGCAATCGGGAGAGGCTATGCAAGAGTTTTGTTTTTAGTCTTTTGGGACTGTGTAGCTCTGGGTGGCCTCAAATTGCCTATGTAAATCCAGGCTGGCCTCAAAGTCAGGATCCTCCTCAGTGCTGGGATCACAGGTGGGCAACAGCAACGTGTAAATTCTAAAGCAGAGCAATAAAAGCTCTGTCAAAAAAAAAAAAAAGGCAGTGTGGGCACAGAGAGGGGACATGTGGCAGAAGCTATTCTCTCACACTGGGCTGCACCGCCAGCTTCACACTAACAATCTGCCATTCTGGGCATTTTCATCCTCTTGGCTGACCACACTCTCCCTCCTTAACCCAAACACACAAAAATCTGTGTAAAAGTGTCTTTCCTCATTTGTTCTTCTCCACAAGCTAATTAACGATGTTTATTTCAGACCAGGGACTGGCTTTCCCTGACTATTCTGCACAGCATTTTAATCAACAGAATGTAACTAACAAGCTTAAAGAGCCATTCAATACTGAATCAGCAGCTCATACCATATGCTGAGGGTAAAAACACACTTCCCCAAAAAAGCTAAATGCAGAAAGACCAAGGATAGAAGATGTATTTAATACTCAAGAAGTCTCACAGGATGTGCTTGGTATGTGGAACATTGGGACTTTGAGGGGAACAAGCTATTCTTTAAATATACCTACCCTAGTCACCGGCCGGCTAAGCCGGTACAGCTGGCAGCTTCACACACACACACACACACACACACACACACACACACACACACACACACACACACACACACACACACACACACACCCCTTTACCACTGTTTCATTAGAACCTTTAAACCTCATCAACAAAATTTTTGAGGAAAAATTCCATCAATTACAAAATTGCATCTTAGATAAATTGGGAGGGGGGGGAGTGGCAGGTGTTTTAAGACAGGGTTTCTCTCTGTATCCCTGGTTGTCCTGGAACTCACTCTGCAGACCAGGCTGGCTTCAAATATAGAGACCTGCCTGCCTCTGCTTCCCAAGTGCTGGTATTAAAGGTGTGTGCCACCACTGCCTTGCTTTAGATGGACTTTTTTTACTGTTAAAATATAAAGCCAATTATTTTCTCGAACATGGCTTATGGCTAACAGATTTCATGTTAACATTGGGGTTGAGTTTGTAATCTGCTACATACATACTCATTTTACTCTGGCATTACTGGTTACTATTTCAACTGTGAACAAATCAACCCCACAAAATTAGAGCTAAAACTTTATATGAAACTGTCTTTTTGAAATGACTTACTACTTTTCAATTGTGTGTGTGTGTGTTATTTATGTGGCAGTATGCATAAATTTGAGTGCAGTACTAGGAAGCCAGAGGCCTGGGACCCCTGCACTGGAATTACAGTCAATATTGACCGTCCATACAGGTATGAGGAACTGAAACTTAGGTCCTCCGGAAGAACAGCAAGTGCTCTTAATCCCTGAGCCATCTCTCCAGCCCAACTCTGACAGGCCAGAAACTAGGTTGCTTTAAGTTCCTAAAGGGCCTGCCTGGCCTGATGCACATGCAGACGGTACAACTCCAGCCCCCGGGGTCCGAATCATCTTTCAGAAGCGTCTTAGAACTAAACTCCAAGCTTCCCTTAGAGTAATGGAAGGAGCCTTGCTTTCAGAGCTTCCAAGATTGAGTGTTGTCTTGGACGCGGTCTATTGTAGCCCTAACAACTAAATCTACCATAGCTGATTTCCATTTTCAACATGCTTCTGTACAGCAATCTAAAAACACCCTTTCACAGCCATCCAAGGGATGAAAATATTTCAGCTCACTTTAAAAATTGCTTTTGACTTATATAAAGATCCCTGGCTAAGTCAGGAGTGGTGGTGAATGCTTTTAATCCCAGCCTTCAAGAGGCAGAGGCAGAGGCAGAACTCTATGAGTTCAAGACTAGTCAGTTACACAGTGAGACCGCCTCAAGCAATAAATGAGTAAATAAGCAAATAATCCCCCTGCAGCTGGTGGTGGTACAGCGGTGGAGGCAGGAGGATCACAGTTCCAGACCAGCCTGTCCTGTCCTATAAAGATCCTATCTCAAAACACACACACAGACACACACACACACACACAGACACACACAGACACACACACACACACAGACACACACACACACACACACACTATTCAAGTTGGCCTTCTTCCCAAGTCTTTGGTACTCCTAAAAAGACTGCCCCTACCAGGATGACTCTGCTGGCTTAGTCATTTCTTTTTTAGTTGCACCCTGCTGTGAACACAGGTCTATACTCCACTTACCTAAATTCCTTCCATACTGGTCTGGACAGATAGTTCAGTGCCTAAACTAATTTGCTGCTCTTCCAGAGGACCAAGGTTTGATTTCCAGCACCCACATAGTGACTCCTAACTGTGGGTAACCCCAGTCAGAGGATCCTAGACCCTAGGCTGGGACTCCAGACACCAGGCATGGTTCATGCAGGTGAAACACCGCACTCATAAAACAAATGTAAGTGGGGGAAAGTGGAGCACTTGTCTTCTGTTCCTTCTGCTTCCCGTCTGAAGGTCTGTTGATGTTGCTTTGTGGAGCTGTAGTTCATTTCTGTCTTTCAGCTATCGTGGACATTCTAATGTGCCCCTGGGATAATAGAATGTTCTGGAATGCCAAGGCTGTTTTCAGTTGTACTAAGCCTATACCCACCAGCAATGAATGCTCCCTCATATCCTGACCAACAGTGGGCATTGACACTTGAAGTTGTGGTCAGGTCTGGAGGAGGGTGGGATAGGCAGTAGTTTGACATGGGTTTTTGTCTCTGGTAACTAACATTGGGGAAGTCTTTGTATCCCTGGCTGCCCCAGAACCCACTATGTTCAGAGGTCTGCTTACCTCTACCCCTCAAGGGCTAAGGTAGAAGGTGTGTGCCACCATGCCCAGCCCTAAAAGCCTTCTGTGTTTACAGCAGTCCACTTACCTTTCCTCTTAGGTGAAGTGGTCTTTACTGATACAGTTCACATACAATGACCACCCATATCCACAGCTCACAGGTATGTATGTAAGCTTTATCTCACAACACTGAACCCAACAGTTACCACTTCCTCAGCCCCAACCTCGACTCACCTACTTGATCTCTGGCAGGAGACTCATCATACAGGCTACGACGAATGGACTCCTGTGACTGGCGTCTTTCTTTCAGCATGTTTTCAAGACTCGCCCAATCTTTCCCATGTTACTTGGTTTCTTAACACGAATACATCATACATCCAGACCACACTTTAACACACTCTCAGCCAGTTAGAACACTGGGGATGTTTCTATCTTTTGGTACAATGAAACATGAAACCTTTGCTGCTTGTGTTCATTTTGTTGTGTAAATATATGCCCGGGATAGGAAGCACTGGTCTCCTAGATATATGCCCGGGATAGGAAGCACTGGTCTCTTAGATATATGCCCAGGATAGGAAGCACCGGTCTCTTAGATATATGCCCGGGATAGGAAGCACTGGTCTCCTAGATATATGCCCGGGATAGGAAGCACTGGTCTCCTAGATATATGCCCGGGATAGGAAGCACAGGTTTTTACAGTAAAAGGCTGAATGCTCACATTCCCACTGGTGTGAGAGGAGCGCCGTCTCTCTACTCCCTTGCCAGTACTCACCAGACTCTAACCACCCCCTCATGGTGAGGTGGTTCCTGTTCCTCTCACCTCCTTCTCAGCTCTGGCCCTTCTCACTGGTTCCTCATCCATCATCTAGTTTCTTTGGAAAGATGTTTATTCAGGTCTTTTGACACAGGGTCTCATTACACAGACCAGGCTAGCCTCCCATGTACTGGAATCAATGGTGTCTGCCACCCTACTAGGTTTTTTTTTAAATTTTGTACTACGTATGTGTGCAGATCTTCATGGCCTCTGTTTTGAGATTCTTTATTTGTACAAGGTCTATAGGTCAATATTAGTAGAGTAAATACATACAAAAGTCACATTGCAAAAAAATACAAGGTACCCCAAATTTAGAAACTACATGATTTTATTTATAAAATTCAGCATAGTGCTCAAAGTTGCCCATGCCCATTTAAACAGTACCCAGCTACAGACCGCAGTGCTTTCAAGTATCATTAAACACTTCAGTGGCTGCTGCCCCAGGTTCCGGTGGTGAGCACTACAGGAAACAGCACAAAGGGTGAGCTCATCCGTACCAGCTCCACCCCACTGTCCTCTCACGGAGCCTTTATCCGTGAAATGATTTCATTTACAAAACTGTTATTCTTTGCGACCACCTCGGCTTTCAGTTGCTTCAGCCTCGCTGAGATGCTCTCCTCCGACATGTCAGTAAAGGGCACTTGTTTGACCTTGGACAGGAACTCCAGAATAATTTTCTCACCTTGCTGAAAGACACATGTGTCCCAAAGTCATTACAATGTATTCATGTGTGTATGACCTATGTCCGTGGGTGCACTCAGATGCCAGGAGACAGGATTGGATCTCCTGGAGCTGGATTTACAGATGGTCAGGACCCACCTGCTGTGGGCGGCTGGAAACCAAATCTGGGGCCTCTGGGAAAGCAGCAAGTGCTTGTTCCCGCTGGGTCATCTCTCCAGCATAAGCAACCAACTCTTTCTGTAGTTAGCATCTAAACATGCGACTAGATGCTTAACAAACATTTTTATCGTAAATGGGTAAGCAATTCTGAAAATTCCAAAGTCCTTGGTTGCTATGAACTTCTCCAGAGCAAGCTATTAATAAGACATTTACATTGTAATTTCCGATGACAAGGGATCAGGTAGCTCTTAAGTCCCTCTGCTTTACCTGACATGGAATTTAATCTCAGGAAAAAAGAACTTAAGGTTACAAGGCTATTTTAGGGCACAAACACTAAGTTCTCTCCCATGCACACGGATGCACACGCATAGGACGTGTGCATGGGATGTGCCCATTTCTATTTACTGCTCAGTGCTGTACCAAAGAACATGATTATTACTTTTTGGGCAAATTTCTTAACTCACATTCTTCATCTACAAAATGGGGATATTAATATTACCAACTTCACATATTTGTTTCGAGGATTCAAAGAATTTAGAGCATGTCTGAAGCAGGAGTCAGTACTATGTAATTTAATACTGCATGAGAAGAACTAAATGGCCCATTTTCACACAGGAACACCACCTGGCATCCTGTAGGCAGCCAGCAAGTACCGCATAGGCAAGAAGCAGATATCCAGCTAGTAAAAACCAATACTTCTCCATTTACATCACACGTAAGGAGCTGGCAGGATGACTCGGCATGGAGAGGCAAGCCTGCCCCCTGAATTTGATCTCTGAGACCTACATGGTAGGCAGCAACAGAACTGACCCCTGGAAACTGTCCTCTGACTTCCGCACGAGCTGCAAGGCAAACAAACACACAAACCCTCTCTTCCCTCCCACCCCTCATTCAGGAAAGTCAAGCTCCAGCACTGCCAAGATAAAAACGTACTTTCTAAAAAACAAAAGCCCAAAAGCCTATAAGCACTAACGGCACTAAGAATGTGCTGTCTCCTTTAGCTAACTTTTGAAATAATACTTTTATTATAATAAAAGTACACTATTTCAGTTTTCTTGGAAACCAAGAATCCCAATTCCAATCATCAGGATCTGTGCATCTGATCTATTGAGGGAAGTCTGGGTACAAAACTATTCCATGCTTAGGACGGCAGCCTTCCGCATCTAAAATTCTGAGCAAGTTAGGGTATAGTTTTTTGTATAGCAACTATATATTCTTACAGAAAAAAAGCCCACTAGGTAAAAGCTACAAGTATGTCATTACCTGCCACAAAGTATGCCACCGTAAGGTCTGTCACTGTAAGGTCTGTCACAAAGTATGCCACTGTAAGGTCTGTCCTGTCACAATGTCACTGTAAGGTCTGGTCTGTCACAATGTCACCGTAAGGTCTGTTCTGTCATAATGTCACTGTAAGGTCTGTCACAAAGTATGCCACTGTAAGGTCTGTCCTGTCACAATGTCACTGTAAGGTCTGTCACAAAGTATGCCACTGTAAGGTCTGTCACAATGTCACTGTAAGGTCTGTTCTGTCACAATGTCACTGTAAGGTCTGTCACAATGTCACTGTAAGGTCTGTCACAATGTCACTGTAAGGTCTGTCACAATGTCACTGTAAGGTCTGGTCTGTCACAATGTCACTGTAAGGTCTGTCACAATGTATGCCACTGTAAGCTGCCAGGACCAGGCAGCACTGAAGTTCTTTTATTCCTGAGCAAGCCTGTGGCTGTTAAAAGAAGCAAGTTAGACATACGCTGCCACAGCATTGTGTGACATCTAAGTCTGACCCCTTAACTACAGAGAAGGCTCAACAGAAGACCCAGTTCTGGCAACACTGCCCACAGGCAGCTCCTTCAGAAAGCCTAAGACACCCATTTCTCTCACTGCTCACACACATTCTAAACAGCACGGAGCAGGAATCATGTTTGCCACCAATGTTACACGTATCAATTGACATCTATAGCTTTAAGAATTAAATCTAGATTAACATGGTTTATTCAGGAGGGCAGTGTGCACGTGACAGAAGCCAGATCTGCAGATTCCTGCATGCCAGGACTATAGCTCCAACCTTCCGTCATAGAAAGGATGGTATAGAGTTGGGGGGGGGGGGGGGGGAGATGGCTGAGAGCCAGGTTTTGTGGTTCCCAGCATTCTGGAGGCAAAGGCAGGCAGATTTCTGCAAGTTAGGATCATCTAGCTCTAACCCTAACTCTAGGATTAGAGTTGTAAATTAGCCCAGGTTAGGAGGGTGAGGGTTAGACCTAGTCTGATCTACAACCCTAGGGTTAAAGCTGTAGATCAGCCAGAGCTATATGGTGAGACTTTACCTCATACAACAACAATAACCAACCCAGGAATGGATTTTTGGTTATGCTAATACATATGAGACAGTAAGATTGACCAAAAAGTAAATACTGGACTCCTTCAGGGAAAGCGCAACTGGTCTTGGTCACGTGACATGCAACACCACAGTGACTCGGTAACTCGCGCCCCCCTGAGTTAAGCCCCGCTGACCCACCTCTCTTTCCAGGCAGCGCCTCTTTGCCGCTGGCTCGGCTTCATCACATCCCAGTGAGGTTCCAATGTTCTGAAACTCCTCAAGCTCCAGAGCTTTCTGCTTGGCACACTCTATCACATGCCTAGGGAAATTAGCAAGCTCAGCCACATGAATCCCAAAACTCTGATCACAGACACCTACAGAAATAGTGGAAGGGGAGGAAGAAGAAACAAGATTTGTGTGAATGGAATATCCTGTTTATTGCTCATTAGAAAATGTAATTTTATATTTCAAATACGTTAGCCAAACGGCTCAGAGCACCTCAGATAAACCTTTTAACCAATCGCCAATGGTGTGTGTGACTGCACCCTCGCTGGTTCTACCTTGCTGCAAACAGTGATGAACGGACTCGACCCGAGTAACAAAGGAGCTTAGGGCACAGCCACATGTAGGCACGAGTAATGCTACATGGTGCTGCTGCACCTCGATTATGCACCAACTGTTTAAGGCTGCTGCACCTCAGTTATGTACCAACTGTTTAAAGCAAACTAGTTTACTTGTTCACTCCATGCATTCTACCTAGAGCTGGACAATGCTCAATTCAGAGCAAACAAAGTAAACCACGGTCAAGTGTGTGCTAGCACGCCTATAACGGGTGGTGACCTTACTTTATTTCTACCCACGCCATACTCCTCTAGCCCAGAAGTATTCGGAAACCACTTCTGTAGTACACAACACACAAATAACTTAAAAGCAGAACAGTTTCGTGCTGAATGCCAGATCTACTACAAATATTGCCTTCTCTAACAAGTATCAATGCAAACACAGCAACTCAAAATAATTCCCACTGAGGCAAGAACAATGAAGAGGAAAGCATCAAGACTACGTGAACAATAATAAAAAACAACAAACATTTTCATGGGAAATCAAGATAGACACGTGAAAACCCCTATTCTGAGATAATTATCCCTGATACAGAAATCTCCTTAGGGAGGTTAGCACCACTGACTCAGTGGTATGAGTGGGTGCTAGGCCCAAAGCCACCAGCCTTGCTGAAAGGGTGCCACGCCTGCAGATAACAGACTCCAGAGCAGTAACGGTGCCAGAGCATCTGGACTCACCGGGTCTAAAGACCACAAAAAGCCAGAAAGATGGCTGGCTCAGGTTAAAAATCATACCAGGAAACGGGTTCCGTTCTAAACAATCAGGTCGGGGGGGTCACCACTCTAACTCCACCTTGAGGAGAGTCAATACCCTCTTCTAGACTCTGTGTCATATGCACCAACTTCCACACAAGGCATAATACACTAATTAAAAACAAAATAGATTCTTGAAAAAAATTATGTCAATGTAACCCCCATACTTGAAAAATAAAACGAAAACAACCTACAGTCAGATAGCTCTCATAAACCATTACCCCTCTTTCCCCCTTTATCATTTTGATACAGATAATGTATATTACTCGTCTCTAGACTAGAAAGTCAGAGGTAAATATGCTCTTTAAAATGATTAATCACAATGGAGAATAAAGAATGCACCAATACTACTTCAGACCCTGAGTCCCACGCTGAGCTGAGAAGCCCACCTTTTTTCACTTGGTAAAGCATAGTTAGGGTCTCTTCAGTAGTTAGCGCTGTGACGTGTAGATTATTAACAGTTGGTATTTGACTGGCCAAAGCAGTCAGTTCATGAAAATGGGTGGCAAACATGCAAAAGGCACCGATCTTCGTTGCAATGTAATCTGATATAGCCCATGCTAACCCAAATCCATCATAGGTAGAGGTTCCTCTTCCCAGTTCATCAATGATTATTAAGGAATCTTTGGTTGCTGACCTGAAATGCATAATTACATGAGAGAATTGTAATCCAGGGATCACCATGCAGAGGGCACAGAAAGACTAAAAGAGCCAGAGGTAATAGATATCTGTAGCACAGTATTTGTTACATACAAGGCAACAGAACACATAAATTCACATTAGAGAGTGTGGTAGCCTTTCTCTCTCCTCTCCTTCCCATCCCTCTCCCTCTCTTTCCCCCTCTCCCCTCTGGCTTTTTGAGATAGGGTCTGTCTTTGTTCGTCCTAGCTATCCTAGAGTTCATTACACAGACCAGGCTGGCCTCAAACTCACAAATATCCACCTGCCTCTGCCTTCCAAGTGCTGAGATTACAGGCAAGCAACCATCACACCCTGCTTCCAATCAGCCTTTCAAGATAATATAAAGCACATACAGTTCACAGGCAAATGCACACTAAACTATGAATGCCTGTGGCATATTACAGACAAATCTGTAAATCTATTTCATACAAAATGGGGCCACATGTCTCCACTTTCAGGGGGCTAAGACACACATACCTGAGAATAGAAGCAGTCTCCAGCATTTCAGCCATGAATGTGGAGACGCCTTTCAGTTGACTGTCACCAGCCCCAACTCGGGCCAAGATACAATCCACAATGGACACTTCTGCGGACTCACACGGCACAAAACACCCAATTTGGGCCATGAGAACAATCACCCCAGTCTGACGAATGTATGTAGATTTACCTCCCATATTGGGACCTATAAAATGAATTATATGCAAGGTCACTGGCTTATTATTTTACTATTAACAATTAAGTCCAAAACTGCAACTGACAATTACTTAAGTCACAATGATATGCAAATTAGACACCCACCCACAAGCCATCAAAAACCATGCATGAACAGTCACTGTCCACACAGCTCCAAATGCAAATTTCTTACCATCCCACACAGAGCCCTCTAACGGAGAGTAGGATCATAAAACACACAGCTAAGATGAAGCCTCACTGGGGGCCACTCCCTGGCTCACAGGTACCTACAGGCTAATTTCGTGATGTCAAATCCACCTGACTAACTACTCAATAACAGTATTCATTAATAAATGGGCTAGTTATATATAAGTAACCAGTCTGGGCAAAGTCCTCAAATCACTTAAAACCCCATGCTACACGATCCTTCTTTTGACAAATGTACGATTTACTTGTCTGGGTTGGGTTAAATAATTGAACTAGGCTGCAATCGTAATTTCTGTTATTTTCTAGCCTCCGGTTCTAGTTGCTGTCTCAGAACAGCTCAGCCTCCTTTTGAACGCGTGCGTATGAACACGTGCCTGTCTTACAAGGAGTGCTGGCTTAAGCTTTCCAGAAGACAACTGCTGCCCATTCTTCCAAGGCCTGCCTCTGGTGAGGCAGTGCATGGGTTTTAAATCAGTATAATATTATCTCCTAAACTTAGCCACCCCAAGTCTTCCTCCTAATCAGGATCTGAATGTATGACCATCCAGAGTGATACATTCTTTAATGCCAGAAACAGAGACTTTCTCCATCAATTTGAAACATATTTCCATTCCATCATCACTAGGGAGAAAAAAAACGTTGGTTTTTTTTTTTACCAGTAATGATGTGGAACATCTGCTTATCTTTTTCAAAGTGCACGTCATTCGGAATGAATGCGACTTCATCTTGAACTTCCACGCACGCGTGCCTGGAGGCCTTCAGTATAATTCTTCCTTTTCCCTTCTCCAAGATGACTGGTCGCACATAGGGAACAGGTGCTGCGTTGGACACGTGAGCAAAGCTGACAACGGCATCTAAGTGAGCTAGTGCGTCATTGAGCGCCTGCATTGGCTCAACGTAGCCTGTAAAAACACAGCACAATAAAAGAGACACCTTATAACAGACTTAGCTCTAGGCCATTTAAAAAATTAACAAGTAAAAAAAAAAATTAACAAGTTTGCTATAACAAAATTTGAAGAGCCCTGAAATTCAACACGGTGTTAAATGTTCTACTACACCCTTCCAAGCTTCATAAACAGAGAACAGGGCTTTCCTTACAAATCCCATTTAACTAGCACAAAGTACTTTCCCCTAAAAGCTGGGAAATCTAGGAAGGCAGAGGCAGAAAGGCAGAAGCAGAGAAGCAGAGGCAGAGAGGCAGAGAGGCAGAGGGAGAGGCAGAGACAGAGACAGGCAGATCTCGGAGCTCAAGGCCAGCCTGGTCTACACAGTGAGTTCCAGGACAGCCAAGGAACCAAGGGTATACAGAGAAACTGTGCCTTGAAAGACCACAAAACCACTCAAAAAAAAAGAAAAATCACCATAAGCAATGTGCAAGCACAGATTCCAATAATACTGGCAGTTTCATTTTGTCGAATCAGCACGCACACATGCAGGATTTCAGCCTGAGTTGATCCCTGGTGCCCACTTAACGCACATTCAAGACTCCACAATGTGCCACAGCATCAGAGCCACACAAACCTACTGATTCTAATGCAGGACAAAATGTGTGACGGCAACAAGAGTCAGAGTCTCAGAGCAGAGTCTCCGTGATAATGAGATACTGCATGTCTCCTAATTTCTGGGTGCCCCAGAGTTAAACTTTACGATTACATCAGACTTTGTGATGCAGGCTGGGTTGGCCGGCTGTAAACTCAGAGAGGTCTGCTGCTGCTGCCTCCCGAGTGAAGAGATTAAGGGTGTGTGCACCATGCCCACACTACTTATTGTTCATTCTCTTGTTCCACATAAAAGTAATGTTTCTTGATAATAATTAACCTTTAAATGCCCATATAAGGGGCTGGAGAGATGGCTCAGCGGTTCTGCTCTTCCAGAGGTCGTGAGTTCAAATCCCAGCAACCACATGGTGGTTCATAACCATCTGTAATGAGATCTGATGCCCTCTTCTGGTGTGCATGAAGACAG
This sequence comes from Uromys caudimaculatus, assembly GCA_028551405.1. Lineage (NCBI taxonomy): Eukaryota > Metazoa > Chordata > Mammalia > Rodentia > Muridae > Uromys > Uromys caudimaculatus. Next base: position 17,811,315 of record CM052705.1, read on the forward strand.
CTACAGTGTACTTATATAAAAAATAAATTAATAAATCCTTGGGCCGGAGAGAGCTGAGCCAGAAGGAAAAAAAATGCCCACATAAAATAATCATCTCGTCATATTATAAAACTATGGTTATTTTGTTTTTGTTTTTGTTTTTTAAAAAAAAAAAACCCTAACAGAGATGCACCTGTCTCTGCCTCCACAGTGCTGGGATCAGAGGCGTGTGTTGCTATGACTGGCGTCAGCTACGCTCTTTACAGCTGTGCTGTCCTCCCACTCCTTATTATAACGTCTTAACTTGTTAAGATTTCAACTACATCAGGGCTGGAGAGATGGCTTAGTGGTTAAAAAGACTGGCTGCTCCTGCAGAAGACCCGAGTTCAGTTCCCAGCAGACACACTGGGTAGCTCACAACTGCCTGTACTCCAATGCCCTCTTCTGGCCTCTGCAGACATCTGCATGTACGTGGTACACATGACTGCAGCCTCAACACTTAGGAATTGGAGGCAGGAGGGTTATGAACTCAAAGCTAGCCTGCAATGTGTAAGACTGTCTCAAACAAAATTGAAATGAGACAAAATAAAATTTTTACAATTAAAAAAAGTAGGCATTTATTTATTATGTGTGCATACACACACACACACACACACACACGCATGTATGCACACGCGTGCGCACACACAATCCACTGCACACATGTGGACATCAGAACTCAACTTGTAGAGGCAGTCAAGTCTTTCCTTCCACCATGTGGGGCCTGGGGATCAAACCCCAGGTCACACAGCCTAAAGTAACCACCTTTACTAAGCCATTTCATAAGCCCTATAATTTTTTTAACGCCTATTTTTTCAACTTTGAGATGAGCCTAAGCCAAAATCTGAGCCCATGGAGAGGGACAGAAGGAGGAAAGAAGGAAAACCTAATTTTAAAAGAAGTTAGCATAAAAATCAGATTGATTCCAAATATAAAGCTCTTGATTCAAAGGTTAAAACCCAGAGCCTCAACTATTCCGGTGATGAACAGTTTTTGTTTTGTTTTTCTGAGAAAGATTCGTCTTTGAAATAAACAGTATCTTATTAACGGGGCTCTTTAAAATGCAGATTAGATTCAAGAAGACAAATCAACTAAATTATTGTGCTTCAGTTACCTGGCAACCCCAAGCGAAAACACGATCTTCACAAATCATCCCATTCATCTCCACATCAACACATACAGCATATTCAGGTAAAACCTTAAGTGGTTTCTTCTGATTTAACAGAATTAAACATGCATATAGCTTTTTAAAAGATTCATCACGCCTAATTTAGCTCAAACCCTTAGAGAAAGACCATCGTCCTGTCTTTTCCTAGAACATGAAGGTGGTGTCACAGCACCCCATTCTCAGCCACGCCCCGGCTGAGTCAGTGGCTGGGCCGTTGATGTGGTTATTTTGCCCTGTGAGTCTCCCCTAACCCTGAGCAGAGCCTGTCCTTTCTATGCTTCCTGAAAGAACATTTGTAAAGAGTCCATGCATGAAAAAGAAGGTCCCACAATCCATATTTATCTGATGCTTTCCTATTTTCAAGGCAGATTAATGTTTGGGGCAAGAACACTCCAGTGATACTGTGGCTCTTCCAAGTCACCTTGGCTCGTGCCACCTGTCCCACAGTCACTGCTGTAGCCCCCATCTGGATATAAGTTCATGCCCAAACCTCAGCCTAATACACTAAACATATATTCACCCATTCTATAGGCCGATAACATACACAGCCAAGTCACACTACCCTTTAAATACAGCACCTCCAGTGCTGTGCGGAGACCGGGCTGGAAAGCTATAAAACCTCGTGCAGTGTCCGAGAGCTTGTCTTGCGTGATTTGCATTTGCTTTACAGCGATACTCATTTCCATACCCTTGAGTGTGAACCCAGATAATGATTTAAACACTGTATAGAGGCTCACACCTTCAAGATCAGCACTTGAGAAGATAAAGCAAGAGAACACTTCGACTAAGGAATTAGGAACTAGCTAGAACACAGAAAGATCCTACATTAAAAAAAAAAAAAAAAAATGAGAAAAAAACTCCTAAGAGCGAGTGCGATGGCTGAGCAGGTAAATGTGTCTTCCACCCGAGTACACTAGTTCAATTCCAGGATCCTCAGCAGTAGAAAAAGAAAGCCAGCTCCTACAAGTTGTTCTCTGCCCTCCACAAGCACAAAAATGCATGCACATACACAGATAAATAAATGTAATAATAAAAAAATAAAAAAGGAGAAAACAATCTTCACATGTCCTCATGTTTTTCCATTAGAAAAATCCAGGACACAGTCAGACAGTTTATGCTCTATAAGTTTACCTGAGGAAATATTGACAATTTCTTTAACAATGGCATCCTGGGCCTCCTCATACTCGCCTTTGTTCTTAGTATATTCTTCATTTAAAGAGGATAATTCACTGCAAATCAAAGCATCATTAAAAGTATCAAAATGCCTGCCAGAAATAATATGCATTACACAAAATATATCCAGATTCATCTTACAAAGCATCTGAACAATGAAAATTACAGGTTAAAATAAAAAGTGAGTTAGAGAATTGAAAGTAGACTTAGCAACAAATGCTGACATCAAAGAAAAGGGATGACCCTGGCTGGTGAGGCTGCAGACAAGTTCATCTCAAGGACACAGATGCAATGTATGTGTGCACCCTGCACACACGCGCGCACACACGCGCGCGCACACAAAAATAAGATGTAGACGTTTTTAAGGAGAAAAATTATCAAGAGCAAAACGTGGGATGCAGGGAAGTGGACAAGCTGGCCAAGGCGACAAATCTGAACCTGGCCATGGGCCTAAAAGCAGCACAAAGATTACTATGGAATATGCAAATAGAAAGAATTAAAGAAAAGGTGTGAGCATGTAATAAAGAGACCCTGCTGAAGAGCTGAGCTACAGAAGAGGTGGGCTGCTGCCGATCATACAGGCCATAGTCTAAGATCTTATTCTGATAATGGATACACATTGAGCCTTTTAAGAAGAAAAATGAGGGTCTGAAGAGATGGCTCAGCAGTTAAGAGCACTGCCTGCTCTTCCAGGTCCTGAGTTCAATCCCCAGCAACCATAGATGGCTCACAACCATCTACCGTGTGATCTGATGCCCTCTCTGGCATACAGGTGTACATGCAGATACAGCACTCACTTCCATAAAATAAGTAAATCTTTAAAAGAAGAAAATGATATGATCAAAGTCAGATACATAAGCAAGCACTCCTCTTTTCCACAACTTGAAGACAAATGGATTCTTCGTAACTTTTAGCACCATGTGGCCAGTCATTCCAATCTCTTTTATCTAAATATCCCATAGGTTCTGTCTTTATGTAACCTAAGAGGTATTTTATTGAAACAGGAGTGATACAATGTTATTAGAAAAACACAAGTTATATTAAGAGCTAGGTTTCAGTATATAGCAGTATTACTAGCATGTAATAGGAACTGACATTTATTGGATCTATGAAGGGAAGAAATAAACATACCTGTCCTATTTTTTTCAGAAAATCGTTATAAGGAACTATTACACCATTTTCATAACTGGTGTGTCTAACACACCTAGAGCAACATCAGCATACAACACGAGTTGTTAATACAGGGCTGAAGAGATGGCTCAGTGGCTAAGAGCTGCTCTACAAGATCCAGGTTCACCCATATGGTGTCCCACAATTGTCCATTAACTCCAGCTCCAGGGGGAGGGGGATCTGACACATTCTTCTGGCTTCCAACAGGCATGCACAGAGCACAAGACAGAACACCGGTACACTCAAAAAAAGTCAACAGACAAGAGTGGGTCCCATATATATGTTTCCTGTACGGGGAACACTAAGGAGTAGTAATAGCAAGGCAGGCCACGGGTTCTAGAACAGCACAGGAGGAAGGTACTGCTCTTCCCACGGGACTTCTAGGAGTGCCTGTCCTGGCTAACAGTGCTGAAATATCTACTAGCTTCTTGGGAGAAGGTAAAATGTGACTCTTAGTTGATACTTTTTCATCAATAGACAATAAAATAAAGTAAAACCTCTTTGTCAAAGACAATACTTTTACCAGAGAAGCCACAACCAAAATCTTAAGAGTATGACAGGTCTCGGACCTGTTGGTAAATTTAACACCATTTTTCTGGATATCGACTGTGCTGAAGTTCTTGTTGTTACGAAGGACTTTCTCTTCCTTGCAGGTTACACGAAAATAATATCCAAACTGTGCACTGGAGTCCAATTTAATCTGTTTGCCAGGGTCCAGTCCTTTACGATTAGAAAGAAAAAACTTAGGTCATAAATACATGCAGCCACTTTTCGATGTAAATGGTCAAAACCACATCTGATTAGTGCAACACACATATTACAAGACAACATACTAGACATTATGATGAGCTCTTTGGCAAAGGTCCAAATCCCTTCATTGGGAAACTGTGTACACTATACCCATGGAGTCCTTAACCTCTCTATAAATGCTGGCTTCTGACATGGAAAAAACTGCCTTTCATATGCATAAACCCACCCACGATACCAGTGGAAGGGCACCGGTGGGGGGGGCACTGGCGGTGGGGGGCACTGGCGGTGGGGGGGCACATGCTGTTTCAGATGTTGGAGGTCTATGAAAATGGATATGGAAAAACCCATGCTTAAGGGGTTTTGCGTAAGATTTCTTTTTCTTTGTTTTTAAAGATTTATTTCTTTCATGTATGTGAGTATACTACAGCTGTCTTCAGACACCCCAGGAGAGGGCATCAGACCCCATTACAGATGGTTGCTGGAATTGCTCAAGACCTGTGGAAGAGCAATCAGTGCTCTTAGCCATCTCTCCAGCCCTGCATAAGATTTCTTGACTTATTTTTTCTCACTTTATCTATTTGTATGTGGAGTATGTGGAATTGTGTACCGTGGCTCAGTGTAGCGCTCAGAGGACAAACTATAGGAGCCAGGTCTCTTGCCACCAAGCGGGTCCTGGTCCACGCTCGGTAGCTAGGCTGTTGTCAGTGTTCTACCTGCTAAGCCATCACCCAGGCCAGGCTTCTCCTTTTAACCGAAGAATGTTTGAAAACAAGGGTAGAATTAAAAGTGGGCAAATGCAATTTCTAAACAAAAGCCTGACTCTGACAAGGAGACACTAGAAAAAGTAGGATATATTCTTAAGCACAGAAAATTTCACAGAGCAAATAATGATTTGCTAGCTAAACTTTATATACCTAAGATCTGTAAAATTTTCTATCACGGCCTCTGCTCATAATTTTTCTCAAAGTAATATGAGACCACACTTAAAAAAAAAAAATACTAGGTACAAATTTAAATTTGTTGGCTGAAAAACAGCAACTGAATTTATTAACAAAAACTATAGACAGACCACATTTGCAGAGAAAGGACAGCAGAGAGCCATGCATAAATAAAAATAAGATTTTAATAACAGAATCACAAAATGTTCACAGGGAATCCAGCAGTTACATCTGCCATCAGCAATGACTAGTCTCTGAGCAAAGCGCATATCCTCTCCTCTTGGGGTGAAAAGAGAACGGACTCGGAGACACCATGGACAGAATGACCCTGCCCTCCAGATCGCCTTACCGAGACCCCGGGCTGCACTTATCAAGGTGGACTGCATCTTCTTCTCCAGGCCATCCATGACCTCTCTTAGTTCACTCAGGTTAGGGTCAAAGGAAGGCTTCACAAGGAACTCGTGGTTTTCCACCTACAGAAGGAGTGAGGGCTAGATAAATCATACAGACAGACAGGTGAAGACAGACCTACAAGGCAAGATGCTTCTTCTGCCTAACCTGCTCCATGCTGGCAGGAGCGGCCATCCCTAACATACTCGGCCAATATTACGAAGAACCTTCTACTTATTAACAAACTTTAATAGGAGCATAAGAGTTCTAGATACGCAGGAATCACCCACGGGAAGCAGATCCGCAGTGCATGGTGCAGCTGACGCCAATGCTACCCTATTTGCATTTTCCTTAAGGATTACTAAAGAACGTTCAGTATTCAAAACCATCACTACATCATGCTTTTCCCAAACCAGAGATCTACCTTAAGAACCTCAACAGCTTCAATTCAGCACAGCACTCGACTCCCAATGCCTACCCCAAAAAACCACTCCTACAAATCTGAATCTAGCTAGTGCAGGCAAGGTGGCTCATGGGTAAAAGAACTTATAACTGCCAAGCCTGGCGACCTGAGCTCCACCCCTGGAACCCACGTGGTACAGGGTGAAAAATGACTCGCAGAGCTGCCCTCTATCTCCACAGCTGTGCCATGCACGGTACACCTGTACCACCCTCCCACAAACAAACACACGTACACACACACACACACACACACACACACACACACACGCACGCACGCACGCTCAAAACCTGTGTGACTGCTAAGTGTGGTGGCAGTTGTCCTTAATCCTAACACTTAGAAGGCAGAGGCACGAGAATCTCTCTGTGAATTCAAAGTCAGTCTAGTCTACATAGTGAGTTCTAGACCACTCAAGTTTACATAGGGACATGATAACTAAACATGAATGAATGAATGAATGAATGATCTTAAAATTTTTCTTCAAACTAAAGTCCAGCTGAGGCACTAGGGGATAACTCACAGGTAAGAGCACATTCTAAGCCCAGATCCCCAGTAACCACATAAAAAGCCAGCCATGGCTTTGCGCTCCTATAACCCCTGAACCAGACAGGGACAGACAGATCCCCAGAGCCCACACATTATACCACACATGCAAAATCAATAAATACAATTCAGCCGAGCATGGCAGTGCACACCTGTAATCTCACCACTTGGGAGGCAGAGGCAGGAAGAACAGGCGTTCTGGGTCATCCAGGACTATGTACCAAGTTGGAGCACGGCTCTGGTTACATGAGACCCTGTCTCAAAACCCCTAACGTTCATCAACATTTCATGGTTTTTTTGTTTGTTTTTGAGACAGGATTTTTCTGTGTAGCCCTGGCTGTCCTGGAACTCATTTTTTCAATTAGGCTGGCTTCGAACTCACAGAGATCTAACTGCCTCTGCCTCTCAAGTGCTGGAATTAAAGGTGTGCACACCAACACCCAGCTCAAAACTTCATGATTTAATGGCATATTTTAGAGGGGAGCGAGAATGTTGGGATCAAACCCAGCCATGCACTCTTAAATGCTGTCTTTGTAAACTGCTCCTATGCTACTGCTTTGGAGGCAGGGTCTCACACGGTAGGTCTCGCTGTAGACTGGCCTTGAACTTGGAGATCTGTTTGCCTCTGCCACCAGAGTACTTGGGAGTAAAGGTATGCGGCACCGTGCCTGGCTTTTTTATTATTTACCAGCTATATTATTAACCAGCAAGAAAATGTAATGAAAAATGGATCTCATTTTTAAAAGCAAAGACAAACATGGAATTTTCAAGTCTTTATTATATAGAGACCTTTAAAAAGACAATTTATTTGAACATTAAATAGAATTGGTTTCAAGTAAAGGAGCAAACCATGGAAACAGAAACTTAAATGTTAATAGCTCATCAAGCCTAGTGACTGTTCTTTTTTTTTTTTTTTTTTTAAAGCAAATGACTAAACTTTAAACAAATAAAATTACAAAGGAACGTTTTAAAAAGACGTCTATCTGTACGAGACATTAAAAGTTATTAAATAGACAATTATACATAAAAGCTTAATATGAGAGTCAATTTTCTAAAACAAGATGACAAAAACATATTCACTAAATAAGGCTGAGACAAATTGCTCCTAATTATTATCCACTTAATCAGAGTACATCTTCACGTTCCTAAAGTGAACTACGCAAGCAGAAAAAAAATCAAATTACAGAAAGCTAACGGAAAATGAATAAAATATTTAAAATAAAACATGTTCCAGCTAGATAAAATATTAAAAGCTAAAATTCTGAATAGATCTTTTTAAAGATGAAAGGTATACCACAGCTTTACCAAAAACATAAAAACATAAACGTTTTTTGTCAGGGCACGCCTCTGCATAGAAGGAAAGTATTAAGGTCATTAAATGCAGGCTTAAGCACCTACAGAGAGCAGCAGAGCAACTGGAGAGGAAAGGGCGGTAACAAAGGACATGAATATTTAAACAGCCTTGAGCTGCTCTACAGTAGCTTCCCCATGCAGGCAGCCATTCCCCCAGCTTTTTTCCTGCCTCCTGCCCCCACCTAAGACACTAGGGAGGCTTCCCAAAATCACACACTCAGCCACACCTGCTGCTGAGAGTGAAGTTGATAGACGTTTAAAAAGAGCAGTGACCAGGCACACTGACACACATCTTTAATCCTGGCATTCAGAAGACAGAAGCAGGAAGATCTCTGGGCTCAAGGCTAGCCTGGTCTATAGAGAGAGTTCTAGGACAGTCAGGGCTACACAGACAAACCCTGTCTTGAAACACAAAACAAACAAAAAAGGTAGGGGGCGGGGCAAAATGCAACGAGACTTGGATATGTTTACTGACCCAGCTATTCTACTGGAAATGCATGGAGATGATGAACTAGAAGCAAAATAAACACACAAGCCAGATAAAGCCTTCATACAGGTTTCTGATAAAGCCTCTGTACAGTTATCTTTACAGCACAACTTGAAGACACAGAATTTGCATAACTCATCAATAGAACAGAGTATGAATAGTCATCTAAACATATAATGAAGATTATCCAGAAATAAGGATCAAGACAATTACGGGGGTGGGGGGGGGGCAATGCCGTCAAGGAAGATTCTAAGTATGCGACATAATTTGCTTCTTCCAGTGAAGAGGCAAAGCAGGGGCAGGCCAAGTTCCTGTCCTCAACACAGAAAAGTAATGGTGTGAGACAAATCTCACATCAGGAGGGCATCCTTACCTCCTTCCTCAGATGAGAAAAGAGAAGCACTTCCGAACGCTGCCAGAGGACCGACTGGAGATGGAGCTGGGCAGCTCCTCTCACAGAGGACCCAAGCTCAGTTCCTACGCTCACGGCACCCACATGGAGGTACCACATGGGGCTCAGAACCACCTATAGGTAGAGTTCTAGAGGATGCAATGTCTCTTCTGACCTTCTCTGGCCCCTGTACCTGCATGCTGCACATATACACTGAGGCACACACACATAAATAAGTATGTAGCACATAAATGTTTAAAACAAAAATAGGAGAGCTTCAGGAGAGCTAAGAAAACAGGGGGCGATGGCCTGGCCTCAGATGGAACTGAAGTGGCTGCTGAAGTGGAGGACTAGGACACAGCCCGTGGGCCACCGCCCAGAGGGCATCTGAACCTTAGTCACTGTTCTTCAGACAGTACCACCCACCTTGGCACTACAACAAGCCACTGGATCAGCAGAGGTGACAGACAGATGAGCAAGGAGCTCACAGGGGGACGAAAAGACTGAGAAAGGTAGCGCTGGGCCGTAGCCAAATCACTAAAGGGCTCATCTGAAACCTAATTACCAATTCTGAAAGAGCAGAAAACCTTTACAGAGGATACATATCAAAGGATGAAGGAATTACAAAACAAATAAATATAAAAGATACTAAGATTGTTAGGTTTTATGTATTTTCCTACTTTATGTATGTGAGTGCTTTGCCTAGTAGTGTCTGTGTACCGGGTGTGCTTTGGTGACCTTGGAGTACATGGAATCTCCTGGGACTGGAGGTACAAACAGACATGAGCTGCTCTGCCTGTGGTGCTGGAAACCAAAGCTGGGTAATTAAAGAACATGAACGTGAACTGCTGAGTCAGCTCTCTAGCCCAGAGTAGTTTTTAGACAATTACGTTATAAAAGCTCCACTACCCCAGAAGTATTAGATAAAATATTATAAGATGTTTTTCCAAACAAATGATCAGTTGGAGAAAATTCCATCTAAGTGATGCCAAGTGAAGATGCTCCAACAGAAAGCCAGGGAGATTATGTCAAAGTCTACTTCCTGCCAGACACGGTTCCCCACAAGCCTTTAACCCCGCATACCGGAGGCAAAGCAGGTAACGCTGTGCACGAGGACAAACTTGCCTATCTATACACAGCCAGTTCCAGGATGGCCAGGGGAGACCTATTTTGTTGTTTTTTAAAAATAAATCCTGACTAGTTTTATATCATTTGACACAAGCTAGAGTCATTTAAAAGGAGGAAACTTCAATTGAGAAAACTGCCCCATAAAAGGCGGCTTTAAGGCATTTTAATAATTAGTGATTGATGGGGAGGGCCCAGTCCATTGTGGGCGGTGCCATCCCTAGGCTGGTGGTCCTGGGTTCTATAAAAACACAGGTTGAGCAAGCCATGATCAGCAAGCTAATAAGGCCCTCCATGGCCTCTGCATCAGCTCCTGACTCCAGGTTCCTGCCCTGTTTGATTCCTGTCCTGATTTCCTCCAATGATATGAAAGTGTAAGCCAAATAAACCCATCCCTCCCGGAGTTGTTTTGGTCATGGTGCTTTTCACAGCAATGGTAACTGAGACTCAGCAATAAGGAGACCTTGCAGCTATCAGCCCCTGGAGGAGCGAAAGCAGAACCCCCTCTCCCTAACCATGGAGTTGGGTGGCAAGTGTCTCCAGTTTATGCTGGCAGACAAAAGGACGCTAGCCACTGGCTTTTTACGGCCCTTGTTTCTACTGTGATCTAAGCAATAGCTCTTTTGGTTTTTTTGTTTGCTTGTTTTTCCTTAGAACTGAAGACAAAGCCAACTTTTCCTGCTTCCCTCAGAACCAGGCATGGGGTTGTAAGTCAATCCAGGCCACGAGAGTGTGAACAAGAGCAATGTGTACCACTTCCAAAATAAAGACACATTTCAACCGGCTGGAAAGAGGGTTAGTCACCTGCAGATGAAACCACGCGACAGTGCTGCAGCATGCCCCCACCACAGGAGTTGCTCGCCTGCCGCCTGCCCTACTAGCCTGGCGCTGACACCCCAGCTGTCGTGGTGAAAACTACAGCTCTCATCTCAGTAAAAACCAACACAACACTTCCATTCTTATTTGTTTTTCTTCTTTAAGCCACCAGCATTCACTTATGCATCTTGTTTTAAGTTCATTCATCCCAGTAGATCTGGAAAGCCCCAGGCTGAGAAGGAACCCTGAAAGCTCCTCTGCACACACCTTTAACCCCAACACTAAGTAGGCCGGTGACTGGGAGTTGGGAGCCAAGCTGGTCAAGGACAGGGAAGATGTCTACGATTACACAACATTCAGCTAAGTGAGAATTTACACATGTAAAATGCACTAGGGAACAAGCCACCAGGACACACATGCACACGCATGCACAAATACAAAGGTTCAACAGGAAACAGCAGACAACCTCGGACCCAAGAGAAAGCTAGAGGCAAAGAAAGCTCAGAGACAGGGCATACATAGCACACCATACGCAGCATCTGAGTTCATTCCCCAGTACCAAACTTCAATTAATTAACCTTAGATATGGAAAAATAAATATTTAAGACATTTAGGGAGTATTTTAAAAATGCCTACTACTTAAGATAGTAGGAAGTTAAAATTGAACGGAATGAATGAATACACACATACATACAATCACTGGAGGAAATGCTTACTGAAGAGAGCTGCACTGACTATGGCAGACGACCCAGCCTGTGTCCAACTGTAGTCCAGGCAAGAGAAAGGAGGAGCTCCGGCAGGGTTCAACACTTAATGGTGGCTGTGTGGCCTAGCTTGACACCTGAGAAGAGGGAACCCCCTCAATGAGAGCACGCCCCTGAGGGCTGGCCCATAGGCAAGGCCGTGGGAGGATGGCTGATGTGTAAGGTGGGTGGTGCTGCCACCCCTGGACAGTAGCCCTGAGGCATATAAGAAAGTAAACTGAGCTAGTGAGGAGCAAGCCAGTAAACAGCATTCCTCCACAGCCTACTGTAATCTGAGGTGAAACAAACTCTTCCAGTCATGGTCTTTATCACAGCACCAGGGGGCAAGCTAAGACTGTTAGTCCTCCAGAACTGAGCAGAAATATGAACTGGCTATGAAGAAAAGAAACCCTGGGGCTGGCAAGCTAGCTCAGCTGGTAAAAGTGCTTCCAAGTTTAACTCCAAAGGTCTAGATAGTGGAAAACACTGACTTTCTGGGCCTGGAGAGATGGCTGTTCTTCCAAAGGTCCTGAGTTCAAATCCCAGCAACCACATGGTGGCTCAAAACCATCCCTAATGAGATCTGATTCCCTTTTCTGGGGTGTCTGGAGACGGCCAGAGCAAGAGGGACCGGAGTGAGAAGAAAAAGTGTCTAAAGACAGCTACAGTGTACTTACAATAAATAAATCTTTTTTAAAAAAAAAAAAAAAAAAAAAGAGGGCTTATGACTCTTACAGAGAGAGGACCACCAACATCAGGTAAATCACAACCACCTCGAACTCCAGTTCTAGGGGACATAAAGCCCTCTTCTGGCTTCCTCAGATACCTGCATGCACATAGAAAAGACACAGGCATGCGTGTACACACACACACACACACACACACACACACACACACACACACACACCCTAAATTAAGTGAATAAAATTTAAAAAAATAAGATTTCTGTAAATTGTCCTGATTGTAATTTGGCATTCTCCCTCCCCCTCCCCCCCAATAAATACAAGTGTGAAATAAACCTCTGTATACATAGAAATAACACCTGGAACTGAAGCATGCTAATCAACAAGACAGACCTCAGCACACTATAAACACTACAAACGTGGAGCCAAGCGCCTAAAGCATTCTCAAACAGCAGGAGTGTTTCTCAAGCAAATAAAAAACCCGACCAGGACAGTCTAATAAACGAATTTCAAATTTAAACCCAACAATTACTGTGTAGAATGGAAATAAACCCAAGGGCTTAAAAGCACAGAGCTAAACGTATTAGCCAATAATGAAGCAATGTAATTTGCTATCAGGTGTCCTAAGGGTCTAGTAATTTTTCAGTGTGAAGATAGAGACAGGCTTTTCACTTTGATGAGAACAAAAGCTAGGCATGCAGGCACACTTGTACTCCCTCCACCTGAGAGGCAAAAGCGGTTAGAGCTACAAGTTCTCGCCAGTGAAATCCAGGCTAGGCAGAGCTATGCAATAAGACCTGGTCCCCAAAACCACACTAATGGAGAGAATACACGAAGGAGACAACTTCCCAGCTAGTCAGTTTATCCAGTCAGCTGGGGAGAGCACAGAAAAGAAAACTTCTTTCCCCTCCTTCATTTTTGCAATGCTGAGAAACAAGCCAACGGCTCTGCACTCCGTCAGGCAAGCGCTGCCAGGGCTAACCCCAATCAATACAACAGTGAGTAGCTGCAGGCTAAGCTCACACCTGAAACCCTACACAAAGGGCTAACGTGGGAGTTACAGACAGTCCAAGCTACGCAGTGAGGCTGCCTCAGGGAGACAATGGGCAAGGAAGAAGAATCACAAAGCAATCTGAGAAACCACAAAATATGTAACAAGCCAGTACTCCTCCTGAAGGTGCACGGGAAGCCAGATACAGTTTAGCTCAGTGGTTAGATGCTTGCACAGTGTACTTACACAAGATCCTGGATGCAACGTCCAACACTGCCAAGAAAAAGCTCACATACCCTTCCCAAATAAACCTAGGCATAAGTTTTCAAACTTAAACCCTAAAGACTCACAAAAGCTGGGAATTCTTTATCATGTAAAAAACTAAGCATCACCGGGCAGTGGCGGCACACTCCTTTAATCCCAGCACTTGGGAGGCAGAGGCAGGTGGATTTCTGAGTTCGAGGCCAGCCTGGTCTACAGAGTGAGTTCCAGGACAGCCAGGGCTACACAGAGAAACCTTGTCTCGAAAAACCAAAAAGCTAAAAAAAAACAAAACAAAACCAAAAAAAAAAAAAAAAAAAAAAAAACCACAACTAAGCATCACCTTTTCTATTAGACAAAATCAAATCCAAGGCAAAAAGCTATCACTAAAGAAGGCACGCCGAAAAAGTGGTGAGGTTCAACATGTAAGAATCGCACATGACTCGCCCCCACTCAGCCGGTGAATCAAACTGAGTAAATTACTCCTTTCTAAAGCTGTGGGGTGCACTAAAGGGAAATATAATCTCATAACACATGACAAACTTCTACACATGCTGTGTCCACCACTTGACCACACACGAATAAATGTCAAACAAAAAAGGGGGACTGGAAAAATGGCACAGTGGTTAAGAGTGCTTGCTGCTCTTCAGAGGACTTGGGTTTCCAGTGACACTACCAGGCGGCTCATGACCACCTGTAAATCTAGCTCCAAAATCTAGCTCTTCTGGCTCTACAAATACACATACACATAAAACAACAACAACCAATGATAAAATAATAAGAGAGCACAAAAATGGTAATGTTTGAAACTCATGAAAGAGAAAGAAAACCCAGGAGGATTTTTAAATCTTTTTTTTTTTTTTTTTTTTTTTGGTTTTTTTTTGGTTTTTTGAAACAGGGTTTCTCTGTGTAGCCCTGGCTGTCCTGGAACTCACTCTGTAGACCAGGCTGGCCTGGAACTCAGATATCCGCCTGTCTCTGCCTCCCAAGTGCTGGAATGAAAGGTGTGCGCCACCACTGCCCAGCAGGATTTTTAAATCTTAAGTTCTCCGTAAAGCTGACCTCCAGGGAGAAGGAAATGCGAGAAGCACAAACATTTTAACAAAGAACACGCCTTCAGCAGGTACAGCAGCAGGGGGTCAGTAGCACGGCTCAGCAAGGAAAGGTGCTGCTGGCCAAGACGGACAACCTGAGTTCAAGGTGCAGAACCCACATGGAAACTGACTCCTTCAAACTGTCCTCTGGTCTCCACACTCATATGTGTACACGCACACGCACACACACACACACACACACACACACACACACACACACAGAGGAATGTAATTTAAAAAATAATAACTGAAAAAATAAAACCAAGTAGAGCCGGGTGAGACTCACCAGAAGCACCCAGGAAATGCTGGTGGCATGTGATGCCACAGGATCAGATACAACAAGTAGCTGAAACTCACCTAGAAACACTCTTCCTGCTGGCTAGCCGTCACAGTACAGAAAGTGCTATGCAGGGTACTTTGAGAGGAAAGCCATCAATGAATTTCACTATTAGTGGACACTGCATACCGCGATATTCATCACCAAGCAAGGTCTGCCCACTGGTGCACCAGCGGTGTCCTAGTTAGGGTGACTACTGCTGAGATGAGACACTATGCGGATTACACTTCCACAGTGTAGTCCACCACTGACAGAAGTCAGGGCAAGAACTAAAACAGGGCCGGAACCTAGAGGCAGGAGCTGATGCAGAGGCCATGGAGGAGTGCCCCTTACTGGCTTGCTCTCCATGGCTTGCTCAGCCTGCTTCCTTATAGAACCTGGGACGCCATCCCAGGGATGGCACCACCCATAATGGGATGGGCCCCTTCCCAACAATCACTAGTTAAGAAAATGTTCTACAGGCTGATCTTATGCAGGCGTTTTCTTACTCAAGGTTCCTTTATCTAAGGTGTTTGTGTCAAACTGACATAAAAATGACCACCAAGATCAGCATGAAGTTTTGTGGGGATAACCAACTGCTTTCTGATTGGATCTGAGGCCTAATCCACAGGAGGGAATACCTGCCAGGTACTATAAACCTGGTCAGAAGACTTCAACTAGGGAGATCCTGGCCTTAGGGGAGGGATAACTACTACTGTTGTTTCCCTAAATGGACACATCAAACTGACTGTTCACCATTTACACCCAGATCAGTGGTGCCCTGCAGCGTGGCCAGAGAAGCTTCTCTGTAGTGGGCAGTAGGTAAGGCGTATCATGTCATTCAAGTGATGACAAGTGTTTACTGAGTGCTCAGACCTAAAGAGGGTGTGTGTGTGTGTGTGTGTGTGTGTGTGTGTGTGATGCACACACGCACAGTGGAAGGTAACTCAGGTAACATCATGGGAGGGGGTGGGTGGTAAGAATGTAAGAGCCAGAGGAAGGAGGAGTGCTGGGTGCTAGAAATGCTTTCTGGACAGACTCGGCCATTGCTCTCACAGCGGGTATGATTAGCTAAGTCATAGTGTCAAGCCAGTAACATTCCAGCATGGATGCAGGGGGCTCATGGGGATCCTTCTACCTGAGGCACCACTGGCGGTTACAGCTGTTAGAGAACAGCATCCCTGAGCACGCAGGCAGGAGAAACTAGACCCAGAGCACTACTGAGAAAAGGAAGGTAGGGGGTGGGTCTGTGTGTGTGTCTGTAGGAACGGCTGAGCTCTGGCTGAGCACCGGCTGCTCTTCCAGAGGATCCAGGTTCAATTCCCAGCACCCACATGACAGCTCACAACTGTCTGTAATTCCAGTTCTAGAGGATCCGACACCCTCACACAGACATATATGCAGGCAAAACACCAATGCACATGAAATAAAAATGAATTTAAAAAGAGAAAAAAAAAAAAGGAAGACACTCTCTTTTCTCCCTTCGTCTCTGTCGTCCCTTCTTTGCCCCTGCCTCCACAATAAACCTCTCTCACGTGGAAAAAAGAAAAAAGGAAGACATGACAATGAAGACCAAGGGTATCTTAGGTTTCCATTGCTGTGAACAGACGTGATGACCAAGGCAACTCTTATAATGGCGAACATTTAATTGGGGCTGGCTTACAGCTTTAGAGGTTCAGTCCATTATCATCATGGTGGGAAGCATGGCAGTGTGCAGGCAGACATGGTGCTGGAGGAGCTGAGAGCTCTACATCTTGATCTGAAGACAGCCAGGAGAGCACTGACTTCTTCCGCACTGGGCAGTTTGAGCACCAGGAGCCCTCAAAGCCTCTCTACACAGTGACACACTTCCTCCAACACAGCCACACCGCCTAACAGTGCCAGCCACTTCCCATGGGCCAAGCATATTCAAACCACCAGAGGGGAGTGGAAAG
Source organism: Uromys caudimaculatus (assembly GCA_028551405.1). Lineage (NCBI taxonomy): Eukaryota > Metazoa > Chordata > Mammalia > Rodentia > Muridae > Uromys > Uromys caudimaculatus. The sequence goes on from CM052705.1 coordinate 17,828,119, forward strand.
AAGTATCTGCATTGGATATGTTCAAAATAAACTGTATACATGTATGAAATTGCCAAAAAATCTTTAAAAATTAATATAACTCATTGAAACACCAAGGAAACTATTTAGTTTTGTAAAAATCAATGCCTTCTTGAATTTTGGCTTAGGATAGTTCTGATCTACACTTATTTCTAAAATAGTGGAAAAAAAGAGGACTTACAGAAAGTAGCCACAGAAACACTTACTTGGGGGGTGGGGTGGGGGAAGGGCATAGTGAGCAAGCCACTGTGTAAATGAGATCCTACATCACATGAACTTCTAAGCACAGCTGGACACAATCAGGCTTTCAACACTCGAACAACTGAGAGTCCCTGAAGCATTTCTGAAAGTGGTTCTAAAAATGTAATCCGAATGCCTAAATTCAGTTCAAATATCTGCGATGACGTGACTTGAACCTGCCTTATAACCTGAGATCCGGTTAAGGTGTGTCTAGGACTGTGATTATTTAAGACAGTTCCACACTATGAACTGTGAGTCTCCCAGTTATGGTGACTGAGGAGTAACTGCTCCTGGCCACAGCCCTCCTCCCGGCCTGCACTGCTCACACTTAAACGTACCCCCTCCTGGAGGAAGTTGATGTGAGCGTTACAGCTTGGATGGAAAGGTGTCCTGGCAGTAGGGAGCCACAGAACACCACAAAGTCACACTGCACAACAAACCTCACCCAAGACGTACTGGGAGGGAACCCCAGGAGGGTGGCTGCCGCAGGGGAATGGGCAGAGCACGGGCCTAATGAAGTTTCTTGGCAGAAATTCAGCTTTCCAGAGTGGTTGAGGACTGGGAACTATGTGGCCTGATTTGAGGGCAAGCTCAGGGACTGGTGAGATTTGTTTCCTACAGGGAAGGGCCCCAGCAGAGGGAGGGGGGACGGCCTGGCCTCAAGAGGTCAGGATCCAGAGTAGTCTAGAAGTCTAGATGAAGGTCTCTGGAGATGGGCTTACAAGCCATCCCTTGCCGCTCAAGTTAGCATGAACAGCCTTTCTGGCTCTGGAACGGCTACTAGTAGCAGTTGAGCTAACATCCTGAGCCCCACCATTTGCCATTCAGAGGTTTGCTCCACTGAAGCAATCAGCCAACCGGCAAAGACTGAAAAACGGGCACTGCCAGATCTAAAATCAATCCCCAGACAACCCCAGACTGTCTGCTGCAAATTTATCTGAACTGGGTCCGTCTCAGGACTTGCCTAACACACCTGGTTCTTTGCTCTGTGGCCTGACGTCAGTATATTCTAGATAACCCATCTAAATGGTCACCTGCAGGCACTCTATAAATTGCAATACGCTCCATGACTGTGAAAATGTCTGCACAGGGCAAGTGGACTGAACTCCCTTACGCTAAAGTTTTTTAGGAACTGCTCTTCTGTAGCCAGTTCCTGACAGCCCAAGTCTTGTTGGCCAGGGTTGCAGCACCCCAAACGGCTGGCCTTTTATCCAGGAACTTGGACCCTGAGTCACCCCCTAAGACTGAGCTGCCTGAGTCACTGGCTCCCCCACCCCTTCTTCCTGGCTCTCCTCCCGCTGCTCCTTCTAACTTACCACCTCTCCTGTACCAACCTCCTCCCCATTCTCTCCCCTCCTCCATGCCTACTCTGCCCCCTACCCCTTCTATGACCCCACAACCCACACCCTGGTCTGCCCCAAAAGGATTCTCCCCTGTGGCTTCTTACAACACAGTCCGGCAGACTCCAAGAGGTGGCAAGAGCTGAGGCTTGTTCCAATTCCCGTGCCTTTCTCCCATGCTTCTTCTCTGCTAACCTATCCACCTATATTAAAGAATTCCACTACCTTTGCCAGGCCTACGGTCTCTGATCTGTATGTTATACAGGGTTCCACTCTCACTCCAGGGGAAAACGGGTGGGTTCGGGCAGCTGCCAGGAAGCATGCAGACTAGACCCACCTCATAGGCAATACAGTCCCTGTAGGTGACAAGCCAGTGCCAGCTACGGAACCCAACTTGGATTACCAACTAGGTCAAGATGGCCACCAGAGGAGGGACCTTATGGCCTGTTGCCTCCTTCAGGGAATGGAGTTAGAGTCACCTAAAGGTGACTTTGGTAAGTTCTATGAAATCACACAACAATGACAAAAATCCCGCCATGATTCAATACACCCGCCTGGACCCAGCCTCCCCAGCAGAAGCCACGGTCCTCAATACCCATTTGATTTCTCAGTCATTGTAGAGAGAATATTTTCTGTACTGTATAGACGCATCACCTGTCAATTTAAAAACCTATGGCCTATAGCTTAGGCAGGAAATGGGAAGTGGGACATCCAGGGTGCAGAGAATTCTGGGATAGAGCCAGGCATGGGAAGATTCACCCAGGGAAGACGGAACAAGACAGAGGCATAGTACCTGAGCACAGGTAACTAGCCATGTAGCAGAATGTAGTTTAAAATAATTGGGTTGTCTAAGCTATGATCTAGTCAGAAAAGAGCCTAGCTATATGGCCAAGGTATTTGTAAATGTTTTTGAGTCGAGTCTTATTTCTGGGAGCATGGGACCAGGAAGTAGGAGAACGGGACCTAGCTTCTACAAGTCATAGCCACATAGTTGGAAAAAACTAAAAAATGTAGAGTATGGTTCTCAAACCCCCACACAGAAGTTGGTGAAAATGGCTTTTAAAGTCTTTAAAAGCATGAGAGGAGGTGGCAGAGTTTCCTGACAGGCTTGGCTACAGCAGAAAGCTACACTCTGCCAGGGGCCTGTTTCAAATGGGGCAACTGCCACAACCCTCAGTAGCCCATGAAGCCACGCCCGACCTGCTGGCAGCCTGGCCACTAGAAGTCAGAATGCCCCCATGTGGGCTTGTCTTCTGTGCCCAGCCACACTAGCACAGGCACCAAAGACCCTTAAAGCTCCTTGTCCTGGCAGAAGACCAATGGCTCCCAGACTCAGCGACCTCCAACACCCTCACCAAGCCAAGGGCAACGCTACAGGCAGCAGCAGGTAAGCCCACCTTGTTCCTGATGGACACGGGCTACCTTCTGTGTTTTAGCTTCATACTTGGGTCCCATGGTGCCATCACCAACTTCTGTTCCGGGGTGGATGGAACCCCTCCTGTACTCCTAAGACCCTGCTCTTCCCTGCGTTCTTGCAGGGTGGTTCTTCTCCAGCATTTCTGGTCGTGCCTGTCTGCCTGGTTCCTTTACTCCGCCGTGAAATTCTCAGCTGCTGGAGCCACCCTGACCCCCGTAACCTTTCCTGATTCCCATCTTCTTTCTCTCCTTGCCTCACAGATCTCTACCTCAGAGTTCCCTGTCCCTACCCTACAGATCCAGTCAACCCTCAAGTGTGGGATATCTCCACACTGGTGACTGCTACCCACCACCAGCCAGTCCTCATCCTCCTCTTCCTTTCCCTGCAGACCCCAGTTTCCTGTCTCTGAAACCCACCGCTGCGGTCGCAAGCCATTACCCACCTACTACCTCAGGGACTCCTACTGACTTGCCTCACAACACAGCCACCCTCCTCTCTCACATTCCTCTTCTGTCTTCCTGCTCTACCATTGTGGACCTAAAGGATCCCTTCTCTACTGTCCCCCTGCATCCTGACTTATCTTCTCTTTGCCTTCACCTGGAGGACCCTGACACACGGGCTTTGGGGCGGCTCACACAGACAGCTCTCCATCAAGGCTTCCAGGACAGTCCTCACTTTTCTGGCCAAGCTTTGGCTCGGGACCTCTCCTCCTTAGACCTTAATCCTAGCACACTTCTTCATTATGTAGATGACATCTTACTCTACAGCCCTTCCCTGTCTCTGTCCCAACAAAGCAGTGCTTCACTTCCCAGCTCTCTTGGTTCCGTGGGTTACTTGCTGTGTCTCTCCATCTAAAGCTCAGCTGTGCTCTCTCACTGCTGTGTACTTGGGCATCCAACTCAGCCCAGGGTGTTAAGACCCTCACCTCTGATCCAGTCCAAGCCTTCCGGGCAGACCACAGCAGACCAGATTCTTTCATTTTTGGGCCTAGTGGGGTTCTTCCGATACTGGATCACCAATTTTGCTCTTACCAATAAACCACTATACCAGGTAACCAGAGATCCCCACAGGTGTTAGCATTTTGTCTAAGATCCTCCCCACAGTTACCTGGCAACAGCCAGGTGTGCCTGACTCACTATAAAAGGGGCTGCTTGCCCCTCTGCTCTCTCTTGCTCTTGTTCTCTTGCCTTCTCTGTCCTCTTGCTCCTCCCCCCTCTCTCCACATGCTCATGGCCGGCCTCTACTCTTCCTTCTCTCTCTCTTTCTCTCTCTGCCTCTACTACCCTCTCAATTCCCCTCCCCATGCCCTGAATAAACTCCATTCTATACTATACCCACCGTGTGGCAGGTCCCTCAGGAGGAAGGGAAGCACCCGGGGAGACACCCTTCCCCACACCTGACTACACCTCCATCAAACACAGTCCTCCTCTCTTTATCTTTTTATAAAACACAACAGGGCCCCCACGCAGCAGCCACAGTCGGCTGTCACTTCTCTTTACTGGAGGATGCCCTCTTAGCAGCCTGCCCTGGCCCTCCAAACCCCACTTGCCCATACCACCTCTCTACAGAGGAGAGGAGTGACCACAGGTGTTTTAGCTCAACTAGCTGGGCCATAGCTTTTGTCCAACAGCTAGGCCCTCCATGTGTGGATGGCAGCCATGCTTGACAGCCTTAGCAAGGGTGGCAGAACTCACCAAGGAGGCCTTCAAGCTCAGCCTGATCCAGCCCATCATGGTAGACTCCGCCATCGACTCTCAGTCCTTGAGTCATTCCCCTCTCCCTCCCTGGGCCCTCATGGGTTCAAGCCTTTCAGCTCCTGTTTCTAGAAAAACCCCAAATGACCTTGACCTCCAGTCCTGCTCTAACCCTGCAACCCTCTGTAACCCTCCTCCTTGTCCCATTCCCCTAACACCCCATTCTCTTTCCTGCCCAAAGGCTATGGAGACCCGACACTCACCCTGGCCTGGTCTTCCAAACCATCCCTCAGAGCCCCAACTCACCCGCTCTGTGGATGGGAGCTCTTGCATAGACAGAAGCAAACCGCCTCCCAGTGGGGACCTCTTCACAGTAGGCCAGTTAACTGCCTTAACCAAGGCACTCCAAATAGCCAAGGGCCAACATCTCCACCAGTTCTAAGTTCGCCTTACTCAAAGCCCATACCCTCCCCTCCTCTTGTAAGGAAAGGGGCTTTTTCTCACCACCAAGGGCACAGCCATTGTCAATGGCCCCCTTACGGCCAAACTTTTGGAGGCTCTCCAACTCTCAGTAGAAGTAGCCATAATTCACTGCTGGGGACAGCAGATTTCCATTGACCCAGTGGCTCTGATTCAGTGGCCGGGAGTTTGGCTTCCAGCTCCTCCAGACCCACAGAGCACATGCTCTTCCTGACATCCTCCTACAAACCTCAGTACCTGCTGAGCTGGAGGAAATAACAAGTTCCTTGTCCACAGGAGCACACATTCCTGACATTTCTGACAGCTGTCCCAACCCCCCTCACCTGCAGTCGCCAGCCACCCCACCCCACCCAGCACTAGATAACCATACCTGGGTGAAAGTCCAGCATGCGGTAGACAGTCATTTTCCTTCACCTACAAACTGTAAAAAACTTCCCTACCATAGTCTGCCCTTGACTTCTTCAGTCTCATTGCCCGATGCCCAGGAGCTCATTCCCAAATAAACTTGCCTATTTTCTTTTAATTCAGCTCAAATTGTCTTATTTCTTTGGCAGAGAAAAGCTATTAATGGCAAATAAAAGGGCTCAGAATGTTGGCTCAAGTGCTACTGGTAGCCATTCGAAAGCCAAAAGGGAAACTGATTCTGATTAAATCAACATCAGAGTTCAAGAAACCAGGCCTCCCAGCGGGTTTCACTGGATCTAGCAATTCTAAATAAAACCCATCCTATTCCAGACTCCTTAAACATTGTCTTACTCTTTCCAGAACATGCCCACACCAACACGCGCGTGCGCGCGCGCACGCGCACACACACACACGCGCACACACACACACACACACATGATCTAATACGCCAAAATAAATCAAGGTCACATAGCACAAATTATCAACTCAAACAGATCTACAGGTACTAAGAACCCAAAGACTACAATTTGACCAACCAAACTGTTACCTTGATGCCAAATAATTTGAGGATATATTCCTTGCGTAGTCTTTCTATGGGTAGTTTAGCCTTGAGCTGGAGGGCAGCCTTGGTCAGAGACATAGTAAGAGCCTGTCTCAAAACACTCAGCGAGATGATGGAGAGACTGCTCAGAGGATAAGAGCACTTGATGCTCTTTCAGAGAATCCAGGTTCAATTCCCAGTACCACATGGTAACTCACAATCATCTCTATCTAGTTACGGTGATCAGATGTCCTTTCTGGCTTCCGTGGGCACCAGATACTCACACAATAAAGATATGCATGCAGGCTTACACTTACATGAAGAAAATGAAAATAAACAAACAAACAAACAAACAAACAAACAAAGCAAGCACCTATGCCTATTTTATACACAAGCTAACCTCCCCTCCCCAAAACAACTTTGTACAGGAGAAATAAAAATGCTTCCTTATATCCTGCTCACTCGTAACGTTTCTGGTTTTGAGCAGGAGTCTTACACTGAGTTTGAACTCACACCATCGTTCTGACACAGTCTCCTGAGAACTGAGAGTACATGAGCCACCCACCTCGGCTCAGTAACTAGAATTCCTTCTATCTTGATTAAAATGTAACGCACTTGAACACTCGGAACCACTATGACACCATTTCCTTTCCAGCTGGGAGAGCCGCACACCCTTGTCCTCCTAGCGTTAACATGGTAAGCTGAGGCAGGTGGATGCCATGTGCCAGGGTAGACAGAGGAAGCCCGATGCACTCAACAGGCATTGCTTCTGACGACTTCCGTCTTCACTGAAAAGGACTGGGGCTGGATGGAGCAGTGGTCAGACACTCGCCCACCACGTTAAAGGCCCTGGGTTCAATCCCCAGCACCACCTAGCAAGTCCACTCTTCCTTGTCTGTCACTAAGTTTACATCGACTGGCCACACAAAGTGCCAAAAATACAAACTCAAGACAAATTAGACATTTTTTAATATGATTTTTCTGTTTTGTTTCTGGTTACTTTTTCCTTTCCAAAAATACTTTGCTGTGGGAATTAAATGTAAATTGCATACCTGATCCATATCTAAAGTCGTTTCTATCATTTCTTGAAATTTTGAAAAATCAGAACGAAGATCAGTAAGAGGAGTCACAAAAACTGCCAACAACAATGCCTGGTGTCTTCCTAAAACAAAGCAGAAACAGAAATAAAAACAGCTCGTAACTGTTAAAATAATGAGTATCCTTTGAACCAGAAGGCACAAACTGTACAGGTCTCTAAACTCAATTCTACTTTTATGTTTTAACTCAAAAGTCATCTATAAACAGGGGACTACTGTGGTAGCGCCCAATGCCCCTACTACTAGAACACTGCCCACCCTGCATGTCTGTCGTCTCCTTCCGGATGATGTGAAAAGATTAATTATGACTAAATGAGCCAAAGACAAAGCCACTAAAATAAGATAAAACAAAAGCCTCTAATTTACATCCTAATTTCCACTAACAACTGGTGCTCCAATCAGCAGAGGCTGAATCAAGTTGAGTCTTTAAACTGGAACTTGGCTATTAAGAGCCACCTAGGAGAGTCAGGGCTGGTGCCAGTCCAGGCAGACTGCTCTGTGGCTTCCTCATCTGCAACATGGCGTCCTGAGCTCTGTCCTTGTCAGCTCCGTGGACTAACAATGCCGACTACCCAGGAGGTAGGTGCGCGCCTGAGATGACACAGCACACAGGCAGTGCTCCACAGACAGTCACTACACACTCCATCACTAGTCACTACCACTGCACACTGACAGTCACTACACACTCCATCACTAGTCACTACCACTGCACACTGACAGTCACTACACACTCCATCACTAGTCACTACCACTTCACACTGACAGTCA
>CM052705.1:17836218-17930379 GCA_028551405.1 Uromys caudimaculatus
TTATAATCACAACCAACTGTAACCTACTGACACTCAGACCCTAAGCAACACTCTGCCTACATAATGTCTGCTGCGTTACAAGGCCTGGCTCTCAATCTCTGCTTGGCTTAGGAGCTCCTGGTAAAAGGATGAATGGCAGCCAATCAAATCAGTGATGCTGGATCCTACAAAGCCCACCACCCCCACCCCCGCCGTCTCCATTAACATATTCAAGGGGATGGCAGTGTAGCCCTGTAATCCCAGCACTTTGGAGAAATCACAGGCTTTGAGGACAGCCTAGACTACACTATGAGATCCTGTCTTTAAAAATTAAAATCATCTCCAAGAATGAACCCTAGCAAGGATAACCACTTCGCTTTCCACGGTGTTAAGACAGACAAAGGGCACAAAAACATTTGCTAATACCTAACAACAACAAACACGGCCTGAGCCTTTAGTGCTGATTAGTAATCTAGCTGAAACTGCACTCCATTAAAAGCAAATAGCCTGCAGCAGCTGAGCGGTGGCACACACCTTTAATCAATCCCAGCACTCGGGAGGCAGAGGCAGGCAGAGCACTGAGTCTGGAGCCAGCTTGGTCTACCAAGTAAGTTCCAGTGTAGCCAGGACTACACAGAGGAACCTTGTCAGAGAGAGAGGGAGGGAGGGAGCATGGGAGGGACAGAGACAAAGGAATGAATGAATGAGTCTCAGAAATGAAGGCAATTTGTTTCTATTTAATACTTTGTCAGTTCAGGATTTGACGATTTTTGTGCAAGAACTTATGATTTCCACAAACAACTGTTTTTTTAGCTCATGACTTAGAAGAATTTCTAAGAATTCTCATGATGGGGCTGGTAAAGACAGTTCAGAAATTGAGAGCACAGGCTACTCTTGTAGCCAGAGGCCATGAATTCCATTTCTAGCCACCCACCCGCATGGTGGCAGCTCACAGTTCCAGGTTTAACATCCCCAGAGGGCACCAGGCACAAAAGTGCAATACGAAAAAGTGCCCCCACACACAAATTTTCCGTGGTATTACAAAAATACCTGTTACATAAAGAAAATAAAACAAAAATAGATGTTGCAGATCTGAGGCTCTCTCTTGTCATCCTCGGTGTCCCCTGCCCCCTCCAACACAAACCTCCTGGCACCTGCACTACCACCTTCAGGCTCCTTCCCCTGGTCTTAGCCTCCACTGAACCTCAGCTGCCAATTTCCAACTGGATCTTTAAAAACTACATTCTCCACTAACTGCCACAGCCTGGAAAGCCCTGCACAAGCTAAGGTCCACAGACCTCTTGACATCAAGGTCACAGTTCAAGACATCGGTCACAGTTCATCATTTCACCTTTTTCCTCGTTCCTAATACAGGTAATAAAGTTGCACAATATTAGATCTCTGTTACCAACCAAAATATCGACTACACTCTCAAATCATATAATAGCTTTTGGAGTTATCGTAAAGTTTCATTGAGATTCATCATTTCAGGAGGCTGGAGAGATGGCTCAGTGGTTCCGAGCATAATCTGCTCTCACAGAGGACCCAGGTTCAGTGTTCAGACCCACACTGGGCAGCTCCAATTATCTGTAACTCCAGCTCCAGGGGTTTCAGACTTTGGGCTCCATGGGCACCTATAATCACATGTAGACAGACCCACATATACATAATTAAAATTAAAGATAAAGATTCATTACTCTGAAATTGAAGGAGTAGGGCTGTCATTTCTTTCTTAGCAACAAGGCCATAGCTGTGTTGTATAAGCTGGCATAAACCCCTGGGCACAAGCTGGTTCCTGCCTGAGCCTCCTGAGCAGTGGGATACAGAACCAAACTACCACACCACACCCATTTGTCAGCGTCTTTCCCACCCCCTTTTTTAGAATTATTCATCTTTAATTTTATATAAAATGCATTCTTGGTGCCCACAGAAGTCAGAAGAGGTCATCAGATACCTAGAACTGGAGTTTGGAATGACTGTGAGGGACACGGAAGTGCAGGAAATCAAACCTGTCCTCTGCAAAAGCAACAAGTGTCCTTAAAACTGCGCCATCTCTGCAGCCCCTTAGAGCCTTTTAAAATGCATTAACTAAGGGGCTGGAGAGTTAACCTTATGTGCAGCTCCTGAAGAGGACCAGAGTTTAGATCCAAAAACCCACACTAGGCAGCAAACAACCATATTCACTCTAGCTCCAGGAGACCGGATGTCTTACTGTCCCTTCCAAAGGGAGGAAGGGATGGACGGATGGACGCACACACACACACACAATGTAAATGCTTTAACTATAAGTCTATAGCTCTGTATCAAGGGTTTCTATCTTGATAACTATACTTATATAGAATTAGTTTCTTTTGTACCTGTTTTATTTCACATGTTTAAAGCCATTATTCTGAGAATAAGTTCTATTAGAAGCCAAAACAGCCTTCAGTACAAAACAAAAACAAAGTTACAAACACTAGATACAGGGCTGAAGAAATGGCTTTAGAGGATAAAAGCACACTGACTGCTCTTCCAGAGGGCCTGGGTTCTATTCCCAGCACCACATACCAGCTCATCAATATCTATAACTCCAATTACAGAGTACTGGATGCCCTCTCTGGACTCTGCAGGCCCAGGCAACTTGGTTTTGTTTTTTAATTTTAAGGAGAGAGAACACACACTAGACAGGCCTCAGCTTCAGCCTTAATTCCCACCATTCTCCCCTTATTTTCTACCACTGTGACGAATCACTTCACCTTACTTCACGACTTCAACATGTCTGACCCCTGACAGCCTTAAATATATCACTGGCTGGTACAGTAGGCTCCCCAGCCTCTCACATCCTAGAAGCTGGCTGTTTCACCATTCAAATCTGACGTTGGAAAAGTAATTTCTTTGGCTTTCCTTTCTTCTTGTTTGTTTTGGTTTTTGAGACCATGTCTCACTCTGTAGCCCAGAATTTATGTAGCTCTGAATTAATGGCAATCCTCCTGCCTCAGCATATCAAGTTTGGGGATTACAGGCATCAGCCACTATATACAGCAACAGTAATTTCTCTCTTTCTGCAAATTTCAAAACTTTAAGTGCATGGGTGCTTTGCTATGTCTATGCATCACTGACATGCTTGGTACCCAAGGAGGCTAGAAGGCAGCACCAGACCCCCTGGAACTGGATTACAAATGGCTGTAAACCATGTAGGTGCTAGGAATCAAGCCTTGGCCCTGGAAGAGCAGCAGTGCTCTTAAGTGCTGAGTCTCTCAGCCGCGAACAGCAATTCTTCCAGAGGGAGGCCTTCTTTGACTACACCTAGTACTACCTAGGCTGCCATTTTCCTCATCATACTTCTCACTATGTATTTGAAAGTCTTATTTGTTTCCTTAGTGTCTCTTCTACCCTTCCATTCTCACGGAGCCTCCACAAGACAAAGACCCACACCTGTCGCTGCCATTTAGTCTTGTAAAACAAGGTAAGGAAGGCGCAGCAGACAGCACAACCACTGTTAAGAGGACAGTTTCCTAAAGGAGAAGAGCATAGGAAAGGAGGCAAGCAAGCACGGGTCATCAACCCTGACACTTCTGTTTACTAAATGAGGATCTTGGATTTAGATCACCCAAGGACATGTGGACTTCTTAAATTAATGGAAGTATGAAGTGTCAGGGCTGGAGAGAGAAACAAACTGAAGACACCCCACGCCCATAGACTGGCAGAATACTGTGAAAACGGCTACATTAAGCAACCTAAAAATTCAGTGCACTCGCTATCAAAATTCCATCTGCATGTGGCTGGAGAGATGGCTCAGTGATTAAGGGCACTGATTGCTCTTCCAGAGGGTCAGGGTCCAATACCTAGCACCTCCATGGGTGACAATGGTCTGTAACTCCAGTCTCAGGCACAGACAGACATGCGAGCAAAACACTCATACACATAAAATAAAAACTTTTCAAAGCAGTTATAATATCTGAATGGATAAGTTGGACATGAAGTAATCTGTATGTCTGCATGACTTATTTTAATCTGTTAGAAATTTGTTCAAATGCAGAATATAGTTATTTTATATTTTACCCTGGCATTTTTTGAGATAAAAATAAAGACCAATTTCATCTTGTCAAATCCCTATTTCTGGATATGAGGGTGATGTGTCTGCACAGGTATCACCCCTGCTCTGCCAGTCCACGGGGTCAACTAAAGCTATGCAGTCACCTTCCCTAAGACGGGAAGGATGTCTGTGCAGCTGCTTCACCCACCTAAACCTCCACATAAGCCCGCAAGTACCTACTTCTTACAAAGAACCTCGAGCAATGGAAATGTTCTGCTCATGCTGCTGCTGCCCCCTGCTGTCGGTGAAGACACCTTACTCTCAGTGTTTTTCTGGACTAAAAGCAAGGCTAGAATGAATCAAAACCGAACACATCACAGGATGACAAATTATCTGTAATTTCTCAAATAATGTATGCTAATGTACTTTTTAAATCATGGTTTTGCCCTCAAAAATATTGTACTTTCTTTCTTTCTTTCTTTCTTTGTAAATTAGTCTGTTTTGCCTTTCTCAGTAAATTCAACACACCAAAGAACTGTGCTGAACTCTTCACAAGTAATGGGGATGGGAGGACCCACAGAAGGAAGTCAGGGACGCGAAACACAAGACATCTGCTAAAGTCTGTAACTCGGGCTGCATGTGTTTGCTACACCACTCAACAAACAGGTAACTTAGCAACTGTCAGCTCAGCCCTGCAGTCGGTCGGTCAGGGGAGGAAGCAGATGGGCGAGCAGAGGATGAAGGAGGTGCAGGCTTTAGAAACAGGAGCAGAGGGCTAGAGAGATGGCTCAGCGGTTAAGAGTAGTGGCTGTTCTTCCAGAGGTCCTGAGTTCAATTCCCAGCAACCACATGGTGGCTCACAACCATCTGTAGTGGGATCCAATGCCCTCTTCTGGTGTGTCTGAAGACAGCTAATGTGTCCTCATATAAATAAAATAAATAAATCTTAAAAAAAAAAGAAAGAAAAAAACAGGAGCAGAGAGAGGGAGACGCATACATGTGCCAAAGGAATTCAGACCAGAACTTGCTAGTTAGTTAGTTAGTTAGTTAGTTAGTTAGTTAGTTAGTTAGTTAGTTTTGCTTTTTGAGAAAGAGTCTCTCTATGCAGTACTTGCTATCTTAGAACTTTCTATGTAAACCTGGCTGGCCTCAAACTCAGAGATCTGCCTCCACATGATCAGATCTGGGGGTGAGGGCGTAGGGCAAACATGAACATAGAATGTGCTAAGTCACAGAAAGAGGTGATTCACACAAGCTGGGCACACTGGCACACAGCTTTTCTCTCAGCACTTCAGAGGCAGAGCCAGGCAGATCTCTGTGTGCTTGAGACCAGCCTTATTTATACAGAATTCCAGACCACCCAGGGCTTCATATGACACTATCTCAATCAAACAGTGAGTAAATAATAAAATAAGCAATTAACTTTGTACTGGGCGACTTATCAGGAAACAAGGTGAGAGATACAAGAAGGCAGAAAAGTTGGAAAGAGCTGTTACGTGGTGAGGCTTTACTGCTTAGAGCCGACAAAGCCACCGCACATCCCTAATTCCTGCTGAAACCAGGCAAAATGATCTAAAAAGGAAACACAAAGCAGATGCTACTCGTTTATATGATGGGGAAACTGAGGCACGAGGAGCAGAAATGTGTAGTCATAGAGCATGAGGAATCAGATTCTGTCTACTTTGTGTATGTGGTGTGTGTGTGTGCGTGCGTGCGTGCGTGCGTGCGTGCGTGCGTGCGTGTGTGTGTGTGTGTGTGTGTATGTGTGTGTGTGTGTGTGTAGACCAGAGGACACCTGCAGGAGTCAGCTCTTTCCACCACATGGGTTTTGAGGATCACTCAAGCCCCGGGCTTGGTGACGAGCCTGCACCACTAAGCCATCTCACCAACCCAGGGGAGGAATATTTCTACAAAGGCACTTTGAAAAAATAAGAAAACTTAAGTATCATCTTTTCCATGTGTTTGTGTGTGGTGTGTGTCCGTATGCTCAGATGTGTGTGGACGCACATCCAAGTAAAGGCCGCTGTCAGGAAGCTTCCAGACTACTCTATCCCACAGCAGTCTCTTGAGAGAAGGTCTCTCTCTCTTTTTTAAAGATATTTTATTTTATGTATGTTAGTACACTGTTGCTGTCTTCAGACACACCAGAAGAGGGAATTGAACTCAGGGCCTCTGGAAGAGCAGTTGCTGCTCTAAAAACCGCTGAGCCATCTCTCCAGCCCCCCAACTCCCAAGGTCTCTTAACTGAACCTAGAGCTCACTGACAGGATGAGTCTTGCTGGCCAGGTTGGTGCTTCACAGACCCGTCTTGACCTGGAACTATGAGCACCCCACCTGACATTTACATGGGTTCTGGACCCCAACTTCAGTCCCCAGGCCTTGTGTACCAAGTGCTTAAACCCCCAGCCCTCGGTTACCTTTTATAAAATGGTGCCCCGGGCCAACAAAAGGGCTAAGTGGGGGCTTGCTGCCAAGCACGACTATCTGATTTTATCCCTGTGATCCACCAATGGAAGGAGAGGACCAACTCCCAAACACTGTCCTCCTGCTTCTGTACTCATGCACACAGATAACACAAAATAAATTATTGTCACAACAAAGTTAATCTGTATTCTGTCATCATGAAGCTGAACTTAAATTTGTCTGGAAAGAGAAGCAAATTTTCCCATAATACTGAAGATCTATTTTGAGAACTGGGACGCAACCCCCATCAGTCAGTCACATAAGCACTCTCCTGCCAAGCCCCTAAGGGGTATGTTTTAATAACTCTAAGAGTTGTTGATGTTTTACATGCTAGATATTTAATAACTATACAAACTAAAATTGGTGTTGTAGAAACTTACACTGAGTCCAAGGAAACGACAGTGGGAGACTGGAAAGACGGATGGCTCGGTGGCTAAGAGCGCTGGTTCAGGACAAGTGAGAGTGACGTCCGAATCTGCAGCACCAGACAGAGCGAGACACGGCTGCGCCTACCCATAACCTCACACTGAGGGGGAGCAGCAGACCCCAAGAGCACACATCACTGGCCATCAGCCCAACTAGGAAAGCAAGCATCTGAATAGGTGAGAAACTCTGAAGTGCTGCTCTGGGCACATGTGTGCATAGGTACACACACTCCATCTGTACGTGTGAGGCACGCTGAGCCCACAGTGCACATGCAGACACCTCTGTCAAGGACGTGATTTCGCTCACATATATTCTATTAGATACCTATATGGACTCTGTAGCTAGTACCTTTTTATTGAGACATGATGCTGTGCGGTCTAGGCTGACCTTGAACTGCTGAAGGGCTCTAGCAGGCCCAAACAAATATGGCCTGAATCGTTAGATTACATTCCTAAAGCCAGCCACCAAAGTCTGTTTCCTTACCAGGCCACTTTCTTCACCTGACTCAATACAAACCCGTTAGAAAATGTAACCATCCCCACAGAGCGGCACTAGACCTAACTTCTGTAAGAAGAGCACATCTGCTCGGCCTGTGAAGAGTGAAGTAAGACAGGGTGAGGGAGCAATAAAAAATCTAGAGTTGAGTAAACAAAGCCGCCGATCAATCGATACCTTGGTATTTCTCCAGAGCCTGTATGACGCTGGGGAGCTGGTTCACACCCTGATACAGTCGATAACAATCTTGTAAATTCGCTGCTTGTCTCTGAAACTTCTTGGCAAGCCGGTTAAGATCTGGAAATCGGCGAAGTAAATCCTCCTGTAAACTCTGCCTCAGTTCTGAATCTTCAACAAAAGCTTCCACCAAATTTAACCTGAAAAAAAAGTTTAAAAAAAAAAAAAAGTAAAATTAGAGTTAAGTGATAAGATGGCTCAACAGGAAGGCACCTGCCACCAAACTTGACAACCTGAGTTCACGGTAGAAGGGAACTGACTCCCCAAGTTGTCCTCTGACTTTCACACGAGCGTAGCCACCCCACTAAACACACAAGTCACTATCCTTACTGCCTCAATCTCTTCAGGGCTGGAATTTCATTACATGTGGGTATCACCATGGTTAGCTAAAAATAAAAATAAAAATTTAACTTTAAAAAGTAAAGAGCCAGCCGGGCAGTGGTGGCACACGCCTTTAATCCCAGCACTCGGGAGGCAGAGGCAGGTGGATTTCTGAGTTTGAGGCCAGCCTGGTCTACAGGTGAGTTCCAGGATAGCCAGGGCTACACAGAGAAACCCTGTCTCGGAAAACAAAAAAAAACAAAACAAAAAACAAAAAAACAACAACAACAACAAAAAAAAACAACAAATAAAAAGTAAAGAGCAGGACTGGAGAGGTGGCTCAGCGGTTAAGAGCGCTGACTGTTCTTCCAGAGGTTCTAAGTTCAATTCCTAGCAACCAAATGGTGGCTCACAACCAGTGCCCTCTTCTGGTTTGTCTGAAGACAGTTACAGTGTGCTCATATACATTAAATAAATAAATAAATCTGAAGAAGAGGAGGAGGAAGAAGAGGAGCAAGAGGAGGAGGAGAGGACGAGGAGGAGGAGGAAGAGGAGGAGAAGGAAGAGGAAGAGAAAGGAGCAGCAGCAGCAGCAAAGTCAGGCAATGAAAGCACATCCCTTTAACCCCTGTGCTCAGGAGGCAGAGGCAGATGGGTCTCTGAGCTCAAGCCCAGCCTGGTTTACAGAGTGACTTCCAGGATAGACAGAGAAACGTGGGAAAGGGGGGACAAACCCGAGACAGATACAGACCAATCTTGTACAAAACTCTGGCACAGTAAGACATGCTTGTATGACCTGGGAGATGAGGGCAGGAAGAACAGGAAGTCGTTAAGGGTATGGGTTTGAGGCCAACCTGGGCTATGCGACACCCTGACTGGAAGCAAAAAAGCAAAACACACTAGCACAAAGCAAATCACAATGCTCCTTCAGTCTGGCCCAGATATCCTGAAAAGCCTAACAAATTGCTAGTTTCACAAGTCTCTTCAGTAAACCACTTCAGAAGTAATTACAGTGTCAGTTTACATCTCTAGATAACAGACATTGTCAAAAAGGAAAAGACTTTGTCTCCTTGACAATGCCACTTTAACATCACAGTTTTAGAAGTAGCAAAGTTTCTAGTGGCATTAACAGAGTATACGATCACTCATATTAAATTCTATTTCTCAGCTGCACAAAATTTGATACAGAATTAATTCACAATTTAACTGCAATGCAAGATAAATTTCTAAGAGCCAGTTAATCCCTAAAATTCCAAAGGGTTCTTTGGAAATTAATCATAAAATATCTGGTATTTTTTTAAAATTATTACATTTACTTCTCTGTGTATATGGGGTTATAGCTGGGTCACAGCACACACGGAGGTCATAGGACAAAGTTCAAGAGTTTTCTCCCTGTACCATGTGGGCCCCTCAGATGAACTAGGTCCTCAGGCTTGCAAGCAACCATCTTAACCACTGAGCCTTTCACCAACCCAACATCTGGTTTAAAACCAACATTCTTGGGAGCTGAAGAGATGACTCAGTGGTCAACAGCACTGGCTGCTTTTCCAAAAAAGCAGTTTTGATTACCAGTACCCAGATACCAGGTCACAGTCGCTCATAACTAGTTCCAGGGCGCCGAGCACCCTCTCCTCAGTCTCCTGCACATGCGTGATGTGCGCACACCCACTCAGATATAACCTGATCAGCAGGTTCTTTAGTGACAGGACCCTGTGGGGGAAGACAGGGGATGAGAATATAAAAGATATGCAAGTTGGGACCAGGTCTTCTTGTGTAAGCCAATGGTTCATATCAAACCAGCTGATTAAAAGTATAGTATCAGGAAAGAGATGGCTCAGCACTTAAGAGCACTGACTGCTTTCCCAGAGGTCCTGAGTTCAATTCCCAGCAGCCATATCGTGGCTCACAACCTGTAACAGGATCTGATGCCCTTTTGTGGTGTGTCTGAAGAGAGCAACAGTGTATTCATATATATGTAAAATAAATAAAATCTTAAAAAAAAAATACAGTATCATCAGACAGTAGCAACATGCCCCTTTAATCCTGGCACTCGGGAGGCAGAGGCAGCATCTCTGAGTTTGAGGCCAGCATGATCTACTGAGTGAGTTCTAGGATGGCTGGGGCTGCAGAGAAATCCTGTCTTAAAACCCCACAACCCCCCAAACGTACAGCATCTTCTAAGGGAAAAAGTGACAGGACCAGCAGGAGACTACCTTGCAATAGACTGATGTCATCAGGAAGCTAATCAAGCAATGCTGCACAAAGGGAACACAGGACATCTCAGTGCACACAGAGGCCATGGGACTGAAAATGATGGCCCTTTAGAGGGGACCAAGGGGTTTCTCTCAGGATCCAAGGCAGAAGCTCCCTCAATGGCCCCAGGCCATTACTGGTCTTGCCAACATGTTCCTGGTTTTAGATAAGAACTAGGTCCCTTTACCATAAAACAGCAAGGATTCAGGAAAAGCCCTAAAATCAGCCTTGCTCCCAACATAGGCACATATAAACAGATAAATGTTATTAAAAACAAACAAACAAACAAGGACAGGCCTGGTGCACACCTTTAATCCCAGCACTCAAGACAGGTGGGTGGATCTCTGTCAGCCTGGTCTACAGAGTGAGTTCCAGGACAGTCAGATCTCCATAACAAGGAAACCCTACCTAAAAACACCAAAAGAAAGAAAAGAAACAAAACAAGATGGTATGATGGCATCCACCTTTGACCCCAGCTCTCTGGAAGCAGAGGAACAAAGATCTCTAAGGAGTTTAAGGTCAGCCACTGCCCGGCTCAGCCTGGTCTTATATATCAAGTTCCTCTCCAGCCAAAGTTACTCAGTGAGAACCTGTCTCAAAAATCAACACTAGGCCAGGCAGTGGTGGCGCACGCCTTTAATCCCAGCACTTGGGAGGCAGAGGCAGGCGGATTTCTGAGTTCGAGGCCAGCCTGGTCTACAGAGTAAGTTCCAGGACAGCCAGGGCTATACAGAAAAACCCTGTTTCAAAAAACCAACACTGTTCTGTCATTTTGCTAACAGCAGTAAAGGACAGAAGGTTGAATCAGCAGTTAAAAGCACTTGGCTGCTTGTGCAGAAGAACCAGGTAAGGTTCCTACCGCCCACATGGCAGCTCAAAGCCATCTGTAACTCCAGTCCAGGGCTCTGATGTGCACTTCTGACCTCCACAGACACCAAACACACCTATAGTACACATACATACACACAGGAAAACATTCATACACATAAAATAGATAAATCTAAAAGCACAAGTTTATCTTCAGTTCTAATTGTTGACCAGTAAGAAAGCTCCTCGGGTAAAAGCCTCAGGCCCTGAATCCAACCCCCCAGAACCCACGGTGAAAGAACAGATCCCATGAGAGAGCTGCACAACCCATGCTCTCTCACCTCGTGATAAATAAAAATAACTTAAAAAACAAAGAAAATAAACTGGGCTAGGGGCAAAGCTCAGCACAACGTCCTGAATGACTTTTCAATACTGCTTCAACCTCCAGGCACCACAAAAACTGGGCGTGGCAGCCCCGCACCTGGGAGGTGGAGGCAAAAGGATCAAGTTCAAAGACAGGCAAGAGGGAGGCTCAGAGGATGAAGGCCCTCGCTGAGAAACCCGTCTATCTGAGGAGTCTGACCCTGGAGCCTACGTGAACACGCAGTCCTCGCGCTTAGGCCTATCTGTCTCTCTACTGCTCATGCTTCTGCCTGCCGCCCCCCCCCATGCTGTATATAAATACACACACACACACACACACACACACACACACACACACACACACACCACACTATACACATAATAATTTTTTCCCCCATCCTCAACTAAATATTGAGTTCAGGGTCAACCAGGACTCCAAAACAGAACAAAAATAAAATGAGTGTGAGATTGTGTAACAGAGTAAGTGGCATTCGTTCCACACAGAGTGAACAAACACTCAAAGGCAGGAAGAGCACACACTGAGCACGGTACCTCTCCTCTATCCTGTTCCTGTCCATCAGTGGCTGTTTGATCCACTGGTTAACCAGTCTTTGTCCCTGAGCAGTTCTGCATTTATTCAATAATGCAGCCAAAGACTGAGAGCCAGTGGCGTCTTCAACAGAACCCTAGAACACAAATAAAGAAACAAATAAGCAAAAGAAAATAAAAACACTCACCAGCGAAGACTAATATGCCATGAAATACAATTTGGATAAAAAGAACGGATATTATTCTCCAAATATAAACTGAGAACTGTTCACCAAAAATGATTCTAAGCTAAAACCAAATTTCAACCTGTTAATCTGTATTTACAGACACACACTTTGCCGTCAACTAAACTGCTTCGTAATTACTGTCATTTTTTTCATCCTGACCGAAGTTCCCCGCCTCTCTCTCGCCCCAGTCCCTGTCCCCAGTTACTTCAGTTTTTAACCAAACTCAAAATAGAACTTTAAAGCACTGCTATGAACGCACAAAATTATTTAAAAATCTAGGACAAGCCGACATGTATTACTTGAAGCTAGAAAAATGAAATACAATAGTTAAAAACAACTTACCTATTCTAACTACAATAATGATATAAAATACAGATCCCTTAAAATAAGTCATTATTTGCAAAAGGAATTTTTTTTTTAAATTATTCAGTATTTTTAGCCCATGTTGTCTTTTTTACCTGGAAAAGGTTGAGGGCTCTAACTGCTGCTGTGTCCAACTTCATGTACTGGCTAAAGTCAAAAGTAGCCAGTTCAAACTGTCCAAAATTTGAATCATCTGATAAGAGTTCTAAGAACTTGATTACTGCAGACAGTGATGAAACTGCAACCTAAAAATAAAAATTTAAATAACAGATTCTTCCATCATAAGACTAGATGCTAGAAATGCAAACAAAAGTAAAAGAAGATCAGCCAGGCAAGGAGGCATGTGGCTGGAATTCTGGTGCGTGAGCGGAAGACCAGCACAGGCAACCCAAGTGTGTGGCCAGCCTGGAATGCACAGCAAGTCTACACAGAGCCAGGATACAAAGCGTGACCTACCTCTCACGCTGCTGAGACAACTCAGTAGTTAAAGCACCTGCTCCCCAGGCCTCGGGATCGGAGTCTGATCCCTAGACCCACAGCAGGCAAAAAGATCTCCCCAAAGTGTCCTGGCCTCGCGCACACGCTGGGGCGCCCGCAGGACCATACACGCATGCTCACATGATAACCAATATATACGTATACATGTACACGTGTAATCAAAGTGAAACCCACCACACATGGTGGTACCAGTCATTACTTCCAGCAACTGAGAGGCAAAGGCACAGGGATCTGTGAGTTCAAGGCCAGTCTAGACTACAGGGAGTTCCAGGCCGGAAAGGAATACACAGCCATACCTTGTCTCAAAAGGATGGGGAAAACCCAGCTGCTTAGAAGTGGGAGACCCAGAGGGAAATGGTTTACATCTCAAATAGACAAGTGTTGGAGAGCCGGAGTCTGTTCCTGTAGAGACTGCCTTTTTGAGACAGGGTTTCTCTGTGTAACCCTGGCTATCCTGGAACTCACTATGTAGACAAGGCTGGCCTACTCTCTCTCACAGAGATCTGCCTGCCTCTGCCTCCCAAGTGCTGGGATTTAAGACGTGAGCCACCACTGCCTAGCAAAGACGGTCTTTTATAAGAGATTTCTCCTGAAATTTCCACAGAATTTGTGGTTGTTTTTCTTTTCTTTTCAAAACTCTGCTTCAGCATGATGCGAAAAAAAAAGAGCTCATCTGATTCCAGCCATGATGGAAGCGGGCACCAGGAAACTCAAGAGACCAGGTCCGATCAACCAGCTCCCACGGCTGGTGATGAGAGTGGGGCAGGCCTGCTCTGACATGCTGACAGACAGGCACACTCACAGAAGGAAACTACCAGAGTCTGTCTGAACAAGGATTGCTCTGTGTCCTCACAGATGAGTACGGTCATGCCTGGAACATGCAGTTCATAATGTTATGTTTGTCTCCATATCTTTTTTGTATAAATTACTATATAGTTTTAATAAGTAAATATTTTTAGGTTGCAAAACTTGATCCTTCATCTTTAAATAATTAAGCCCCAAATTTCTGGCCTGGAAGAAATAAAGGTCATGTAAAAGTCTTTTTACAACTTCTTTTTTCTTTTTTTTTTTTTTGGATTTTGGAGACAGGGTTTTTCTGTGTAGCCCTGACTGTCCTAAGACATGTTCTGTAGTCTAGGCTGTCCTCCAACTCCAGAGATCAGCCTACCTATGTCTCCCAAGTACTGGGCTTAAAGGTGTGTGCCACCACCACCAGCACTGGGCTTCTAAATATACTAAAATATCCTAAAAATACTGCTCGTTGGTATTTACTTTCATTTATAAATAAACCACACATTTATTTCAATAGTATACATGAACAAGTAGAAAACTTGTCTCCAAAAACAAAATAGGAAGAAAAAAAAAAAAAAAAGACAGGAAAACAGTCCTACAATTCATTTATATAAACAAACAAAAAAAGACAAACTAAGCTATACTGTCAGAAGTCAGATCCAGGGTCATGCCCTGGTGCAGATGAAGACAGTAAGAAAATCTCAAAGTGGATCTCTGAGTCCGAGGCCAGCCTGATCTACAGGGTGAGTTCCAGGACAGCCAGGGCTACACAGAGAAACCCTGCCTCAAATAAATATGTAATCTATATTCTACATTATTAATCTAAAATAATAAAAATTAAAATAGTAAGAAGTTCAAGACATCAGCTAACAATAAACACTGATTTAAAACATACATAAGAACCAGTAAGATGTTCCACTGTCTCGTCGGCAGTAAAGAAGTGTTCTTGCTTGTAGCACAAGGCTGATGACCAAGTTAATCAATGGAATCCACTCTCACGTCAGCAATCACACACACAAAGTGTAATACATAAAATCTATCTGACGAGCCAGACACGGTAGCCTGCACAAACCCAGACTCAGGATACGAAGGCAAGATCAAAAGTTCAAAGTCTAGGCCACCAACTCAAGGCCAGACTGGGCTACATGAAACCCTGTTTCAAATGAAACACAGCGGTTCATAGGCCACTTTTCCCTATATGGTAACTATGTTCGAATCGCCTGTGTCAAACTAATTGTCCAAACCATCTCCCATTACATCACAGGAGGCAGACATCAACGTTCTTTGTTTTGTTTATGAGACAGGTGCACACTCTGTGGCCCAGGCTTGTTCTGATCAGTAATTCTCCTGCCTCAGCTTCCTAAGTAAGTAACTGGACTACAGAATTGGCCACCATATCCAGCCATAAGAACTTATTAACTGACAAGCAGGAGGGCACATGCTTTCAATCCCAGAACTCAGGAAGCAGGTAAATCTCTGTATGTTTAAGGCCAGCCTGGGTTACACAGTGTGTTCCTGGCCAGCACAGTTGCAGAATAAAACCTTGTCTCGAATAAATAAATAAACAAATCTCTACCAGCTTCTTTACATCACCCTTATTGGGGTTTTATTTGCCTTTTTGAGATAGTTTCATTTAGCCAAGGATGTCCTCCAACTCAATATATACCTGAGACTGCCTCTAGCTCCTGCCCACACCATTTTATGTTCTCATTAAAAAAAAAAAAAATGTAGGGGCTGGAGAGATGGTTCAATGGTTAAGAACACTGGCTGCTCTTAGAGGTCCTGAGTTCAATTCCCAGCAACCACATGGTGGCTCACAACCATCTGTAATGGGATCTGATGCCCTCTTTTGGTGTGTCTGAAGACAGCTACAATGTACTCATATACATAAAATAAATAAATCTTTTTTTAAAAAGGTAAACATACTTTCAGTTTTATTACTTGCTAACCTCCAATAACAATCCTTCAATGGAGACATATTTATACTTATTTAACAAAACATTAAACCGGGCAGTGGTGGTGCACACCTTTAGTCCCAGCACTTGGGAGGCAGACACAGGCGGATTTCTGAGTTCGAGGCCAGCCTGGTCTACAGAGTGAGTTCCAGGACAGCCAGGGCTACATAGAGAAACCCTGACTCAGGGAAAAAAAAAAAAAAAAAGAGGAGGAGGAGGAGGAGGAGGAGGAGGAGGAGGAGGAGGAGGAGGAGAAGGAGAAGAAGAAAACATTAAATTCTCTCTCAAAAACTTAAATAATTTATGAAAGATTCCTGGAACTGCTGCACAGCAAAGCTGGGACAGGCAAGACTACGCTATGTCCCCTACACAAGTGACAGTAATCAAGTTCTTTCATGTGACAACGTTTTTCCTCCTCTTTGTAGAAACATGGTCTCACCCAGGCAAGCCTCAAGTTTGCAACATTTACAAGGATGATCTTGAACTTCTGACCCAATTTCCAACTGCTAGGATTACAGGCTTGCATATCGAGTTCATGTAACAATATTAAACCTCTTCTACACATAAGCTCTACAGATATGATCCACATAACGATGACTATGAGGTGGAGAAACAGTTCAGCAGATAAGAGCCTGCACTGCTCTTCCAGAGAGCCCACGTTCACTTCTCAGCACCTACAGAAGGCGGCTTCCATCCACCCGTAACGCCAGCTCTAGGGGAATCCCACGCCTCTGTCCACCGAGGGCAGCATGCTACCCCTACGCACACCCAGAGAAATGAAAACAACTGTAAATATTTAAATAGAAGGCTATAAGGTTATGTTTAAAGTTTTCTAATCATAGTCATTTTCCACAAACTTTATTGTACATAAAATAGTATCACAGATGCAGAGTTTAGATTTCAAAATGAGTATGACAGAAGTAGGGGCCAGTGAGAAGGCTCAGCAGAAGTCCCTCCCACCAAGCCTGAACTTGACCGCAGAGTTCACATGGTAGATGTAGAAAACCTCTCCTAAAGGTTGTACTCTGACTTCCACACATACGCCGTGGTGTGCACACATGCATGTGTGTGAACACAGGCGCGCACACACACAATAAATAAATCAATTTTTAAAGTGACTGAATTAGCTATTAAAAACATCATGTTGTCATTTAGCACACATTTATAACCCACAGACCTGATTCTCCATCTCTGGTAAGACAGCGCTATTTATCTGTTCTCCTTTTTTGCCTTTTAATAACCGGTTGAGATCCTGATAAATGTCTTTAGTGGAAAAGTCAGTTCTCTTTCTTTCTGTGATCAGAATCCCTCCTCTCTGTATAACCTGTTAATAGGAAAGATTTCAAATTACTTTGAGGAAATCAATGAGAAAAAGAAATGTCTCACGTTATAAAGCACACAATGACAACAGCCTAGAAGACTATTAATATGCATCAAATTTCGTTCACTATACTAGTCCTTAGGAACAACTTTTAAATCTAAGAACTAACTCAGGAGGCGGAGGTAGGTGGGTTTCACACCTTTGAGTTCAAGGTCAGCCTGGTCTTCACAGGGAGCTCCAGGCTAGCCAGAGCTACACAGTGAGACCCTGCCATTCATTTAAACAATCAAACAACTGTGAACTTTGAATTCAACTTTAAAGTTATGACAAAATAAAAGTTTCAAAAAAAGTTTCTTGCTTGCTGTGATGAGGCACACCTTTAACCCTAGCAGTTCAGAAGCTGAAACACAATAGGAAGTTGGAAGCCAGCTTGACTACCATGTTGAGACCCTTTGGGGGGAGGGGAGACGGGGAGTGGCTAGGGATAAGTTCAGTACTAGAGAACCTGCCTGGCAGGCTGGAAAGCTTAGCACTGCCCAGTACTGCAAGGGGTGCTACAGGTGGGCACGGAAGCCCATCCCTGTAACCCTGGCCCTCGGGAGGAAGCAGGCCAGCACTGGCTACACGGCGAGTTAGCAGACAGAATGTCCCTGAAAAAGTATCTGCAGCAGTCAGAGACAGCTCGGCAGTTAAGAGCACTGGCTACTCTTTCAGCACCCACCTGGTGGCTCCCAACCACCTGTACCTTTAGTTCCAAGAGATCCGATGCCTTCTCCTGACTTCCGTGGACACCAGACATTCATGTGGTACACATATACACATGTAAGCAAAACACTCAGAAAGTTTTAGCTGGGTGTGGTATTGCACAGCTTTAATCCCAAGACTTGGGAAGTAGAGGCAGGCAGATCTCTGAGTTCGAGGTTATCCTGGTCTACAGAGCAAGCTTCAGGACAGCTACAGCTACACAGTGAGACCCTGTGAGTCTCAGGAAAAAAAAATCTAATTTTTTTTTTAAGTTCAAGGCCAGATTTGGCTGCAAATCTAAAATAATTATAATAAACCATATATATGTACACACACTACACAAACAAAGCTTAGACAAAGGTTAAATTTAAAAAGGGAAACAGGAGCCATCTGTGGTATTACCCAAGTAATCCTAGAACTCAGGCTGCTGAGGCAGGATGGCTGTGAGTTCGAAGCCAACCTGGGCTGTCAAGTAAGACCATGGCTCAGAAAACCTAGAAACTTAAACAAAAATTCTAGGTTTGGGTTGATATAGCTCAGTGATATACTGCCTGCTTAGCACACTCCTGGTCAAGATTCCCAACAAAATACAAAATAAGTAACGTAACTAATGTTTATTTGACAAACCATGCCAAATACAGTAATAGTTATTGTAACTATTCTCTTGGAGTGAAGACAGAAAAGGGGAAAGACTGCGAGCAAAACAAGTTTGTTTGTTTTTAAGACTTATTTACTTAGGATGTGAGCACTATTTGCACATATGCCGGCACAAGGGAAGAGGGCGTCGGATCCCATTACAGATGGTCGTGAGCCACCATGCGGGTGCTGGGAACTGAACTCAGATCCTCTGGAAGAGCAGTCAGTGCTCTTAACCGCTGAGCCATCTCTCCCTGTAGAGCAAGTCCTATACTTGTCATGGTGACCTAAGAATGCCAAGTTTCTTTCAAAGTTAAAAATCAAGACTGTCCTCAAAATAAAACATTATTTTAATTAGAACTAAAACTGATTGTTTTTCCCCATAAATGAACAACACCATCAGCTGGAACCACAGTGCAGTGGCAGACACTTGCCAGCTTCTAGAGGTCCTAGGTTCAAGTAAATACAGGGGGAGGGGTATTTTTAGTTAAGGATGTTCCTAGAATGGACTCCCTTACCTGCCTCAGTTTCCCCATGTCTCCAGCAGTCTCTCCTCCTGGTAAAACACATTCCTTTGGTCCAATCTGAATCAAAAGAGCCTCAAGATTGGAGAACTGATCAGTATCAGGGAACTCGCACAGCCCTAGCTTTCTCTGGATGGAATCCACATACCCAACTCCAACCTGTCTTTGACCATCAACCATAGACATTTTAATACCCATGACGCCAATGGAAGCCGACAGGTCACTGTTACCAAACAGGATGTCTTCAAACTGAGAAAGATTGCCGGGAGAAGCCTAAGCAAGAACAAAAGCCGTTTTTAAGAAATATTAAACATATTTAAATTTTGCAAGTGAATAATTATCCAAACTTGATCAATTTTGTATTTCCTTACAAAAACATGCTGGTCATTACATTTTCAATTATTATTACATGTGCTATAAAGACCCTCTCTTCTTTTTGTAGTTACCGATTTCTACAGAGACAGGCTTCCCTTGAAACTTAGCCAGACAAGAATAATGACAGTGTGCTACTGTAAGTTTCCTGAGCGCTAGGGTTACAGGGACACATCACCCTGCCTGGCTATGGCTGCTTCTGTAACATTTAGGCACATCTAAAAGCCATTCTGCCACCAGGCAGTGGTGGCACATGTGATCTCTGTGAGTTTGAGGCCAGCCTGGTCCACAGAATGAGCTCCAGGGCAGCCAGGACCATACAGAAAAACTATTCTGCCAAACTGATTTTCAAGCCTCCCAGCACAGTAGACACAGACAGAATGACAGAGTCCAATCAAGGCCAGCCTGGGTCACAGGAAGATGCTATCTCAAAAACCAACACATGCTCCAGGCTTGTGTGACTCTACGCCGCTCATTAAAGGTATGGACTGAGAAATGTGCACACAGTCCCAAATGTTCTTATAAATGAAACATTATGGACAATAAAACCTGTCTGGCAGGGCTGAAGAGATGGATCAGTGGTTAAGAGCACTGCCCTTCCAGAAGTTCTGAGTTCAATTCCCAGCAGCCACATGGTGGCTCACAACCATCTATACGGGGACCTGATGCCCTCTTCAGGCAGTCGGATGTATGTGCAGCAGAGCGTTCATACATTATGTAAAAAAATTAAAAAAAAAAAAAAAAACCCTGTCTGACACACTTCAGATATAGAAAAGGCAAAGGCAGGTGTGACAGAGCATGTCTGTAATCACGCCAGCGCTGGAGAGGTGGAGGCGCTATGATCAGTGACACCAGACTGAGCTTGTTCCAAGAAAATTAAAAAAAAAAAAAAAAATTCCTTAGTCCCCCAACTTAGGAAGCTGAGTTAGACATTTTTCTTTGTTTGTTGTTGTTTGTTCTGGGCTTTTAAAACAGGGTTTTCTCTCTGTAGCCCTCCATCTGTAGACCAGGCTGGTCTAGATCCGCCCACCTCTGCCTCCCAAGTGCTGGGATCAAAGGCATGCGCCACCTGCACATCAAGGCAGACATTTTCCAAGGATTGCCTAGAACCCTGGGCCATCCTACACTGAGGACACAGTGAGACCTTGTCTCCAAAAGAAAAAGAAAAAAACTAAAAGCAAAAAACTGGAGGTGGGAAAGATATCGCAGACATTAAGAACACCGGGTGCTCTTCTAGAATCTAGCTCACAGAAAGCTCACAATTCTAACTTCAATTCCAAGGGATCCGAGGCCTTCTCCTCTGGCCTCCTCCCTCCAGCAACAGGCACGAAAGTCGTGCACAGACTGACATGCAGACCTAGTACACATAAAAATAAGTAATTTTTTATTTAAAAAAAAAAACAACAATTTTTTAAATGATAATATTTATGTCCAGGTTATCATCCACAGCTAGTTTTATTTTAGGAACAATGAGAAACAAGGTTCAGTGTGTATAAAGACTACTGAATTTCTAAATTGTGATTAAACTGTAACTTTTAGAAACCCAACACTGTAGCAAAATTTCTCAAAGCATTTTGCTATCACAACCTAGTTCATATAGTAAAACATGCACTGAATTTAGTTTCCTAAAACAAACATTCAAAAGGAAGACAATTACCTTAAATGCCAAATACCAGTCATTCTCCTTAGATGCCTTGTTTCCAGCTTTATTCTTGTAAACTTCAACTCGGTACTGACGGACCAGGAGAAGGTCTTTCACAAAGGACTCAAAATTCATCTTGCTAAGCACGACACTCTGCAGTGTCTTTGCCCCTGAAATAAACAACAAATAAACAAACTGAAATGTTACAGATGAGGACTTGAGGTGATCCATATCCGAGCACTTCACTAATTAGCCCAGCCTTGTATTCCCTCAGCAAGCGAACCTTTCAACAAACTGCTGAGTGAGCAAACACTGCGGCGGATGGCACGATGGGCTCCCTCCCAATGTGTTGAAAAGATTCTAAAGACAAATTCTATCACATGTGTGATTTTAATAAACTGCCAGACTGCCTCCCTCCCTTGGTTATGTGTCATCTACTTTCCTACAGTCAACAGAGTTCTCAGGAAGCTGGGTGTCTTTGCAGTCAGAACAGACAGGCATGACCTCTGTGAGTGAAAGGCCAAGCTGGTTTAGGCCAGGTCCAGGTCCAGGCCAGGAGCCAGACTCTGCCTCAAAAAAAATAAAAATAAACCCCATAATAAAGCGTGTTCGGGGGCTGAAGAGATAGCTTAGTGGTTCAGAACACTGGCTGCTCTTGCAGAGGTCCTAAGCTCAATTCTTAGTACCCACATGGTGGCTCACAACCATCTGCAGCTCTGGTCTTAGGAGATCAGACGCCCTCTTCTGGCCTTTGTGGGCACCAGGCACACACACAATACACACACATACAGACAAATCACCCATCTACATATATATATATTTTTTTTTTAAATTTCAAATTTTCTCATCAGTATCTCAACTGGGCATGATTCTGCTTTTCTGGGGAACATATAAAATTGTGGGAGACACATAAGTTGTCACAAGGGAAAACCAGCACTTTGGAATCTAGTGGACAGGAGCAGAGAAGCTGTTAACATGATTAGAACAGAAGAGCTTCTCACAATAAATGAACTATTTATTCTTCAAAATGTAATAAGCAGTACCAAGGATGAGACCCTGTCTTAGCGGAAAGTATTTCAGATGCAAGGAACCCAATGCCTTCTTCTAGACTCATGCACATGGTTCACAGACAAGCATGCAGACAAGATATGCATAACATAAAATAAATCACACACACACACACACACACACACACACACACACACAAATTAAATCACCACACTGGAATAAAAACTCAACTTTCCCAGCACCCACATGGCTGCTCACAACTACTTTTAACTCTAATTCCAAGGAATCCGAGGCTCTCTTCTGGCCTCCTCAGGCACCAGGCACACACAGACACGCAGACAAAACACGCCCATATAAAATCCAGTATGTAGATGTCTAAGAGGCTAGTCTGAGGGAGAATGCCCTAACACTGGGAAGACAGAGAGGCAGGCGGATCTCTGCGAGTCATGTTAAGTTCCAAGCCAGCCAAGACTACACACTAAGTCACTGTCTGAAAAGCAAAGTGAAATAAAATAAAAATACATCAGCTCTCAATTTAGAAACTAAAATGCAAAGTCTTATTTGGCAAAAATATTGTGGTGAGAGAAGATGGTCTGGATTAATTCTGGGACAGCAGCTGAACCAACGCACAGCATGTGCCAGAACCATCTGGTCAGGACAGGGCTGCTGAAGCACTGCATTAAAGGCCCATTCCTTCATGAAGCCCTCTCAGATGTACAGGCACCTCTGCTCTTTTTTGTAGTTAGTGTTTTCAAGTTTGGAAGGTTTTTGATGGTTTGGGGGGGGGGGGGGGGCGGTGTTGAGACAGGGTTTCTCTATATAGCCCTGGCTATCCTAAACTCTATGTGGACCAGCCTGGCCTTGATCTCACAGAGATCCACCTGCTCCTCTGCTGGGATTAAAGGTATTCACCACCATGCCTGGCTTCTCTGTTCTTATGCCTAACTACAGTACACAGCAGTGGTATCTACCTGCCACTAGCTAGAACCCAGAGAAACGTTTCTTGGTGTTTTTTACTAACTGGAACTTATTGTTAAATGTGTTGATGTATAAGACCAGGAAGTAAAGAGGTAAATAAAGAGAGTCCTCTCTTCTAATCCTAGTACCATGGAGATACACAGACTTCCCAGGCAAGGTGGTGCTCACCAGGGAAGCTAAGGTCTGAAGCCAGAGGCCATCCTGTGCTTCACCATAGAGACCACATCTCAACAAAAGTTCACGGTTATCCTCTGAAGAAGCCATTTCTCTAGAAGGCAGAATATGTGTGACAGACACACTGAGAGGCAGTGCACACTTGATGACAAGTATCTGCGTAAACTCTAAGTTCCTGAAGAACCAACGTATAAAGAAAACAGGACTTTTCTGCTGTGAAACAAACAATCGAAGGAATAGACTCACGCTTGTACAAGGTTCACGAGAATGATGTATAACCCCTATTTGCATCCAACTGTGCCAGGCAGTGAGACGTAAGAGAACTGGGTTAGACCCTGTAATATGATGATGCGTGTACAGAATTCCAGCCTTTGAATCTGGGAGGCTGAGGCAGGAGGCTCTCTCCAATCACAAGACTTTAGAATACCAGATCATTACATGATCACACCCAAGCCAGTAAAATGTCAGTAAAGGGATACCAGATGCCAGCTCCAGAGAACGATGAAAAATCAACAAAATCCTACCCAAGTCCGTGGGATGGGATCCAGAAAGCCGAGCTTACCTACCGTTCACTGCACGGTTGGGAAAATGGGTGCAAATGCAAATGCAAATGCAAATACAAGCAAAGATTCAAGCAACACGCTCAGCTGGGCTCGGGTGAAAGCCTGTAGTCCCAGGAGGCAGTGGCAGTGCAAGGCTCTAAAACAACCTGCTAGGTAAACAACCCACTGAGTCCTGGGTCAGCCAAGGCTAAACAGAGATCGTGTCTCCAAAAACCAAGCCAAAACAAATTCCACAAGCAAAGAGCTAAATTAAAAGTGGGAAATCCAAACCATTATTTAGCAACCAAATGGAATGAAATGCTGATAATTCAGAGAAGCCTTGAAACAAAGAACAAACATGACTTCCTTCACACGTTACATCCCAGAATTATCTAGAGAAGGAACACAAACTAGTGGCAAGGGCTGGGAAGAGTGTGAGGGAAGAGTAGTAACGGACACAAGATTTCTTGTGTGTCTGACTGTCTGTCTGTCTCACTCTTTAACTCAAAATAAGGAATAGCTGTCTAACAAAACCAAATACACTGGGTGTGGAGGCAGCAGACTATCACCCAGCACAGGCCAGGTAGAAAGTCTGTAACATCCCACTTGTATATAACAGCATAAGAATTAGAACTCACAACTCCAAAGTATGCTAGAATGGGCATTCATTGTAATTGAAAGAAAAAGCAATGGGGGGTGGTATTATTATGGCGATCAAATTAATCTACCTAGCCCGAAAATGAGGTCCGAAGCCTTTTAGGGAGACATGATGGTGGGTGAGTAGAGACAGGTGGCAGAAAAAATTTTTTTTTAAAAAATGCTGAGCACCCCGCACTCAGCAAATAGTATGGGAGCTGCAACTGAAATCCGGGCAGTTCAGCTCCAGGACAGATCCCAGGTACAGACCACTTGGCGATACTGCCAACAATGGTCCATCACAGGTCCTCTAGCGGGGCGGTTTAAAAAGAAAAACAACAACAACAAAGAAGTTATACTGGCAAATGAGGGTATAACGCCCTCCACTCCTCACTCCTAGGCTGCAGGCTGTAATAGATTTGGAGCTACGCATGGTGGCACATGACTTTAATCCTATCAACTTGGGAGGCTGAAACTCGAGGATCGAGCGTTCGAGGACAGTCTGAACAAGGCGGTGTATGATCATGAGCTCTATCGAGCCTAGCCTAGCCCACTGTGCCAAAGCGAACCAAAACAATATGCTCGACGCGTGGCCCAGGAGGCACCTCTCAGGCGCTGGATGAGCTCAGATTCCCGGTCCCGGCACTGCAAAGCCGCCTGCCGCGCTTCGGCTCCGAGCCCGTCACGCCACCGCAGCTGTCCTCACCTGCCGGCCCCATGTACTTGATCACGCCCTGGGTCTTGAACACCTCGCGGGCCGCCAACAACGCGTCCTCGCCGTGCGCAGTGTAAAAGTCGCCACGGTCGAAGAGGCGCACCGTGGTGCTCGGCTTCTCCGGCATGCCCTCAAAGAAGCGCACGAAGCCCGCCTCGGCCGCGCCCTCCAACTGCAGCGTCTCCTTAGGCTGCACCGCCATTTCCGAACCGCTCCACAGAACACCAGAGAGTACAGCACGACCCTGCGCTAGCTGGGTCGTTTCCCGCCTCCCCAACCTCGCCCCTAAACCGCGTCCGGCCTCCGTGGGCTGGCCCAATCAGCATGCAGTGCTGCGCCTAGGTGGGTGGGAGCCTAGCGCGATAGCCAATCATAAGCGAGCAAGGCCCCAGCTTCCCGCGAACTCTAGGACTCTAGCTACTGCGCACGCGTCCGACTTGCGGGCACGCCGACCTGCAGACGCGTAAGCCCTCCAGAAGCAACGCTTTCCGATCTGCACTGCCTAGTGCCAGGCGGGTGGATAGCAACGGTAGGCGGAGTCACCTGCATTTGTGTATCAAATGACCGGATGGGTGAGAGTGAAATCACAAAGAACTTGTAAACAAAGAGCTCCGGAGTTCCCTAAACCCAGCCTTGAATGCGTGACTCACAGTTGCAGTGCAAACTGCCTAAGGTAAGATTTCAGATTTGTTCAGCACAGCCTCCTACTGACTCAGTTTCGCATTTAGCCCATCAAAAGACACTTTGCAAACCGAGTGTGGTGGCGGATGCCCTTAATCCCAGCACTCTGGAGGCCTTTAAGGCCAGCCTGGTCTACCAATCGAGTTCCAGGATAGTCAGGACTACGCAGAGAAACCCTGTCTGGAAAATAAATAAATAAATAAGAACACTTTGGGGGCTGAAGAGATGGCTCGGCAGTTTCTTAACTTCCTAATGTTTCCACAGTTCAGACCCCAGCATCGGTGCAGCTCACCATAACTGGGAACTCCAGATTCTCCTTGTGGGTAGAGGAGGTCAGATACAGACACTTGCACTCAGAAAGACAAACACATACACAATAATTTATTTTTTTCTTAATTTAAGGAAAAAAATCTAATTTGGAAACGAGTATGGTGGCACACACTTGAAACCCCAGCTCTCAGGAGGTGGTGTCAGAAAGACCAAAAGTTCGAGGTGGGGTTGGCGAGAAGCTCAATACAATATTATCCTTGGCTACGCAGTTGGAGGCCAGTTTGGGCTACAGGAGACGGCATCCAAAATAAATATCCTGCTTTGGAGTTATGAATAAATAAATAAACATCCTGCTTTGGATTTTTGTGTAGCAAGACCCTGTCTCAATAAAGAAAAGGAGGGAAAGAGGCAGAGGTTGCGTCTCGTTTTTCTTACGTGCTAGTGAACGGATGCAGATGGCACACTGTTTTAGAAGTAGGTATACACACAGAGAGATGGAAAGGAAGAGCTGTAACTGACAGGAAAGTCTGCAGGGTTATTAATATTCTGTAGGGCTAATTAGCTGATTAAGATGTGGTTGCGGAGAGCTGAAATATTGCAAGCCCTGAGCCAAATTATCTTCAGCCAATTCTAGTCCCTTAAGGAGCTGTTTATTGCCCACCTCTGTGTTTACCTTAACAACCTTGTGATTATAAAGTAACGTCTTTGTACAGACCCCTTAGTTTCTACCTCCTTGATTTGTAACTTTCTTGTTCAGTTAATACAAAACTTCTTGAGGGCCACTGAGATGGCTCTGGGTAAAGGTCTGTGTACCAAGCCTGATGGTCGGGATTCCATCCTGGGCCTACTGTGTGGTGTCCACCAGAGAAGACAACTTGTACACAGGTTTAAGCTGATAGGACAGCTTTATTAATTGACCAGTAACTACCTTGAATGTTCAGGATCCCAGTGTAGCACTGAACTTTTCTTGGGGTGAGCTTTTAAGCACAAAAAAATATATATTCTGGGTTGTCATCCTTCAGTTAACGAGAACAGTTAGCCAGAAGAGGAGCTACCTAAGCCAAAAGGCAAGGTTAGTACACTTAGAGCAGTTCCCAGAACAGGCCTTGGTTTTCATTTTGGCAGCTGGGTGCTGCCGTTTATGTGCTGAGTTTTACAGCCTGGATGGTACTTTCATCATGGAGTCAGTTGTGCTAAGGTCTGGTGGCTGTTACAGACCCACAAGTACAGAGGACCAACTTCCACAAGTCATCCTCAGACTTCCACACCCCGATGCTGTGGGACTCATCTGCTTATGGATGTGAGCACAAATACACACAAAACACAAATAAATTATTAATTTAATTAATAACAAAGCAGCTTCATGAAACTGGTATCATGTTGGAACATGGTATTTGTAATAACCTAGACTGTGTTTCTAGGTCATAGTATATTTGATACCAAAATAAACTATTGTTTAGTCCCTCTGAAGTGAGAGCTGTGTTTTGTATTGATATGTGGTTTAAATTCTATAGGATAAAGACTTGAAGGAGGTCAGGGTCCACCGTGCCTGACACACCCTACCCCATTCTGTAGAAAATGACTTTATAGGTTTTGCTGTTTCATTTTGTTTGGTCAAGGCTGTGTAGCCCAGGTTGACCTCAAATTCAGTATGTAGTTGAGAATGATCATAAACTAGAATTACAGGCATGAACCCCCATACCTGGCCTTTCCCAGTGTCTTTAAGGAGTTTCCAGGGTATTTCTGACAGTCGAATTTAGACACTAGCCTACAGGCTAATATCCACATACTTGGAAAACAAAGACATGTAGGCAATCTAACTGCAGACTACCCTCCCCAGCCACATTTCCTGAAGCTTGAACATGCCTGCCTATTTCCCTGAGCCCGATCTGGGGCCACCTAGTTTGTCTTGCAACTTGACCTTCTGCTCTGGAATGGCCCTCTTTTGACCTTTCTGTCAGAAATGTCTGGTCATCTTTCAATCCTCAGTCCAAACCCCTTAGCAGGAAAGCCTGTTCAGTTCCCCCAATTGTAACAGCTTCATTTCTTCTGAGATCCCACCGCATCTTTTACAACTCTGGGCTACTTGTCTGGGTACTTGTCTTTTATGCCACACACCTGAAAAGGACTGGGGTGAACACTCTTGCATTTATTCATATATTAACTAATAAACATTTGCTAGTTTGTCTGACAGGTTTTTAACTTTACGCATGGCTGTTTGGGGACTTTTTATTTCTATTTCTGAAGTCAATGGATATAAAATGAAGAACAAGAGCTAGCTGTCAGCCTTGGCAAAGAAGGGTGGCCAGTCTTAAATAGTAGCAGCCCAGGCTGGCCTCAGACTCCATATATAGCCAGGGCTCACCTCCTACTCTCTTGCCACCTTTCCGAAGCGTTGGGATTACAACCATGTGTCTGTTTTGAGAGGTTCTTTTAACATCTTTTTCTTGCCAATGATAAGTATTTCTTGCCTGATAAACTCCCAAAACTGAAGCTAGGAAATGGGTTTGTGGAGGATAACATAAGATCACTAAAGGCTAGTTATGTGAAATAACTTGGAACTCAGTGTGAAGGAGACGTGGAGATCGTTCTAAGGTAAGATGGACAGAACCCTCCTGAGGAGAAACAAAACAAAGAACAAATTCTGGAAACATTAGCATTTCAGGATTGGTACAAGTGGCAAATGACCAGGGGACACCAAAGATAATGGACAGACTGCATACTAGGTGGGGACTGAAGCAATCACCATGACAGGCTCTGGAGAGGATGTACTGGCTGTACAGAAGCACACACTTTAGCAGGGGTAGCTTCAGAGTAAAGAACTCAATGAGTTAAATGTACCAATTCCAAATTTGCCAGGTTTGTGCATGGAGATATGAAGCAATATCAGCAGAGGGCGCAAGAGAGGCCCAGCAAGGGGAAGTTGTTCCCTAGTTCTGGTGCGTGGGGCTAGCCACTGCACCATCCAGCTGCTGCAGCATGGGTGGCTTCTCTAGCTTCTGCAAGGACCATCAGCACACCTGCTGCTGCAATCCTATAGAATGCCTTGGGATTTGTTTGTTTGTTTGAGAAAGGATCTATGGGGAAAAGTAGCTCTCTGGCTGGCATGGAACTCAGTATGTAGATAAGGCTGGCCTCAAACTCATTGAGATCCACCGGCCTGTTTCCCAAATACTGGGATCAAAGTAAGACCAAGTCTGAAGAAAGCTGCTGGTACATGTGGTTTGAATCTGACTGCCATGCTCCCACCTTGACGATAATGGACTGAACCTCTGAACCTGTAAGCCAGCCCCAATTAAGTGTTGTCCTTTGTAACAGTTGCCTTGGTCATGGTCCATCTCGGTGGTAGGAAGGAGGCAGCTGCTCACATTGCGTCAGTGTCAGCGGAGATGCTGCTGCTGCCCAGCCCGCTGTGTGCGTACTCATAGTAAGTTCTCTGTGAAGGTCTACAAGAAGGGCTGTTTCACAGCCTCTGTGTTGGGGACTCACGAAAAGCTCCAGTTTGTACTAAGAGTGTAGCATGTTTCCTAATAGTGCAAATTAAACCCAGGGCCTCTCACATGCTAGGCACATACTACCACTGAACAACCCTCCCAAATCACCCCACACTGCCCCAGCTTTTAGAATATGTTACTAATGGGTCTCACTGGGTAGCCTGGGCTGGCCTCAAAACCACAATCATGCCTTCGCCTCCCACAAGACTTATCCAAGGGTTTTTTGGTTGTTTTTGTTTGTTTGTTTGTTTGTTTTGTTTGTTTTTTTCGAGACAGGTTTCTCTGTGTAGCCCTGGCTGTCCTGGAACTCACTCTGTAGACCAAGCTGGCCTCAAACTCAGAAATCTGCCTGCCTCTGCCTCCCAAGCGCTGGGATTAAAGGCGTGTGTATCCAAATTTTTTAAGTTTGTCTTTTATGTCTTTCAGATAGGGTGTTGGATAGCCAAGGCCAGGCAGTGCCTAACTACATACATAGCAGATAACCTGCAAACCCTAATCCCCCTACACCTACCTCCCAGTACAAGAATCACAGGTTTGTACCACTTAGCAGTGCCAGAACGTTTAAAGATTATCTTATATATGCTAACAAGATTCAAACAGCCGGGCAGTGGTGGTGCACGCCTTTAATCCCAGCACTTGGGAGGCAGAGGCAGGTGGATTTCTGAGTTCGAGGTCAGCCTAGTCTACAGAGTGAGTTCCAGGACAGTCAGGGCTACACAGAGAAACCCTGTCTCAAAAAACAAAAACAAACAAACAAAAAAAAAAAACAAGATTCAAACAAACTTAGAAACTCAGTTTAAAAATGTTTTATTTCATTAAAAAAAAGTTTATTATGTACAAGACTCAGGTATATAGAAGGGCAGCTTTAATCACAAAAAAAAAAAAAAAAGAGAGATACTAGTCAATCGTATTCTACTGTGGAATGTTTGTGACGCACACTCTTCAATAATAAGCATAAACTATCTTAACTTTGCAGGCTAAGTTCTGAGTTCCACACTGTACCTGCACATACAAGACATTTGTCTAATTTTAAGATTGGTAATGCCAACATTAAGCTGCCTGTATTTATGAGTACAGATTTCACTATTACAACTGTGTGGTGATAACTAACAAAGTAGTAAACCTTGAAAGGTCTTCATCTTCCCCAGAGTTATACATTTGCAATCCGAGTTTTTCTGCCGCTCCCCATCAGGTGGCTCCCTCCTCAGTTCAGCACTCAGCGTGGTTAGGCATTGAGCTCTCTGTGGATCTCACCCATCTCCTTTATCTGCAACAGAGGGGGAACATGCAAGGAGACAGGGTTTCTCTGTGTAGCCCTGGCTGTCCTAGAACTCACTCAGTAGACCAGGCTGGCCTCGAACTCAGCAATCCCCTGCCTCTGCCTCCTGCGTGCTAGGATTAAAGGCGTGCCCCACTACCACCCAATGTTTTGGGTCTTAAAGTTACTTTTTCAGCTGGATGTAGTGGCTAACACCTGAAATCTCAGCACTCAGGAGGCAGAGGCAGGTGAGTCTCGAGGCCAGCCTGGTCTACAGAGTTAGTTCCAGGAGAGGCAGGGCTATGTAAAGTCAGTCTCTCTCTCTCTCTCTCTCTCTCTCTCTCTCTAAGGAAAATTTTTTTTTAGGTTTTTCAAAACAGAGTTTCTCATTTCTCTATGTAGCCCTGGCTGGCCTTTGTCTCCCTAGTGCTGGGACTAAAGGTGTCCATCCTATGCCCAACTCAGATGATTCTTATCAGCTGGTAGAGACACAGGCAATCAGGTCAGCAGTCCCTCTGGGTTTCTCTAACGCAGCTTCACTGGACTATGCCTCCACAAGTATGAAGTGGCCTGTCACGGGAAGAGCTCATTCCAAGACTGTCCCTAAGACTGTAGAGTCTGCAGTATGAAGGACTTCGGTGTGACTGGGCTCTGCCAGCGTCTTGAAGTGGACCCTGATTCCTCAGAGTAAGAAGCTTGGCATACCCGTATCCACTCACCTCAGCCTTCTCATACTTTGCTGACTTCTTCCTTGTAGATATAACCTGAAAGAAAAACCATTACTGTCACTACTCAAACAAAAATGGCAAAATTAACACACATACAAGTTTGGGGATCTAAAAACTGGTCCCATAATTCCAATTCTCTGAACAGCTATATCATTATCAGAGGTACCTTGCTGGAGCAAAAATTGTTAACTGAACACAGGTAACATACCGCACACATTCACTTACCACCCATCCTCAGATAATGAATTCTCAGACTCTTCTCTAGGTTACCTTCATGGACAACGCCAACACGTGACCCTGAATGTGCTTCTTGATTTGGGGTTGGTTGATTGGGTATCATTGCATACATAGCCCTAGCTGGCCTGGAACTCACTGTGGAGACCAGGCTAGCCCCAAGCTCTCTGCCTACTTGAGCATGGGGATTGAGATTGTCCACTCAGTCAAGCTTCTTCACTGAGCTTCTACTTGGGTTTCTATGTGACAGTTAGATTTCTGTCTGTTCTGTGTATTTATTTGCCAGCTGAAGTTCCTCTGCTATAAACTATCCCTCCTTACTACCAACCTTGGATGGAGGGAAGGAGTTGCTGCTGTCTTAAGGTAGGACTCTGCTATGTAGCTTAGACTAGTCTTGAACCTTGATGTCACAATCCTCCTGCCTCAGCCACCTTGGGTATATGCCATTGTGTCTAGCTTTGCTGCATTTATTTCTGTTTTGTGTGTGAGTGGTGTGCTCATGCCCACATGTGTGTGGAGGTAGAACAACTCTCAGGAACTGGTTTTCATTCGCCACCTTGTGAGATCAGGATTTCACTGTCACCAGGGTAGGGAAAAGTAACAGCTCAGGATCCCAAGACCAAGTTCTCAGTACAAAGATTTATTTGTTAGGGACAGAGGGCAGGGGTAGAGGACAAAGACAGGAGATAGAGGGAGAGGGAGAAGGGAGAAAGGAGAAATCGGGTAAGGGAGAGGAATGGGGTATTTGGCCCAGAGCGACAAAGGACTGCCTCGGATAGAGAAGAGACAGCCATGGCTCATAGGCGAATAGTGGTTTATAAAGATATAAGGGGAAACTGTGTTGGGATGAGGTGTTTAATTTCACTTGGGCATGTTAATTAGATGAGCCAAAGGAGGATTGATTGCCACACTTTGCCGTACTTTGATAACTGGACCTTGGTAGTCAGCCTCAGAGGAGGAAATGACCAAATGAGGGAACAGGCGTTGGTGGCTAGCTTCAGGAATGTAAACTAACAAGACAGAGGGAACTGAGAAGGGGATGGCCTGGCAGCTTGCCATGCTCACCTGGCCATACTGACCACACTTGGCTGGCTAGGGTCCCCTCCACCAGGCCGAGCACACGGCCCCCACATGCCAGCCACTGTCATTCGTTCTGTGGATTTCCTCATCGACTTGTAAGAATCCATTATACATTATGTAGAGCGTCCACTTGTATTTTACACATCATATCTCCCTAGCTTTTCCTATTTTTTGCTCTACATTAAATTTGCCATGAAAATACAATATTTTCCTTAGAAGCCTAAGCAACTTGAAACTCTTAGTCCTCTTGCTGAGCTCAGCCTCAGGGTTAGGCCTGCAGGTGTGAGCCACTAAGCCCAGCACTAAATGTTAAAATGCTGAATTTTAGCTGGACATAATAGAGCATGCCTAGTGTCCCTGCAAAGTAAGAGATCAGTTGAACGCAGGAATCCAACACCAGTCTGGGTAGACTCCATAGGCATGAGAAGACACACACTCCTGCGCGCAGGCAGGCAGGCAGGCACTCACTCAAAGTTGAAGAGATGGCTTAGTAGGTAAAGCACTTGTACAAACGTGAAGGCCTGAGTTCTGTCCCTGTAACAAAGCTACACGTAGCATGTGTGTCTGCAAGCCTCGTGCTGGGAAGCAGACACTTGACTGATTCTCCAGAGCTCACTCTCTGGCTGGCCAGCCAGTCTGACTGCAATGGTAAACTCCAAGTTCAGTGAGAAACCTTATCTCAAAAATAAAAAAGTGGCTCAAGGCCAGTGAGTTCCAAGATAGGCAGGGCTTTGTAGAGACCCTGCTTGTCTCACCAAACCCAAATAAATAAATAAAAATAACAAAATAAAAAGATGGAGAGGCACAGAGGAAGCCTCCCATTGTTGACCCCTGACCTCCATATAAGACAACAACACACACAAAACCCTTTCACACACACACACACACACACACACACAAACACACCAAAACAGGTCTGGTGCTGGGAGACGGCTCAGTGACTAAAGTAAGTAGTTCCAGCACAAGCAATAGGCCTGGAGCTGGATAAGTGTGAACACAGGCCTGAAATCCCAGCTTTAGAAGGCAGAGATGAGATCCCCAGCCTGAAAGCAAGCTGGCTAGCCAGCCTCATCATATCAGTCTGCTCTGGGTTTGATTGAGAGGGCCTGTCTTAGAGAGTAACGAAGAAAGCCCTTGGGCCTCCATGTGCACTGGCATGCACATGCATGGGCACTTGCACACAAATGTATCCCCACACATGTGAACTGAAGCATACCTCACACACATACAGCAAAGAAATAAAGGGGATTTCTCCCCTTGGAGTCCCTTCTACCCTCCTACACTCAAAAGTCCCCCCTCCTCTCTGTCTGTGGGGGTGGAGAGGATCCATGTTTGCACTGCTAAAAACAAAAGGAAACAAAACAAAATTAAAATAAAAATTCACATACACAAAGAAAAAGCCAGGTATTATGGCTTACATCTGTAACTCCAATTCTTGGGAGGCTGAGGTTTAAGAATAGAATTTGAAGCCAATCGGACTGAGTTCAAAGAAGAAAAGGGTGGTGTGATGGGTCAATGAGAATGGCTCTCACAAGCTCAAAGGTTTGAATGCCTGATCCAGAGTTGGTGGGTTAGGAGGCGTGGCTTTTTAGGAGGGGGTGTGTCCTTGCTGGAGGGGGTGTGTCCCTAGGCTTGAGGTTTCAAGAAGCCCCAGCCATTCCCAGTTCTCTCTGGATCAGAGCTCAGCTACCACTCCTGCCTTCCTCCCAGCCTGCCTGCCTGCCTGCCAGCCAGCCAGCCCGCCCACCCCTCCCCTTGCCCCCACCCCATCCTCATGCTCCCCACGGTGGTGGTCATTGACTTTAACTCTCTGGAACTATAAGCAAGCGCTCCCAATAAACTCTTGCTTTCTGTAAGTTGACTAGGTCACAGTGTTTGTCACACCAGTGGAAAAGTAAGCAAGGCAGTTGGGGATACTTGGGTAGCTCAGTGGTAAAGCTCTTGCCTAGCATAAGTGAGAACCCTAATATCTAATCCCTAGTGCCACAAAAACAAAGCTAACTTTTTGTATTAATATATCCCTTTGTAGATTTTAAGTTTCTGGCATCATGTGGTTTCTGCAGAATATCAGCATTCCTTATGCTAATTTCTCCTGAGATTACCTTCTCACATTCTAGGCAGTTATTCATCTAGAGTTCGTGTTAGAACTCAAGTGAGCTGCCCAGCTCTTATGTTGCTGTGCCCTGATGTGCCTGCCCTGACTGTGTCAAGTAGGAACTCAATATTTGCTTGTATGGGTCGGGAACCAAGTGTGGTAACAATGCTGGACTGAAAACCCACTCATCACACACCTTCAAAGTTAGCTTTCCTTGGGCTTTCTGAGATAAGGTCTTTCTTTGTAACTCTAGCTGGCCTTAAAGTCATTTTATTCCCCACCACCACCAAGATTTCTATTCATTTTATGTTTGTGTGTACTTGGTGCCTAGTACCTCGGACCCAGGAAGGTCAGAAGTTAGATCCCTCGGAACTGAGCTACAGGTGATTGTGAACTCCCTGTGGGTACTGAGCGCTGAATCCAGGGCCTCTCCAAGAGCAACAAGTGCTCTTAACCACTCCAGGCCCTGGCCTTAAAGTCTCAATCCTCCTCCCTGAGCTTCTCAAGGGCTTGGAATAGAGAAGTATAGCATGATATCCTGCCATATTCTAAGTTCTGACGTAATGGTGAGACTACCTAATACTGCTCACCCTTAAGGTCCTAAGATAAAGCAGACTTTAAGTCCCTAAGACTTCAACCTTTACCTCCCAAGTGCTGGGATTAGGAGTTTGTACCATTGTACTATACCCAGTGCAAACTTGTTATTTATTTAGAATTACTGCTACATGGACTACTTTTGACTTGTTTTCTTGCTAACTTAAAGCTCTGTGTTATTTTGGAACCAGAGCTCAGTTCGCAGCACCACGAAAACCAAAGAGTAAGTGTGCATCTCAGTGACCCATCTGGGTGTTCTAGTCTGCTGTGCTCTGGCGGGAACTGGGCTGTGGTGTTCAGCTGAGGTGTTTCCTCATGAGTGATCAACCTTTTCCAGCTTTAGGAAGTGACTATTTGTAAAGAGGAACCAGAAATGTAAGATAGTCCTTCACTGAAGTTTTCAAACGTGGGTAGTTTTTAAGGATAATCTAAGGATACGTCCTTCGGTGAGCCCTGACTCATTCTGTACTCACCAGGACAACGATACCAGCGATGACTGCTAATGCCACCACCACAATGACAGCGATGACCCCAGCCGTGAGGCCCTGCATGGAAAACTCGGGTGCCTTTTCATCAACGTAGTAAATGAGGGTCTGCCCGGGATCCAGATCGAGCTGCTCTCCATTCACTCTCAGGTCCATGTTCTTAGAAGAATGGAACAAGGATTCCCCCTTCACCTACAAAGGAGAAGAACAGGAAAACCTGCTGCAGACAATCAGCACAGGCACCAGTATCTACATACCAACTGGAGGCCAGAAGAGAACTGGCAAGAATCGTCGTTTCCATGGTAACCATCTGACCCAGTGAAACTTTAAGGCACGATTTATTACAGGAAAATGCCATCCACAAAAGGAGAAATAAAGTCCATGGACCTACCCTCCAGACTAAAACATAACAACACACGGCCAATTCAGTGTCATCCTGTCTTCTATCCCTTCATCTCCCATGCCCAAAGTATTCTGAAGTAAATCTCAGAAGAAATACCTCGCTGTAATAAGCACAAGTTTAGCCAGGTGTAGTATCTTCCATCTGTAGCCCTATCATCTGAGAAGGCCGAAGCCTATCCTCTACCTAGA
Source organism: Uromys caudimaculatus (assembly GCA_028551405.1). Classification (NCBI taxonomy): domain Eukaryota; kingdom Metazoa; phylum Chordata; class Mammalia; order Rodentia; family Muridae; genus Uromys; species Uromys caudimaculatus. The sequence goes on from CM052705.1 coordinate 17,872,763, forward strand.
CTAATGTAAGGCTGTCTCAAGACAAACAGAGGAATAATTAAGAAAGAACAAACAATAAACAAACATATTCTTATATGACTTTGAACTCAGTCCTCCTGCCTCAGCCTTCAGTGTCAGAATTACAGTGTATTCTACCACCTCTGGTGCACATAATAGTTTTAAAACGGAAGCCGGGCAGTGGTGGCGCAAGCCTTTACTCCCAGCACTCGGGAGGCAGAAGCAGCCTGGTCTACAGAGCGAGTTCCAGAGCAACCAGGTCTACACAGAGAAACCCTGCCATGGGAAAAAGAAAGACAAAACTTGACTGACTTGACATCTCAGCAATGAGGAGGACTTGAGTTTGGTTCCCAGAACCCACATCACGCAGCTCACCACAAACTGTAATCCAAGTCCTGGGATCCACTCAGCCTCTGGCCTTAAGGTACCTACACTAACATGCACATAGATAAACACACGTACACAGAATAAAAATTAGTCTTTAAAATGGAGACTGACTCCTATTCACAGAAATTATTAGAATACTGGATGAGGAGAGATTATATATATATAATATATATATATAATATATATATGTATATATATATTATATATATCAATATAGTAACCAAAGAGAAAATAAGAAGTGTAAGAAAAGAGGAAGCTAGGTATACACAGTTCAGTAGGAGACTGTTCCCAGAATCCCAGAATACATACTGGGTTCAATTCCTAACACAGCAGGAGTCAGAGGGCCTGAAGACTGGCAGGATGCTTAGCTAGCATGGCCAGGGCCCAGTCCTCAGTGTGACATAAATCAGTCATAGTGACACATTGTAGTCTAGCACTTGGGACTATTACATCACAGACCACTACCTGTCCCTCCTTCTAAGAATAGCAGGCCATGCATTTCCTACCAGCTTTGGTTTCTGTATCGCCTGCTAACAGGAGTTGTGCTTCCTCATCTCTCTGCTCCTTACAAACAATGCTGACACCGGGACAGCCTCCCAAACATGCTGACTGTGGCCAGGCTCCCCAGCCTCTGAGAAAGCTACAAAAGAAAGGGCTCTCTCCGGCTTTCTCGCCAGCCTGAGTCTGTGCCCTGACACGTAGATGTCTCTGTTCTTTCGTATTTTTCTTTACTTCAGATTTATTTTTATTATCCTTAATTGTTGTTTGGTTTTTGCTTTTCGAGACAGGGTTTCTCTGTGCAGCTCTGGCTGTCCTGGAACTCACTCTTTAGACCAGGATGGTCTCCAACTCCGACCTGCCTGCCCCCGCTTCCCAAGTGGCAGTGCCACCCACCACCCATTGACAACTGCCTGGTGTGCTTTCTGGGGATCCAACACAGGTCCTCTGAAAGAACAAAACATGCTCTTCACTCTGCTAAGCCATCTTCCTGCCCCACTTAACCTCCCCTCGACTTCCATGGCCTCTGGAATGATGCGCCATCCCTCAGAAAGCGCTCCTACCTCATGGCCCAGCCACACCCCCAGGACTACATGGCCCTCGCTCCTTATAAAGCTCATCTTTGGAAGGGTGATTTCATATCATCTCCTTTCCCAAACTACTGCTCTTTCTTAGTAAATAGGGCCCAGCACTTCGGAGATGGAGGCAGGAGGATCAGGAGTCCAAGGCTAGCCTACAAGGACCTGGCTCAAAAAGGAACAAACCCTGGGCGTGGTTGCAATGTCTTTGACCCCAGCACTCAGGAGGCAGAGGCAGGCAGATCTGTGACTGCACGGACAGCCAGGGAGGTGTGTGTATATCCATATATCCTGTCTCAGAAAACAAACAATAAAAAAGTATTAAGCTTTAAAAATTACACAGTTTATACTTACATCTTTTTCAAAATAGTAAGCCACATCAGCTATGTCCACATCATCCTGAGTTTTCTGAGAAGAGTTTTGCATCAGATCAATTGTGATAACATTATTCTCATACTGGGGGGAAAAAGTGAAAATACAAATTAATATAATTCAAATATATGAAAAGTTTGTTCAACAGTCAGAATACATAGAATTTTATTTTCTGTAATCTAGATCCACCAGGACGTATCCAATAATGAATAATTTATCACTAGTAATTGAAAAATCGTTGAGAGGACTTTAAGAGAGTAAAATAGCAATGCAAACAGTTTTTTTTGAGTTAAGGAAAGGGTTAATTAGGTATGATGGTTAGTTTTAATTGTCAACTAAAATCTAGAATCATGAGTCTCGATGAGGGACTGTCTACATTGGGTTGACCTATGGGCAAGTCTGTGAGGATTAGCTCTATTATGTTAACTGAGGTGGGAAGACCCACTAGGATTATGGCCTGCGTCACTTCCTAGACAGAAAGCTGGACAAGGCATGTGTGGATTCATTCTCTCTGCTCTTGACTGTGGATGCTGCCGAACGGCCATCACACAGTAAGCTACTGCTGCAGTGACTTCCCCACAATGAGACTCTAATCTGGAATTGTAAGCTAAAATAAACTTTGTAGGGGCTGAAGACATGGCCCAGCAGTTTACAGCGCTTGTTGCTCTTGAGGAAGACAGGTTCAATTCCTAGCTGCTAACCATCCGTAACACCAACACTAGGGGGTCCAATGCCCTTTTCTGAACTCCTGGAGCACCAGGCAAAAACACGGTACACATATACACATGCAAGCAAAACACTCATACAAGTAAAATAAACCTAAAAATGCCATCAATAAACCCTCTCTCCCCTAACTTGCTTTCTTCAGGGCACCTTATTACAGCCACAGGAAAGGAAACCAAGACACTGGGTAAGGACAGCCTGTGGCAGGACATGTAGAAGGCAATCAAAGAGCCCTACAAGGCCAGAGCAGCATGCTTCAGCATAAGAGACACTACACATCCTTTATGTGTCCTCAGAGGCACACTGGAGCTTGCAAAGCCCATGGAAGGAAAACTACGTAGATTCCATACTAAGTGCCCAGAATTTAAATTGTTAGTAAAATTTCATTTAGCTAACCATTAAAAATCACTGGCTGTCCGCCAGTGGTGGCGCACGCCTTTAAGCCCAGCACTTGAGAGACAAAGGCAGGCTGATCTCTGAGTTTGAGGCCAGCCTGGTCTACAGAGTGAGTTCCAGGACAGCCAGGGCTACGCAGAGAAACCCTCCTGGGGGTGGGGGCAGAAGAGATCAACAGTAGCTGTCATTTATACTCAAACCATACTCCCCTACCAACTTGATGTTAAAATTAGCTCATTTACAAAAAAAAAAAAAAGAAAGAAACCCCAAAAAACTCACCATAATATTTTTGATAAATTTCTGATTCAGTTTGTATCGAGATGTGAATGCCTCCTGAAGTGCACTGCAAATAATTTACAAGTTTTGGTTTTTTAAATTGTACCATAATAAAATCTCTATTTTTTAAGCAGATAGCTCAAGGACTTAGTTATAGTTGTTGTAAATATATATATATTTTAAAGAAAGGGGCTCACTATGTAGCTAGCCCTAGCTGACTTGGGACTTGGTGTGCAATGGTGGCTAGACTGTATAATTTTAATTATAATGCATATGTATATACAAATTTAATTAATGTAATTTAAAATCACAGTAAGTAGCTCAAGCCAGCATCAGCCATTGATCCTAGAGCTGTTGAATGTCAGTCTGATTAGGAGCAGAACATTTACACAGTAGTCACGTATTCATCATAAATCCCAAAAGGGAAAATGCTAACTTCACAATAGAGAAACCTGGCAGACATAGTTTGTAAAGGGACAAAGCCCATCGTGATGTGTTCTGAGTCTGGGAAAGGCACATGATCTTTTATGTAGTTTTCCGGTCAAGGTGCATAAATACAGTGTATGTGTAATCACACTTACGTCTGCAAACTCTGAAAGTCGTAAGGGTTTTCTCTTTCTTTGTGTTTTAGTTCAATGATGATCCAGCTGTAAGACAAGATGGTGTCAACTGTGTATAACTCTTTTATGCTGCTTTTCAAAGAGGCCAATATTCCAATTCTGAACCAGGAGGGATTAGCGCTAACAGAACCTTTAAGTGTGGTAAACCTGCCTCATAAAACCTGCACAGAGAGCGCACCCAGAAGTTAACACTTTGTGAAACGGACTGCTGCTACAGCTACAGCACGAGGCCAACTGAAGTCAAGGCCAGGGCTGCCCTCTGGCTGGGCTGGGTCCTGTCCCAGAGGGCATGGTGGTGCACTGCGGATGCAAAGGCAGGAGAAGGCAAGCCAGGATTCTAGCACACACGAAACCATGTCAGAAAGAGATTGGGGGGCACGAGCACAGGGAGCAACAACTGACCAAAAAAAAGTCAGAGACAGCAATTCCAAGCCTTGGGCCCGCCTCCTCCTTCTTCTCCGTTTCTTCCTTTCCAACAGTGGCTTTTGCTTGACAGGACTTGTGTCTGTTTTCAACCTCTCAACCATGCTCGGGTAGAGCCCCAGGTTCCCCACCACTTGTCTCCAGCACAAACAGCTCAGCTTTAAAAGCCAACAAGTGAGCACATACATACAGCCTAAGTCATTCATACTGACTTTACACTATTCCAACTTCAAAACGGGAGCGAGGTTCAGCGAAAAAAAAAGGGAACAAGCGATGTCTCTGTCTCATCCACTACCGTTTCTGAAAACCCTAAGACCTGACCTATCTACAGAGGAAATTCATAAACCAGCTCTGGAAACAGCACAACCCCAGGCAAAAGATCATCCCAGGCCTCCCTCCCTTTCCCACATTTAATAACTTGCCGAATCGATTCTCGGCCTTTTGGCTAAGATCAAGTGTAATAACTTGCCGAAGATAAAAAGCTTCAGGAGTCAAGACAATTTCCACAAAACAACACAGCTGGATTAGAACCAAGAAAACAAATATAACTGGATTAGGGCCAATAGAGCCCACTCAAGACTGGTGACAGCCATTTTATGAGGCATAGAGACAGGACGGACACTTGTCACTCCAAAGGGGATCTCAAGTAGCCCAGGCTGGTCACAAACTCACTGTGTAGACAAGGCTGGCCCTGAACTCCCATGCCCAGCTTTTCCTGGTTTTCGAATTCCAAAGCACAAAATCTATTTGGTATTCAAAGCTAAACTGAAGCAAACACATGAGAAAGCTCACTCACTAGGTCCTCACTCTCTCGGAGCACGTTATCTCAGTGTCCTTGTCGGTTCTTCGGACACCAGCAGTGTTCACACACCAGCACGTGGCGGTGCCATTGCACTGCTTGGCTTTGAAGAGCCCTTGCTCGTCACACTCGGGATCGTACAGCCCGTCGTTGTTCTGGATGGCACCCTCGGGCTTGATCCTCCTCCCAGACTTGCTGTGAGTCATCTCCGCCTTCATCACCAAACATTTAGATGCCACTGAAAAAACGACAGTAACACCTCATGGAGACAACCACAGCTCGTGTGCCCAGGGCAGAGCTTTTAATCTGCTGTCGACCTGAGCCATGGTTATTCACACTCCCTTCCACTTCCCCACATTAATTACCTGCTGAAGAAACCTGAGGTGCCATATCATTTCCACAAAATAACACAGATTAGAGCCAATAAAACTCAACTCAAGGAGCCTCGATTTGAAAAGTATTATCAGAATTAAACTTCCAGGCAATAAGAATCTTTACTCACGTTTGGAACAAATGACAGTATTTTGTGTACCATAGGAAGTACACTGGCATTCACCCTTTTCATTCTGAGAGCAGCCTGTCGTCAGCTTGTAGTTGTCACAGACACAGTCTAGAAAATTATAAAAAAATTAGTTTAAAATGTAGCTCCAAGCCGGGCAGTGGTGGCGCACGCCTTAATCCCAGCACTTGGGAGGCAGAGGCAGGCGGATTTCTGAGTTCGAGGCCAGCCTGGTCTACAGAGTGAGTTCCAGGACAGCCAGGGCACAGAGATCCCCATCTTGAAAAAAAAAAAAAAAAAAAGTTATCCTCCACCCAGGTGCCTTGTTATACAAATGTTATCTCAAAATAATAAATAAATATACTGGGGTATAATAGTGCACGCTTTTAACTCAGCACTACAGAGGCAGAGGCTGGTGGATCTCTGAGTTCAAAGCCAGCCTGGTCTACATAGTAAGTTCAGGAGAGCCAAGACCATGTAGATAGACCCTGTCTCTTAAAAATCAAAATAGATAATTTAAAAATTAAAACAAAAACATGTAACCCTGAATATTTTTCAGCTATAATTCAAGTGTGAGTCATTTCGCACTGGCTGCTTTGTGACATCATGCAGTCTAATCTTTGCTTGTGCCCACTTCCACTTTCCTGTATGTTGTTAATTTTTCAAGGGAGAACTTTGTTCTGAGCAGAGTGAATCAAAGTTTGTTAAGGAAATGTGGCCAAGAACTCTGCAGGGTGGGAGCAGCCCCAAGGGAAGAAGACTTTTGGGCTTTCTTGGCAGTGCCAAGGACAGAGCCTTGGGCTGTTAGCGCACCCTTGGTATTTCTGGTTATTTCTTCCTGGTCGGCAGGCTCTCTTTCTTTTTAATGTATTACATTTATTCACTAACTGGAGCAGGGCACTCTGAGATGTAAGTACAGAGGTCAGAGCATAAACGTGTAGAGCTCTTTCTCTCCTCCCATTACCTGGGCCCTGGAATCAAACTGGCCACTAAGCCTAGTGATCCACAAGTACCTTCAGTCACTGAGCCATTTCACTGGCCACAAACTAGAGATTTTTTGCCCTTGGTCTCCTCGGTGCTGGGCTTAGTGGTGTTGACTACTACCCATGGACAATTTTGTTGTTGCTGGCTTTGTTTTTAATTTTTAATTATTTTTTGAAGCAGGGTCTTGCTGTGTAATCCAAGTTAGCTTCAAGCTTGAAGGTCTTCTTCAAGCAGAGATCTACCTGCCAGACCCTCAGTCAGAGTGCTAGGACTAAAGGCTTGCGCCACAGGCTCAGCCAGAAACAAAGTTTTAAAACCAGCTCTCTAAAGATCTTATCAGCCTTACTGCTGCACTACTGGGCTTTCCTGTTTAAAGCTAACTTTTATTCACTTACTCTGTGCATGTATCTATATATTTTATGTATGCACACATACGCACACACACATGCCAAAGTTCAAATGTGGAGTCTATTCTCCCCTTCCGCCTGTGGGCCTTGGGAATAACTCAGGAGTAACCCACTGAGCCAGTAATGGCCCTGTCATTAAAAAAAAAATTCCCTTTCCTTCTTCTCTGAGTCCTCCCTCCCTCCCTCATCAGTCCTCCCTTCCCTTTCTGATGTTTCTGCATTTTACAGCCCAAGCTCACTACAGCCCTCCTGCCTCAGCTTCCCAAGTGCTGGTGCTGGGCTTACAGACTGAAGCTCCCACACCTGGCTGCTCCCATCTCCCTCTTTACCTACAATTACACACTTGTCTATGAGGCATTTTATCTTTTCCCCAAAAAGTCAACAACTCCAATTCTGTAACCTATAGATCCTCCCCTTCGTCTTCCTTCCTTACCGAGTTTTCCTAAGGAATGCCTACTTGGGGCCCAGTAGGTATCTATTCAAGCTTTTCTTCATTAAACAGGGTTCTTTTAGCCCAGGCTGGCCTCCATTGCCACACCAATTCGAGATGACCTTGAATTGCTAATCCTCCAGGTTCCACTTCCCAAAGTCTGGGGTTACAGGTATCTTGTTTATGGGGTGCTAGAGAACCAAGCCCGGGGATTGCTAGGTAAGCACTCTACATCCCAGCCCTCAATTTACAATTTAGCCCAGGAAATCAGAAAACTATAACTTGATTAAACTGTATTAAGGTGTAATTAATGAATAGGCCACGTCTCCTAGTAAAGAATGAAATCCTTCCCAGAAAACAAAACTAAATTATATTTAACTTAAAATTTGAGAAAGGAACAAAAGGAAAAGAAATTCTCTCCAGCCTGCTTTGTTCAATTCTCCACTTCCAGACACCATCTTAGAAATAAATCAGAAGTCGGAGCAAACTCTATAGTAAGAACAACTAAGATAGAATTCCGTGTCCTTCTCTTTATAAATCGTTCAGTCACTGTTTTAGAATAGTTCTTAAAGACTAAAGGCCCATGAGTTTGATCCCCAGAACTGACTGCCTGCCACAAGTTCTCCGACTCCATGAAAACAGTTTTAAAAATAAAAGCCTAAAGAAAGTAGAAAACTTCCTTCATGAAATGTTGCAAAGATAGCTGTATAAATCTACCTGTATTCCGAAATACAAATACGCTCAATTTTTAATCAGGGAACTCTTAGATGGAAAGATTATGCGATCTTAAGAAAGGTCCTCACAGTTTATCTTTGTGTCTGTCCTCCGTACAATAAACACAGCATTAGTCATGATTCTTAGAAAAGGGAAAACACACCTCAGGCCAGTAAGTCCCTGCAGGCCCGCCTCCGACGCGCAGGTGCATAGCGGCCTCGGGGGAGCTACCTGTCCCCTCCCGGTGCCCACATCCGGGGACCCGGGTAGGTACGGAAGGAGGGAGGGCTGACTGGCAGGTCGCAGAGACGAAGGCCCGCGCTTTGGGACTTGGAACCCCAAGCTGGAGCCGCCAGACCCCGGGCAGTGGCCGCTCGGCCACCCTGGCCCGACGCCCCCGCCTGGCACAGCACACCGCCGCCTCATCGGAGCGCGCATCCCGCCCGCACCGTCGGGTCTCGGGGCCAGAGAGCGCAGCCCCGCCGTCCGCTCCCCATCACCGGCGGGACACGACCCCACACCTCCGCCCCAGGTCCACGCCTCACCTTTCTGAGCCGCGGCCAGCGACGCCGTGACCACCGCGAGCAGGAGCCCGAACGCGAGGGCTTGGGGGGGCGCCATGCTGCGCGCGGAGCGGCAGGGACTCGCGGGGGTGCAGTGCGAGACGGCTCCAGGGGCAGTGGCACTGCGCGGCGGCCGACGGACTGAGCGCTCTGCTCGCCGTGAGGCGGGAGCCGACCTGCGGACCGGCGGCCACGCCCCTCGACCGTCCCCGCGCCTCACCTCCGCCCGCCCGCCCGCCCGCCCGCCCGCCCGCGGTGAGTCACCTGCCCCACCCAGCCCCATCTCCAGGTGTGCGCTGCCGGGGACCAGAGGCGGGGACTCCAGTACCCCGGAAGGACCGGATGTTGCGGACACCGGTACGAGACTAGATGCGAAAGCCAAAAGGGCTATCAAGCCAAACCGAGAACTTCCTGGAGGAAAGACAATAGAGAATACTTGACTTTGCGCTGCGCCTGGCAGTTTACTTTCCAATACCATTTCAAACTCTTAAAATTATTATTCATGTATACGAATTTTTGCCTGCATGCTTGTGCACCACGTGCATGCCTGCATTAGTCAGAAGAGGGCTTCGCATCCCCTGGAGCAGGAGTTATGGATGGCTAAGGGCCACCTTGTGAGTGCTGGGAATGGAACCCTGGTAATCTACTAGAGCAGTGATTCTCAACCTTCCTTACGTTGCGACCCTTTAATATAGTTTACGTTGTGTTGACACACGCACACCATAAAATTATTTTTATTGTTACTTCATAACTGTAATTTGCTACTGTTATGAATCGTAATGTAAACGCCTGTTTTCCGATGTTCGTAAGAGATTCACAGAGAACCAAGTACTCTTAAGGGCTGAGCCATCTCCAACCTGGATAGTACGTTTTTTAACTAACATGCTTGTTTTGATTATTATATATTTAAACTATTTTACTTTTTAAGACTATGATAGAATTACATTAATACCCCTCTTCTCTCCTTCAAACTCTACCATATCCCTTCCTGCTCCCTTCTAGATTCATGGAACCCTGATTCATATCTTAAGAAAAGTGTTGATAAAACCAATTTCTTGGAAAATTTAGGGAAATCTTAGAAACAACGATTTAAAAGACAGGAAAAAGCCGGGCGTGGTGGCACACACCTTCAGTCCTAGCACTACGGAAGCAAAGACAGGAGGATCTCTGTGAGTTCGAGTACAGCCAGGCCTACACTAAAGAAACCGTGTCTCGAAAAACAAACAAAAAAAGCAAGGAAAGACCTCTAGAGAAACAAGAAGTAGCAGCAGCGGCGGCGGCGGAAGATCTCACACACCACAGGCAGAGTCAGCCAGAGGGGGAAAAGGTGCTGCCTCTCCTCCAGAGCTGGGTTCTGTGGGTCTTTGGAGGGGTGGGGGTGGGAGGCGGACCCCAGTTTGGGTTGGTCAGTTTGAACAAAGACCGCGCAGCCGATAGGCCATAGGGTTGGAGTAAAGAGTCCTGATCCAATCTTGAACTTGTCAGACCGGTCCTCCAGCAGGTGGGCCCTACTGGCGGGAGAAAAAGCAGGCCCGGCCTTCTCTTTAAGCGGCCAGGCTTTTGTCTCAGGTCAGCGGGGTGAGGGAGAAGCTGCAAGTTTGCCTTCTTCATCAGCTATTTCTGTGGCCCTCTCTCCAAATGTCTACCTGTTAAGGATCTTCTAACCCCTAGTTCCTCGCTGAGTATCTGATGACCTAAATTCAGTCCCTGGGACCCTCAGGGTGAAAGGGGAGAGCCAACCCCCACTCGTTAATCCTCTGACCTCCATCGTCAAGAAACAGCATGACACTCCCAGTAGACTGTGGGGGAGGGGTTACAGAAAGCCTTAGATTAGATATCTCTACGTAGAGCACAGATAGAATTTTGGATACCTATCAAGAATAGCCTCTAACTTTCTCCTGTCCCAATCTCTCAGTCGATTCGCACCTCAGAAAAAGTTGCAAACCTTTCCTGCTGTCTGGGGAGGTGTTTGCTGAGCACACTTGAAAACCTGGGTGTGACCCCCCCCCCCCCCCAGCATTTCCTAAACTGCGCTTGGTGGCATAGGCCTGTAATACCAGCACTGGGAAGGTGAAAGCAGAAAATCAGAAGTTGAAGGTCATCCTCAGCTAGCTCTGCGGTCGGAGTCCAGCCTGGGCTATCTGAGACCCTGACTCAACCAATGGCCGCCGCCTCGGTTGCCCTTTCCTTGAAGAATTTTGTGTTCACTGCTCTGTTTCATCACTGATGCCAGAGAAAAGATTGAGTGGGTGATGGCTTGCTTTTTTTTTTAAGACAGTATCTTTTTAAGAAGTATTTTATTTATTTTTATTTTATGTGTATGGGTGTTTTGCCTGCATATATGACTGTGCATCGCGTGCATGCAGTGCCCGAACAAGCCAAAGAGAGCATTGATCCTCTGAAACGGGAGTTACAGGCAGCTGTGGACTGCCATGTGGGTGTCAGAAACTGAACCCTGGTCTTCTAAGAGCAGCCAGTGCTCTTAGTCACTGAGCCACCTCTCCAGCCCCAAGGCAGTGTCTTAGGTAGCCCTCCCCTCTTCCTCCCAGGTGCTGGGATTCGGGCATGCCCCACACAGTGCCTTGCACAATGCCCTGTGTATTAAAGTATTTCCCAGCTGAGAAGAAGGAATGGAGTCACTTATGTAACCAGCGGAGATATAGGTTAGACCTGAACGCTCCCGTATGTGTTTTATGGAGTTACTCCCACCGTTGATATCTTACAAAACGTGACTTTGTCAAGACTAAGCCATTAGCATCGGCTCAGTGTTACTAAACTGCAGGTTTTAGTTAGAGTCCCCAGCTTTTTTTTTTTTTTTAACTATTGTTTTTCCCCATCCCTATGTTATAGTAGCAACAAAGGCCTATTTAGGGGAAACTTCTGGTCAAGAGAATCAGCAGCCTGGGACTGGGTCAGTCACCTGGTCAAGGGATCACTCTTAGGAAGGTGGGTTCACCTTGTAAAGCAGAGAGGTGAGATCCTGTACCTTTCCTTCCCACAATCCCCTCTTCCTAGTGCAGTCCTTCCTGGCCACGAGATTCTGCCTGGTAAATGCAGTGTTTCGTTCCTCTTCTTTCTGTCCTTCTTTCTGGTGCTAGCCAGAACCTAACTCTGCTTTTTCTGATTCTTGGGGCTTCCTTGTTCTTGCTTCTGAGGCCTCCTTCCCCCTGTGGCTGCCTGCTGCCTGTAGCTGACTCTCCACTGGCTTGACTCAAGGGCACAGCTTTTTCCACTTCTCACGTCTCCTCCTCTGCAAAGCTGCTGGGAATTAAAGCTTTCCTGCCCTGGATGTTTTCTTTTAACCTCTAATAAAGGTGTTCTTGAACTTCTGATGAGTCCTTTTTTTACATTCTTTGCTTAATGACTCTAAGAACCCAAAGAGGGGACCCCAATTTCCCCTGTATCAACAAGACCAATTTGGAATCCCATATTGCCCTGTCTTTTGTTGTTGCTTGTTTTTTGAGACTGGTCTCAGGAAGCACTCACTGACCATAAACTCACTATGTAGCTAAACATAACCTTGAACTCTTGATTCCCTTGCCTCTGGCTTGTAAGTGCTGAGACTACATGCATAGGACACCTTGCCTGAGCTACTTAGGTTTGTTTGTTTATTTATTTGTTTGTTTCGCTTTGCTTTGCTTTGCTTTGCTTTTGAGGAGGCTCTCCCTGTCCCTGTTTGGACTCAACTCCTGTCACTCTTCCTACCTCAGCTTCCTAACTGTTATCATTAAAAGCATGAACCACAACTGGGCTGTGGGCTGCATGCCTTTAACCCCAGCACTTGGAAAGCAGAGGCAAACAGATCTCTTGTGAGTTCAAGGCCAGCCTGGTCTTCAAAGTGAGTTCCAGAACAGCCAAGGCTACACAAAAAATCCCTGTCTCAAAACAAACAAACAAACAAACAAAAAAGCAAGAACCACCATGCCCCCCACTTGTGGCTGGAGGATGTGGCTGGAGAGTGAGCCATGGCTTTGCACATGCTAGACAAGCTCTCTACCTATGTTATATATTAGTTATCCAGAGCTGGAGAGTGAGCCATGGCTTTGCACATGCTAGACAAGCTCTCCACCTATGTTATATATTAGTTATCCAGAGCTGGAGAGTGAGCCATGGCTTTGCACATGCTAGACAAGCTCTCTACCTATGTTATATATTAGTTATTAGATGGCCACCATCCCCAATCCATGAGAGTCCAGCTCAGTCTTTATCCTTTCCTGATCTTGATGGTTTTGAAGAGTGCTGGTGAGGTGTTTAAGACACTATTCCTCAGCAGTGGGTTGATGGGATGAGGTGGGAGAGATACCTGCCACAGAGGTGTTATGCCCGTATCAACAGGTGTGTGATATCACTTACAGTTTATTACTGGTGAGGCTCACCCTGGACACTTGGATAAAGTGGGGTCTCCCAGGATGCTCCAGTGTTGCTTTGTTTTTTTATTTTCATTTGCTATTCAGTAGAGGTTCATGGCTCCTATGCTCTGGTTCCTCTTTATATTGTGTAAATCTTTCGTCCTTTATTAAAGATTTCCGTGGAAAGACCCACTCTGAACCAATGTTTTGAGACCTCAAAATAGAAAATAAGGAAAAGAAGAAGAAGAAGAAGGAGGAGGAAGAAGAGGAGGAGGAAAAGAAAAATAAATCCTTAGGGACTGGACTATAGCCCACTAGTCTAATGTATATGCAAGGCCCTGGGTTTTGGTTTTGGTTTTTGATTCCCCCAGCAGCACACACACACTCTGCACACAAAGAAATGAGTCAACAAGTGTAACCTGAGGGGAGGGAAGTGAAATGACTGTGTGGAAGGGAGAGGTATTAAAGATGGCGTGAGGGAGGCTGGAGAGATAGCTGAGCTGGTGCAGTGCTTGCCATGCATGGGGGCTTTAGTTCCCTCCGCATCCATACAAAGCCAGATGTGGGGCAGGTGCTTGGAATCCCAGCACTGAACAGCAGTCGGAACCGAAAGAAGCCTGCACTGCCTGGCCACCCCCAGGCCCTAGCAAGGCAGAACCTAGAGCAGTTAAGAGTGCTTACTCTTGCCTGGGTTTGGCTCCCAGTCACCCACATGGTGACTGCCCATAAATCCAGTATCAGGGAATTAAACCTCTCAGAGCTGCCAAGGACACCTACACGCACATTTTGCTCACAAACTCACTTAGGTACACATACATATACATAAAGAAAAAATAAGTAAGTGAGCTGACGTGGTGGGACATCAATCCTTCAATCCCAACTCTTGGGAGGTAGAGGCAGAAGGATCTGTGAATTTGAGGCCAACCTGGTCTGCAGAGCGAATTCCAGGCTATGCTGGGCTACACGGTGAAACCCTGTCTCAAAACAAACAAAGGAAAAAGATAGATAGATAGATAGATAGATAGATAGATAGATAGATAGACAGATAGATGAGTCTGGAAATTACGGCCATTTAAACAACAAGATGGACAGTGCCTGAAGAGAAGCAATACTCAAAATTGTCCTCCATCACATGCAAAGAACTGTATATGTTAAAACCAGTAGAGTTATAAATACACTGCGGATCTTTCTTTTTTAAGATTTATTTTTATTTTATGTATATGAGTGTTATGTGTTAAACCATCAGAGTTATAAATATCCTGCAGATCTTTCCTTTTCAGATTTCTTTTTATTTTATGTGCATGAGTTTGCCTGCATATATGTAAATATGCCACATGAACATAGTGTCCCTCAAGGCCAGAATAGGCATTGGATTCCTCGACTTAGGAATCAAACGCAGCTGTTCAGCAATGACAGCCCATGCTCTGAGTCATTGAGCTGTGTCACCAGTCCCCACCGGTGGAAAATTGTTGAGGCTAGTGGAGACTCCATTATTCCTTAAGATTTGTGGTATGGGAAGTGCTGGCGTGTGAGCAGCATTTCTTTCAGACTGGGAGGCAAGCAGGAAGAATATGGCGGCAGAGTCAGTTGCCGAGGGTTCCCAATTCCAAGGAAAATCTGTCATCTACATGTGTGGGTGACACTAACAGCTGCTTAGGTACACCCGTGACTGGGCATGTACTTGGATTCAGGCTTAGTAGGACATTGTCCATACCAGTGGATCAATAGAACAGGAAAGGAAGGGAAAGATAGTTGAGGGAGGTTTGGGGAAAGCAGAATGGAGATACTAGAGTTAGATCGTAGGCAGGGTTCACACGCGGAGACACCAGAGTTAGATCGTAGGCAGGCTTCATACGCGGAGATACCAGAGTTAGGTCGTAGGCAGGGTTCATATGTGGAGACACCAGAGTTAGATCATAGGCAGGGTTCATACGCGGAGATACCAGGGTTAGATCGAAGGCAGGGTTCATACGCGGAGATACCAGAGTTAGATCGTAGGCAGGGTTCATACGCGGAGATACCAGAGTTAGATCGTAGGCAGGCTTCATACGCGGAGACACCAGAGTTAGATCGTAGGCAGGCTTCATACGCGGAGATACCAGAGTTAGATCGTAGGCAGGCTTCATACGTGGAGATACCAGAGTTAGGTCGTAGGCAGGGTTCACACGCGGAGACACCAGAGTTAGATCGTAGGCAGGCTTCATACGCGGAGATACCAGAGTTAGGTCATAGGCAGGGTTCATACGCGGAGACACCAGAGTTGACTAGTTGTAAGGAAAGGTTGAAGGACGATGTCAGAGCTTTCTGATTTCATTTTTTTTACCGAGTCAAGGTCACACTCTGTAGCGGAGGTTGACCTGGGACTCACCATGGTCCCAGATGGAATTTGAATCAATCCTGCTGCCTCTGCCTCCTAGGGCTGGCATCACAGGCCTGGGCCCCTATCCCCTGCTCTGTGGGTTCTTTGGAGAAGTGATCCTAGGAGGCTGCAAAGGAGTTTTGCATTTGTATTTGACCGGAAAAATAAAGAAATATTTTGGGAATAGTAAGCAGAAAGTTTTCCGTAGCTGGGAGCCTTGACACAACTATAATCCCAACATTTTGT
Organism: Uromys caudimaculatus; assembly: GCA_028551405.1. Lineage (NCBI taxonomy): Eukaryota > Metazoa > Chordata > Mammalia > Rodentia > Muridae > Uromys > Uromys caudimaculatus. The sequence continues at coordinate 17,888,383 of CM052705.1, forward strand.
ATGCTGAGGCAGGAGGATTACCTTGAATTCGAGGCCAGTTTCGGATACAAGGCAAGAACCATATCTCAAAAAGAAGGAAGAGGAGACGGAGGAGGAGGAAAAGGACAGCCTCTGCCTTGTGGTGCCTGTGGTGTCAGAAAAAAGTAGAAATAGCTTCAAAGCAACTTTCCTATCTCAGGTTAGGTAAGTATGGTGGTGAAGAACCTGGAGTTACCCAAAGGTTCCGAGGAAATTCAAAAAGAATGATTTATTGAAGTCGGATGTGCTGGGCAGTGGTGGCACACGCCTTTAATCCCAGCACTTGGGAGGCAGAGGCAGGCAGATTTCTGAGTTCGAGGCCAGCCTGGTCTACAGAGTGAGTTCCAGGACAGCCAGGGCTACACAGAGAAACCCTGTCTCGAAAAACCAAAAAAAAAAAAAAAAAAAAAAAAAAGAAGAAGAAGAAGTCAGATGTGGCAGAGCAAGCCTTCAAGCCTCTCTGCACTTAGGAGACAGAAACAGCTGGATCTCTGAGTTACCAGGTAGGGCTGCACAGTAAGAGCCTGTTTCAAAATAACAAAACAAAGAATTATTTATTGAGCATCTGTTTGTATAATTTAACTCTTCAATACAGGGTTTGGGGAGAGAAAGGGAAAGGCTGGAACAACCGCTAAGAGAACTTGCTGCTCTTCCAGAGGTTCCAAGTTCCTAAGGCCCGCCCACATGGTGGCTCACAACCATCCATAACTCTGGTTCCAGGGAAGTGCCAAGTTTCTCTGACCTCTGTGGGCACGAGGTACACACACTGGACACATGCAGGCAAAGCACTCATACACAAAAAATAAATAAATACATCTTAAGAAAATAAAGATTTAATCCTCTGAGCCAGCTGAAGCAGTTGGCTCCAGATACCACTCTAACTTAGAGAGACAGAAATAGGAGTTGGCAGACAGAATTGGACCTTCACCTTTGTCTTATCAGGATCAGAGAGGGTGGGTCTTTATGAGGTTCATTAACAGTGTGTACCCTGAAGAGACCGGACACACCTCAGACGTGGCAGCTTTCATGTCTAATGACCTCACTGCCATGCATATTTAGGTAACTACAGGGAAGCTGCCTCTCTTGGTAGCCATGCAGCAGCAAACAACTCTGTCGCTACAGTTTCTCACGAAACTGGTTGAGAGCTAATACACTTTGCAATCCATGATAAGGAGACAAGAAAAATAAAACTCATGCTTAGATGACTGTCCTTCCCGGAATGGTCTGTCCCATCTCTTGAGAGTCCCTATAAATCAACGTGTTCAGAAAGAATAAACATCACAAACCTGAGTTTTTGGCACTCCTTGGGAGGCTGATGGTCCAGATGAACCACAGACATCCTCACAGAACTTGAGTGTGCCCAGCTTGACAGTGGCCCTGGGAGTCTGCCTTCGCCACCCTGTAGCACCAATCAGCAGCCATCAGGACTAAGGAAGAGTATAGAGAATCAGAGACAGAAGAGAATCAAGAATGGTTCTGCCCTGCCTTTGTTGGTTCCATTTGTGGAAAGACAGGGAACTTCCGGGAGTCCAGAGACAAGTCTTGTTTTGTTCTGTCGGATTCTGAGACAGAGTCTTACCCTGTAGTTCAAGGTGGCGAGAAGAAAGCTATGTAGGCCAGGCTCGCCTCACCCTTAGGTGACCCTCCCAGGTTCTGCAATCTACCCTACCCTGCTGACATTACAAGAATGTGCCACCATACTCGGCCTAAAATTCCCCTCCCCCTTTTATTTCCTTGGCAAAACTGGTCTCTTCATTCTCATCTGAAATGTTTCCATTTTAATAAGCAACTAAACAGTTCTGTGGAGACTAAGGTTCAACAAGATGGTATTCTTGTCTTTATCTATTTTCTTGAGGAGTTTGTTGCTTTAGTAGCCAGATTGATAACCCCATTGCGTAAAACAGACAGAATTGATATCAGTCAGGCCAATATTCAGTTCTAGATCGTTATACTTCTTTTAAGATTTATTAATTTGGGTGGGAGGTGGAATTCCCTCGTAGAGGTGGGGGAGGGGGAAGGGATAGGTGTCTTCCAAAGAGGAGACCTAGAAAGGGGAAACACTGGAAATGTAAATAAAGTATCAAAAAAAAAGTATTAATTCAGGTGTTTTAGTAGTGTGTGAGTCTGTGTACCATGTGTGTGCAGAAGAACCCATAGGATCCTCTGAAACTGGAGTTACAGATGGTTGATGGGTGTTGGGAATCGAACTCAGGACCACTGGAAGAGCATCTGGTGCTCTTAACTGCTGAGCTCTCCAGCCCCGAATTAATTATAATTTTCTTTTCTTTTTTTTTTTATTATTTTTTTTTATTTTTTTGGTTTTTTGAGGCAGGGTTTCTCTGTGTAGCCCTGGCTGTCCTGGAACTCACTCTGTAGACCAGGCTGGCCTCAAACTCAGAAATCTGCCTGCCTCTGCCTCCCAAGTGCTGGGATTAAAGGCGTGCACCACCACTGCCCGGCTAATTATAATTTTCTTAATGAGACATATTCCTCTCCTTTATTACAGATTTACTCAGATTCTCTCATGCCTGGAAGCAGTGAGGTGGCTCAGTAGGCAAAGGCACTTGTCACCAAGCTTGAAACATAAGTTCAGTTCCTGAGACCCTCATGGTGGAGAGAGAGAGCTGACTCTCACAGGTTGTCCTCTGCCCTCCATATGATACCCAGTGGCATATGTACAACAACAACACACACACACAAATAAAAAATAGACGTGCTAAAAATTAATTAAAAGAAAAAAAGAGTCTCAGAGCTGGAGAGACAGCACTTAAGAGCATGTTCTTTTCTTCCCGAGGACCTGTTACCCATGCTGACCACCCACATTGAACAGCACCTCACAACTGCCTACAACTCCAGTTCCAGAAGCACCTGACACCTCTGCCTTCCATGGACACCTGGGCTCCAGTGCACACACCCACACACAGACATCCACATAATTAAAAATAAAAATAAACCTTAAAAAAAAAAATCCTCTGGGACTGGAGAGATGGCTTAGTGGTTAAGAGCACTGACTGCTTTCCAGAGATCCTGAGTTCAATTCCCAGCAGCCACATGGTGGCTTACAACCATCTGTAATGGGATCCAATGGCTTTTTCTGATGTGTCTAAAGACAGCTACAGTGTACTCATATAAATAAAATAAATGTCGAAAAAATAAATAAATAAATAAATAAAATAAAATACATGAATATTTTAAAAATAAATCCTCTGACCCTGGATTTTTTTTTTTTCAGGGTCTTCCAGCCACTGCCCAGACTCTTCCTTAGCAACTGGTTCACGTAGCTGAGCATTTCTAAGGTGGGAGAAGGAAAAGTCTGTTAAGGTCTCACAGTGTGCTTCCTTCCTTTTCTCACTGAATCTCCAGACTCTGAACAGTTGTCTTGTTTCCGGTGACACGGAAAAACTGGGTAGCAAAGTTCTCTTAGTGTACAGGACTATAAAACCTGGTCCTAGGTCTGTGGACTGCAAAGTCTCTAAACACCAGCCCATGTAGCCTCACCGCTGCCAACAAAGAGGCCCGTGTCCCAGTAGTTAAATGTTAGAGAGCCATGTCAGCTAAGCCCCAATTCCCAGCCTCCAGCTGAACCCCACAGGAGCTTGTAGATCAGGGCTCAGCTTCACAGAGAGCCTTAATTCTTACGCACGGATAGCAGGTATCAGTTTTTCTATCCACATGACTATAAAATCATTGTACTTTGCTTACATCTTGTAAAAAACACTCATCAGAATGAAAGCAATAAAGGAGAATAGCCCTTGTAGCCATAGGAACTTTCCCTGCCTGCTTCCTGCCAAGAACTGTGGAAGGACAGAGGATCCTGTCTGGTGGCCATCACACACCCACACACTTTAGCTGGCTGCTGACTTCTGGCTTCTCTTCACCCTAGAAGGCAGTTCTTAGAAAAACACAGGGAAGCTGGGAACACAGACGTCCTTACCATGCAACATGAAACAGACATGGGTGTGTTTGAGTACACCTCTGATTCAGACAGAGGCACTGCTTGGGTCAAAGGGCATGCCTTTGAACTAGATCCCACGTGATTCTTCTTCTTTTTCTTTCTTAAGATTTCTTTGAATTGACTAGGCTAGTCTCAAACTCCAGGACTCAAGTAATCCTCCTGCCTCTTCCTCCTGAGTGCTGGAACTAAAGGTGTGTGCCACCACTGTCCAGCTGCGATCTTTTTTTCTTAAGAAAAAAAAAAGTGTGTGTGTGTGTGTCTGTGTGTGTGTGTATCTGTGTGTGCGTGTGTGTGTGTGCGTTTGTGTGAACACGGGTGCCCATGGAGTCCTGAAGAGGGTATTAAGTGGTTATAGGCAGTTGGGAGTCTCCTGACAAAGATGCTGGAACTATATTCTGATCCTGTAGTAGCACCATCCCCAAAGTGGGGCTCAACTTTCTCTAGCTAACACAATCCTCACCCTAACTTCCTGGTAGAAAGCCGTTAAAAAATTAAAATTAAAATAAATAAGCAAGCAAGCAAACAAACAAACAAACAACAACAAACCACGTGTAGGTCAGCCTGCTCGCCTCGTGACTTTCAGACCAGTCGGGGCTACATGGTGAGAGCCTGTGTGGGTTGGAAATCTTCTAAATATGAAAGTGATTCAAGGTCTGATAGATGTAACTGGTTGTAAAAGCGGGTAATCTGTAAATCAAATACAATATAAACAGGACTGGGAAGATGGCTCAGAGGTGAAGAGGGCTTGCTGCTGCTCTTAGAGGACCAGGGTTGGTTTCCCAGCATGCAAGTTGGGTGGCCAACAACCACCTGAAACTCCAGGGGCTCCAACAGTCTTTTCTGGCTTCTGAGGGTATTCACATACAAATGTATACACACACACACACACACACACACACACACACACACACACACACAAATTAATAAATAAAATAAAATATGGGACTGAAGAGATGGCTTAGGAATTGAGAGCATTTTTTCTTACAGAGGACCTAGGTTCGGTTCCCAGCACCCTACATGTTAACTCACAACCATCTGTAACTGCAAGGGATCTTATGCTGTCCTCTAACCTCTGTGGGCGATCACCAGGCATGAATACGATGTACATGCAAGCAAAAATACATATGATTAATAAATCTTAAAACTAAAAATAAAGCAAATCTTTAAAATTATATAAAATTGTATTTTAAGACAACAAACTGGGAATAAATGTACAAAAGTTTTTCGTGTAAGAGCATCTAAAATCTTTGTTTAAATGCTTTTCAGGGGCCGGGCGGTGGTGGCGCACGCCTTTAATCCCGGCACTCGGGAGGCAGAGGCAGGCAGATTTCTGAGTTCGAGGCCAGCCTGGTCTACAGAGTGAGTTCCAGGATAGCCAGGGCTACACAGAGAAACCCTGTCTCAAAAAACAAAAAAAAAAAAACAAAAAAAAACAAAAAAAAAATGCTTTTCAGGTAAAGGTACTGGTCATGCAAGCCTGGCTATCTGAGCTCTGTCAGAACACACGTAAAGATAAAAGAAGAGAACCAACCCCACAAAGCTCACCTCCGACCATGGCATGCTCACTCACATACATACAAGATGTACACCCCCCGCACAATAATAACAAAATAAAATAAACTTCAAAAAAATGAATGACGGGGGGGGGGGTAATGTAGCTCCATCTGTAGAGTGTTTGTCAAGTTTTCGTGAAGCCCTAGGTTCAATCCTGTCTCAAAAAGCAAATGAAGGAAAAAAAAAAAAAAACAAATTTATGTAAGGGCTGGCTAGATGGCTTAGCAGGTAAAGGGGTTTGCTGCCAAAGCTAATGATCCCCAAGCCCCACATGGTTGGAGAGAACCGACTCCTACAGGTTGTCTCCGGCCTCCACACAAACTGCGGCATTTGGGCGCACGCACGCGCACACACACACACACACACAAATGAATGAAAGCAATGAATGGGTTGAGGAATGCGGTCAGTGGGGCAGAGCATACTCAGTGTGCAAAAGCCTTGGGATTCCTCCCCAGACCCTGCAAGAAATAATGCTAACATGGAGCTACCTAAGTTCTGATGATCTCCCACATAACGGAGTGATTATGGACTACGATTAAGTGCTGTGGTTAGGCTTCTTTAGCTAATTGTATGTGCATACGTGTTTTGCCTGCATGCATGTATGTGTTAGTACAAAGCTGGCTGCATCCCCTCACTGGAGTTAGTTACAGTGGTTGTGATCCACCATGTGGGTGCTGGGAACTGCACCCAGGTCCCCTGCAAGAGCAACAAGCACTTTTTACCACTGAGCCACATCTCAAGAACCCCCATTCCACCTTTTTTTTTTTTTTTTTTTTGGTTTTTCGAGATAGGGTTTCTCTGTGTAGCCCTGGCTGTCCTGGAACTCACTCTGTAGACCAGGCTGGCCTCGAACTCAGAAATCAGCCTGTTTGCCTGGCCACAATTTTTTTTTTTTTTTTAAGTTACGGTCTTATTTAGTTTAGGTCGGCTTTAAACTCACTCTGTAGTTAGGGTTGACCTTAAATTTCTGATCCTCTTACCTCTACCTCCTAAACTCTGAAGTGCTGGGTTTACTATGTATAATTTAAAAGCTAGAAAAAAGTTACTTTGTTTTACTTTTTATGCATATGGGAATTTTGCCTTGGGTGTGTCTGTACGGTACTTATGTATCTGCCAGTAGAGGGCAAATAAGGGTGTCAGATCCTCTAGAACTGGAGTCACAAAGTTAGGGGCCATGTGGGTGCTGGGAACTGAACCTGGGTCCTCTGGAAGAACAACCAGTGTTCTTAACCACTGAGCCATCTATTCAGCCCCTGGAAAGCTTTTATTTTTTTTTTATTTTTTATTTTTTTAAAGATTTATTTATTATTATATGTAAGTACACTGTAGCTGTCTTCAGACACACCAGAAGAGGGTGTCAGATCTCATTACAGATGGTTGTGAGCCACCATGTGGTTGCTGGGATTTGAACTCAGGACCTTCGGAAGAACAGTCAGTGCTCTTAACCGCTGAGCCATCTGTCCAGCCCCCCCCCTGGAAAGCTTTTAAATGTTGGGGTTTGTTTGTTTGTTTGTTTGCCACAAATAAATGAGAATGTTTGAGGAGGTAAATATGTTTACCCTGATTTAAACATTATGTAATGTAATGTATGTAATGTATGTAATGTATGTATGTATGTAATGTAATCTCACGGGGGCCAGCAAGATGGTGCAGCAGGTAAGAGTGCTTGCCACCTAACCAGAGGAACCTGAGTTCAATCCCCAGCCCCACAGAGTGGAAGGCGAGAATCTATTCCTGCAAGTTGTTCTTTGCACCATGTCACACGCTCACTCTCTCACACACACTAAATAAATACAATATCATTAAAATGCTAGAAGATAATATATGGATACATACAATCTTTATGTGTGCCAATTAAATAAACATGATTTTTTTTTTTATCAGAAGCCTATCTAGTTAAGAAGCTCTGGTCTTAGTCTAATGACATTTTATTACTTTATGCTTGTTAAGACTTAGTGCTACATTTGGGCATGGGGTCATGCCTGTAATCTCAGTATACTGGAAGCTGAGGCAGAAGGATTTTCTCTAATTTGAAGCCAGCCTGGTTTACAAAGTGAGTTCCAGGTCAGCCTGGGAAGACCCTGTCTCAAGCAAAACAAAACATTGTGTGTGTGTTTGGTGTGTAGAGGTATTGAGACAGGGTCTCTCTACTCAGCTCTGGCTCATCTAGAACTCACTATGTAGACCAGGCTGTCCTTGAACTCACAGAGACCCTCTGCCTCCCAAGTGCTGAGATTAAGAATAGTGTGCCGGACAGATTTCTGAGTTTGAGGCCAGCCTGGTCTACAAAGTGAGTTCCAGGACAGCCAGGGCTACACAGAGAAACCCTGTCTCAAAAAAACAAACAAAAAACAAACAAACAAAAAACAAACCAAGAATAATGTGCTGGCCGGGCAGTGGTGGCGCGCGCCTTTAATCCCAGCACTTGGGAGGCAGAGACAGGTGGATTTCTGAGTTCGAGGCCAGCCTGGTCTACAGAGTGAGTTCCAGGACAGCCAGGGCTACACAGAGAAACCCTGTCTTGAAAAACCAAAAAAAAAAAAGAAAAAAAAAGAAAAAAAAAGAATAGTGTGCCACCGTGCAAGGCAGAAAATGTACATTTCTTGATTAAGCTTCCTACTTAACCAAGCCCTCTATCTTTATTGTTTGTTTGTTTCTTAAGCAAGGTCTTGCTGGGTAACCGGGGTTGGCCTGCTTCCTCTTCCTCCGCCTCCACTCTTAATTACGGGTGTGATCCACCCGGCCTGGTCCAGTCACTCACGGGATCAGTCATGGTGCCAGGCACAAGCAATTTACTACAGATCTCAAAGTGTAAACCAGACTCCACCACTCAGCAGTACTCGGTCTTGCAAAAAGAAAAAACAAAAACAAAAGCTAGGTCAACTCTATGACAAGTTTGGGAAGCTAAATGTCGTTGGATGTGGCTAGATTATTATAGTGTAGGGAAGATGGCCGATCTCGAGGTAAAGGTCGAGTGATCCTTATTCTGGATAAGTCTGGATGTTATCTTGCTGATGACTAACCTGGGGAGTGATTGTGAGTGGTCAGATGGATGGAGAAATTCCTTTAGTAGCAATGTGGAAGATTGCTTTAGGGCAGGAGGAGGAGGAAGAGGAAGAGGAGGAGGAAGAAGAGGAGGAGGAGGAGGAGGAGGAGGAGCAAAAACCACGTGACAGGAGAGCTCACACAGAGCCTGAGCTAAACACGGTGGAGAAATGGTCATGGACGTGGGGAACAGGTACAAGAGGTGTTTGGGAATATGACCTCAGAATGTAGAGCTCAGGGAAGAGCAACTTGGGCTGATTCTTATTTTTCAAATCTGATGGAACTGTAGATTGTCCCATTCACAAAGACAGGAAGTGGGGACTGGAGCAGAGCCTGGCTGCAGATTCTGAGAGTGAGCTCATAGCTGAGCATGCCAGGGTACAGGGGTACAAAGATTAGCGCTCTGTTAAAAGCATTTCATCTGGTGCTCAGGAGGAAGTTTAAGAATATTGTTAGATACAGATAGATACATAGGTGATAGATACATAAATACATAGATACACACATAGGTAGATAGATAGATAGATAGATAGATAGATAGATAGATAGATAGATAGATGTAGCAGTCATTAATATTTAAGATTGTGCTTGATGATTCAAGCCTGTATGAATTAATTGCCTAAAAAGAGAAGAAAATTGAGATTGGATTTCTGAGAACCCCAAAGTTTGAAGAAAAGGAAGAAGATCATTCTAGATGGATGAAAACCTCTGAGAAAGCCAGGTGAGGTGACTCATATCTCTAATCTCAGCACTTGGGAGGATGGGTCAGGAGGATCATGAGTTCAAGGCCAGCCTGCACTATAGAACTCAGAAATCCACCTGCACGCCTTTAACCCCAGCACTTGGGAGGCAGAGGCAGGTGGATTTCTGAGTTCGAGGCCAGCAACTAAAGGGGCTGGAGAGCTGGTCAGAGAGGTTGAGGGTGGTTCCTGCTTCCCGGAGGACCCAGTTCAGTTCCTAGAACCCAAGTTGGGGGACTCACAACCACTCTAGCTTTAGCTCCAGGGGCTTTGATACCCTCTTCTGGCATACATGGGCACCCACACACATGTGGTATGCATTCACACAGACACACACTTATACACATAAATAAAATCTAGAAAAAAACAAAATGAAACTCCCACAAAGGTGTGGTGACGCATGCTTGTAATCTTAGTGTAGAACCAAGAGAATCAGGAGGTCAGGGCCATTCTCTGATAAATAGTGAGTTCAAAGCCAGCCTGGGCTACATGAGACCTTGTCTACAAACAAACAAACAAACAAACAAACAAACAAATCTAGAAAACTAATATATCTGAAGAGAGTCAGGTAAGGAAACAAATTCAGAAGTTTTTAAACAAGAGAATTAAAAAATAACAATGAGGGTCTGAGGTGATAGCTCAGCGGTTAGGAAAGGCACCTGCCGTAGGCTGATGACCTGACTCATGCCCAGAACCGGTGTGGTCAGAGCAGAGAACAGACTTCTGCAAGATGCCCTCTGTCTCATTACACACACCAAGGCACATGCATGTATACACACACACACACACACACACACAGAGAGAGAGATAGAAACACACAAACATGTACACACACATACCTACACCATAAAATAAATAAAAGTAATAAAGATATTAATAAAAAGAAGAGGAGGGGGCTGGAGAGATGGCTCAGCGGTTAAGAGCATCGACTGCTCTTCCGAAGGTCCTGAGTTCAAATCCCAGCAACCACATGGTGACTCACAACCATCCATAATGAGATCTGACGCCCTCTTCTGGTGTGTCTGAAGACAGCTACAGTGTACTTACATATAATAATAAATAAATCTTTAAAAAAAAAAAAAAGAAGAAGAAGAGGAGGAGCACTTCTTATCTGGGTGTGGCTCATGCTATAAATTCCAACACTTATGTGGCTGAAGCAGGAAGATAATGAGTTGCCGCGGTGAGTTAGAGGTGGACTGAGGTATTTGAGACCTTGGCTAACAACAACAACAACAACAACGAAGAAGCAGGAGCTGGCGAGTTGGCTTATCAATTAAGAGCTTATCAATTAAGAGCACTTTGTTATTCTTGTAGAGGACCTGGTCTCAGTTCCCAGTACCTACATGCAGGCTCACAACCAACTGAAACGCCAGTTCCAGAGGCTCTAACGGCCTCTTCTGGCCTCCATAAGCAGCAGCCATGCATGTGTATGTGGGGAGGGGGTACACACACGCGCGCGCACATGCACACGCACACGCACACTCGCGCGTGCACACCAAACACTCGTACATGTAAATTTAAAAATCAGGGCGGAGTAAAGAGGTAGGCTGAAGAGCGGAGCCACCACACCCGGGTGGTGGGCACTCAGGCCCCAGCCCAGGGTCCAGGAGGTGCTGTCGTAGCACAGAGGTGAAACTATGTAGCCTCTTAAGAAGCTCACGTGGATCCCCCTGACGTCCATATGGCTCTATATGATGAAGATCTCCTGAAAAACCCTTTCTACCTGGCCCTTCAGAAGTGGTGCCCTGACTTGTGCAGCAAGGTGGCCCGGATCCATGGCACTGAAATACAGACGTTCCTGGTCCTGTGGAATCCGGATAAAGGCCAGGAGCTGGCCTGTTCCATGGATGGACGGCGTGTTCCCCTGCTCAGTGCAGCAGCAACGGCCACCACAAAGCCTCTGAGTCTGACATTGCATGCCCCCAGAACTGCTTCTAGGCATCTGCTTGCTGGACACACGCTCCATCTTCAAGGTCTCCTGTGTGTGCACTTAGTGTGAGCTGCACTTTTTATGTAGTCCTGAGGCCCCACACAGTCGGGAGTTGTTTCCCATCCCTTGAGGCCTCCCTTTAAGATTTCAGATCTGAGTTCGAGGCCAGCCTGGTCTACACAGTGAGTTCCAGGACAGCCAGGACTACACAGAGAAACCCTGTCTGGAAAAACCAAAAAAAAAAAAAAAAAAAAGATTTCAGATCTGAGGGGCCTGGAAAGATGGCTCAGCAGTTAAGAGCACTTGCAGCTCAGCTCAGCTCAGTCATGAAGTCCAGAGTTTGGATCCCAGCACCCATATCAGCTGGCTGACAAGTGCCTATAACTGCAGCTTTCAAGGAACTAGACAATCTCTTCCCGCCTCTGTGGGCACCCAAACACACATACTAAGTAAATAAAGTTGAATCGTTTTTGTTTGAAATAAATAAATAAATAAATAAATAAATAAATAAATAATCAATAAATCTAAAAGGAACCCCCTCCCCACATACACACAGAAATCCACAAGTAAAATGCAACAAACAAACAAGCAAAAACAAAGCAAAACAAAAACCACACAAAACTCTGTCCTAGGCAGTTCAACAGATAAAATGAACAATAGAGCTAAACAATAGAACTAAAACTTAGGCTCAGAGGGGGGTGCGGGAGTCAATGGTGTAGATGAAGTCACCTTTGGTCACATATCTGTGACACCTCACCTCTCCCACTGCCTACCTCTTCTCCTCTGCTCCTGGGCCTACCAACTCATTCTTGGCACAGTGACCAGAGGGAAGTATGGTGACATCATTCTCACTGCGGTGGCTTCCCACTGCGCTCAGGAGGAAAGCCCTGATTCTCAACACCCAAGCATTAGCTTCTCTGGCCACCCTGGACAAAGTGGCATTGTTTTGGGCCACACATTAAACACACAAACACTAAGGAAAGCTGATTGAGGGCGGTAGAGGTGTCAGTGTATAATTTGTATGGTATCTGTTACAAGTAAGCAAAATGTCCTCACCTAATGATCATAATTACGGGGCTGCTGAGATGGCTCTGAGGGCAGAGGTGCTTATCAGCAAGGCTGACATCCTGAGTTTGATTCCTGGAACCCACGTGGTGAAATAAGAGAACCGGCTCTCTCTCTCTCTCTCTCTCTCTCTCTCTCTCTCTCTCTCTCGTTTTCTGAGACAGGGTTTCTCTGTGTAGCCCTGGCTGTCCTGGAACTCACTCTGTAGACCAGGCTGGCCTTGAACTCAGAAATCCACCTGCCTCTGCCTCCCAAGTGCTGGGATTAAAGGCGTGCGCCACCACTGCCAGGCGCTCTCTCTCTCTCTCTCTCTCTCTCTCTCTCTCTCTCTCTCTCTCACACACACACACACACACACACACACACACACACACACACACACAGACAGAATCTCTCTCTAAATAAATGCAAAAGAATTCTGATTATGCAGCACCCCATTCAATAGTCTTTTAAATGTTTTGAGCAGATCCCAAACTTGTAATCACCAACAAAGAAAGCGAATATACCTTAAGTGATAAAAGTTCATTGACTAAAAATTATTCCATGTATTTATTTTGTGTGTGTACGCACACCCTGTGGTTCCTGTGCAGAGGTCAGAGGACATCTTGAAGTAGTTGGCTCTCTCCTTCCACAGTGTGAGCTCCAGGGATGGCTCTCAGGCTGTGACACGTGGCCTTTAACTGCTATCTATTGCTATGATAAACACCACCACGATCCAAAGCAACTTATGGAGTCTGTGGCTAAGGGAAGCCAAGGCAGGAGCCAGGGAGGATCACTGCCCACTGGGTTGCTTCTCAGGCTCAAGGTAACCACTTATTCTTCTCAGGACCACTTGCTGAGGGGTGGCACCACCTACAATGGAGTGGCCCTCCCCATCAATCATAAACAAGAAAACACTGACAGCCTTGCCAGCAGGCCACGCCAAGGCACTCTACACGTGTTTTCTGCCTGTTCCCAGGTGACCCCAGTTTGTGTCAAGGTGAAAAAAAAAATCTGCTGGGCAGTGGTGGCGCACGCCTTTAATCCCAGCACTTGGGAGGCAGAGGCAGGCGGATTTCTGAGTTCGAGGCCAGCCTGGTCTACAGAGTGAGTTCCAGGACAGCCAGGGCTACACAAAGAAACCCTGTCTCGAAAAACCAAAAACAAAAACAAAAAAATCTAAGCAACACACTTAATGAGCTGTCTCACCAGCACCGGTTCATTGATTTTTGGATTTCTTTAAATTACAAAAGTAAAAGAAAAGAAGTCAAGTATAAAACAGGTGGGAGGAGACGCAGAGGCACAGTGTGTGGATATTATTCTCAGCGCGTCCGGAAGCCCTCCTCACATCCGGTCTGGTTTATCCTTACTGGCCTCCATTCCTGAAAACCGTTGCTCAGAGACCTAAGATGCTACCATGAATTGATGACACAAATGAGGTGTGGCTCTGAGGTAAGGGTAACTTCCCCTGAAGGACAGGACCTGTGAAGTCTAGGAAGGAGACATTATCTGGCTTTTTCAATGTTCAGACTCTGTGCATTCTGCTTGAAAACTGGCAGATAATTTACACAATGGAGTACTATTCAGCTATTAAAAACAATGACTTAATGAAATTTGCAGGCAAATGGATGGAACTTGAAAATATCCTGAGTGAGGTAACTCAGTCACAAAAGAAGGAACATGGTATGTACTCACTGATAAGCGAATATTAGCTCAAAAGTTCAGAATGCCCAAGTTTCACTTAACAGTAACCGCTGGACTGAGAGTGAGGTCCCAGATGGAGGAGTTGGAAAAAGGTCTGAAGGAGCTGAGGGAGTTTGCAGCCTCAAGGATGGAGCAACAGTGTCAACTGGCCTGACACCACCATCCCACACCCCACACTCCCACTCCATCCTCCTGGAGGCTGGAACACCAACCAAAGAATACTCATGGGGGGACCCACGTTTCAGACCACATATGTGGCAGAGGAGGGCCTTGTTGGCCATCAGGGGGAGGAGAGGCTCTTGGGCCTGAGGGTGTTAGAGGCCCAGGTAAAGGGGAATGTCAAGGTGGGAATATGGGAGTGGGTGGGCGGGTGGGTGGGAGGTGGAATTCCCTCATAGAGGCCGGGGAGGGGAAGGGGATAAGGGGGTTTCCAAAGAGGAGACCTAGAAAAGGGGAAAACAATGGAAATGTAAATAAAGTATCAAAAAATAAAAAGAAAAAAAAGAAAACTGAATCCCAGCACTTGGGAGGCAGAGGCAGGTGGATTTCTGAGTTCAAGGCCAGCCTGGTCTACAGAGTGAGTTCCAGGACAGCCAGGGCTACACAGAGAAACCCTGTTTTGAAAAAAACAAAAAAAAAAAAAAAGAAAGAAAGAAAGAAAAAGAAAACTGGCAGATAATACATCTGTGTCAGCTGAGAATGGAATCCTAGGGACTGGGAGATGCCCAGGCACTTTAGAGCACTGACTGCTTTGGCCAAAGATCCCAGTTCAATTCCCAGCACCCACATGGCAGCTCACAAGCCACCTTAAGTTCATTTCTGGGAGATCTGATGCCCTCTGGATCCCCCTAAGGCAACAGTTATGTATTTGGTACACACGTACATATATGCAGACGAAACATTCATACACAGAAAATAAAACAAATAAAGGTGAAACCATTTTTTCTTAAAAATTAAAAAAAGTCATAAATATGCAACATACTGTTTTCCTGGAGATCTTGAAGTCTGTATTCAAACTCTTGTATCAAATCAAAAGGCCAGGGTACCTATTTTCTCCTGTGTTTTCCAACGTATTGAAAGGTACAGAACTGTCTGTCTTGTGTTAGTGAGATGGCTGGGGGAAGGGGGGGTCATCAAATTTGGCAACCTGAGTTCAGTCTTCTACCGAGAGCCAACTCATAAAAGTTCTCCTCTGACCTCCACTTGCACACTGTGGCATGGGTGTATGCACACACACATGCACACACACATGTGCACACACATGCACGCACACATGTGTGCACACATTAAACAAATAAAAATAAATAAATAAGTAAATGCAATTTAAAATCCCAAAAACCCCTCAAGACTGTGGTAACTGAAGCAGAATGACAGAACTTGACTCTGGACACGGATGTTCTCAGGTAAAGCGTGTGATTTTTCCTCAGGGAGGGCAACATCTTAGCAGAGCTGTAGACTGAGGGAAGAGTTTGGGAAGAGAAAGTGAAGATACAGGAAAAGGAAGGCACTCCGTGAGGCTGCTCCGTGAGGCTGCTGCAGAGGAGCCTCTTCCACACTTGGCCTACCTAGATATGCGGGAGGAAAACCAAGGAGACTAGAAGCAAACGGGACTGGTGGTTGGAAGCTGATATTCTAAATAGACCTGGAGAGGAAATTATTGTCCAAGTACACTTCTCAATGCAATTCTGATGCAAGCACAAAATGAGCATTTGTCTATAGTAAGATTTTGGTTTCTTTTTTTTTTTTTTTTTAAAGATTTATTTATTTATTATATGTAAGTACACTGTAGCTGTCTTCAGACACCCCAGCAGAGGGCATCAGATCTCATTATGGATGGTTGTGAGCCACCATGTGGTTGCTGGGATTTGAACTCAGGACCTTCGGAAGAGCAGTCAGTGCTCTTATCCACTGAGCCATCTCTCCAGCCCCCAGATTTTGGTTTCTTTAAAAACACAGTTGTATTGTTTTTGTTTTAATCCCAGGTGTGGGATATGGGACCACTTCAGATTGTCCTCAGCAGCTGACTATGATTTGTCTAGTGCTCTGGCACGGGTGTGATTTTTAAAATTTTATATATTTATGTATATGGGTGTTTTGCCTTTGTGTACATTTCCCAGATGGTGGTGAGCTACCATGTGGGTGCTGGGAATTGAACTCAGGACCTCTGCCAGTGCTCTTGCCCACTGAGCCATCTCTCCAGTCTCCAGGGGCGTGATTTTTGCCAGCTGAAGAGAGATTACGTTTGGAATTCTGGGAACTTTTGAGAGATTATAAAAACGCCAGAGCCAGCCGGTCAGTGGTGGTGCACGCCTTTAATCCCAGCACTTGGGAGGCAGAAGCAGGTGGATTTCTGAGTTCAAGGCCAGCCTAGGTTACACAGAGAAACCCCGTCTCGAAAAACAAAAAAACGCCAGAGCCTGGAGAGGCCATGGAGGTTGCTGCTCCCCCGTGCAGCTGCTGGTTTCTGCTATTTAGGTTTGTCAAGTGGTCGTGAACAAAGAGACTAGAAGAAGACACTGGATATCCTGAAGACGAAAATCAGACTTGACCCTAGGAACCTGATGCCCCCAATCAGCAGGAAGTGGTCTGAATGAGACTGATGCCTCCTTTCCCTGTGTCCTTCTTTCTCTCCTACCTAGTGTTGGGGGCAGGGGAGGGGGGTTGGAAGGGATAAGGGTGGAGTAGGGTGAAAGATATAAAAACCCAGTAAAGTAGGCAGGGAGTATGATTGCAGATGTCCAAACTTTCCACAGGACCTTAGCCAAAATTCTGAGAACCTATTTTTATTCAGTTTTCCTATTAGTGAGTGAACCAGAAAGATGGTAAAGCTAGTTACAAGACACTAAGAAACTGGGTATTTAGAATGGTACAGTGCATTTGCTAAGTTAGATACAAAATTGGCCTGCATCCTATTGAGCAGTAGAAACAGAGCTTATATTTCCACCAGATAGAAATTATTTGTATCCTGCTGGGCAGAGTGATACATGCATACCTGCAATTCCAGCACAAGAGGCTGAAGAAGGATTGAGAGTTCGAGGCTAGCCTAGACAGCACAGTAAGTTCTAGGCCAGACTGAACTACAGAGTAAGGCTGTCTTTGAAAAAAAAGTTTTTCTACTGGACAACAACCTGAAAATTAACATGTAACATTGTATCTGGGCTATAATCACATCAAATAACAAAGACACACTAGATTCTTTGTTCTAGATATGAACTAACCCCTGGCAAGCCTGCTCAACCAGGCTAACCTGCATTGAGAAGACATGCAGTCATGTTGTTTTTGGGTTTTGGATGAGTTTTCTTTACAGCACGGAGACTGCAGGGAAGCAGAGGTGATGCTCTCCCGGTGTACGCCGGAGAGAAGAGGGGAAGCCAGACGAGGTACAAGAAATGGCTTAAAAAGGAGAAGCAGAGGCCAGATGCGGTCCAGGGAGGAAGGAAACAGGAGGAACAGATTCTGTGTGGGAGAAGCTGAGGTGTCACAGTCCTGAGAGTTCCCAGTGCTTCAGGTGTGGTTAAGCTGGGGACTGCTGTGGTTTTCCACCTCAGGAGCTATGTACTGTCCACACATGGCTGCCGGCTTCTGCCTCTTGCGTCATTTGCAATATGATTGGAGAAGCAGAGCCAAGGTGGGCAGTCACTGGAGGACTGGTCCCTGAGGGAGCTGGCGGAAAGCAACGGGCATTGCTTCCGTTTAGCCTGAAGTCACAGTAGGTCATCACACTGGCAGCCAAGAAAGATAGCCAGACATGGATGGGGAGCAAGGCCATACGGGAATTCACGGGATGAGGACTGATTCAAGGCCAGGTCTGACTCTGCTTCCTTCGGAGCCTGATGCTGGAGGAGCCTTGCAGTAGATCCTGACCTGCTTCGGCTAGTATGGGCAAGGCCCAGGCCTTGGAAAGGTGGAGGAACTGTGGGCCTGGTGTCGCTGCATGCCTATAGGGTCCCATCCCAGGAGCAAGGCTCATGTGTAGCCCTGGGACCTCCTGCTTATGGCTTACCTTCAGAACATTCAAAAGTCTGGTTGTCATCTCACTTGCGTCTTCCAAACACCACAGGATGACTTTAGCTAACTTAGGATATACAGGGATTGGGATTCTGGGACATTTTGTTGCCACTTAGCTTAACCTAGCAGAGAGTTACTCTGTCCTCTCCACACTAACGGGTGCTTAGAAACAGACGTTGCACACAGGACTTAAAAATGCATTGGGGGTTCTATCAAATGTACCTGGAATGGGCTGAGAGATTGTTCAATAGTTTAGAGCAAGTACTATTTTTGCAGAGGACCCCAGTTTGCTTCCTAGCATACATGATAGGTGGCTGATGCCCTTCTACGGGACTATAAGAGCAATTGCTCTCACCTGTGTGTGTCAGTGTGTGTGTGTGTGTGTGTGTGTGTGTGTGTGTGTGTGTGTACACGCACATACATGCTCACATATGAGCCCACACACACCAATTAAAAATTAAATTAATTATTTATTGTTTATATGTGAGTACACTGTTGCTTCCTTCAGACACACCAGAAAAGGGCATCAGATCCCATTACAGATGGTTGTGAGCCACCATGTGGTTGCTGGGAATTGAACTCAGGACCTCTGGAAGAGCAGTCAGTGCTCTTAACCGCTGAGCCATCTCTCCAGCCCTAAATATATATGTATACATAAATTTAAAGTACCTTCAAGTTGGGTTTTGCACACACCTGTGCTCCCAGTACTCTGGAAGCTGAAACAAGAGAGTCAAACATTCAAAGTGAGCCTGAGCCACACAAGTAGACTCTATCTCAACAAAAGAAAACAAACAAAAGCGTTAAAAAAAAAAAAAAAAAAAGTCAAGGCTGTGTTGGTGCATGCTTTAATTCCAGTCCTGGGGAGGCAGAGGCAGGAGGATCTCTATGAGTCCAAAGCCAACCTGATTACACAAGGAGTTCCAGGACAGCCAAGGCTACCTATACAGTAAGATCCTGTCTCAAAAGAAAACAATAACAGTAACAGTAAATAAATAAAGGTAACGGGTAATAAATAACCAGGAGAGCGAGAACTGCAGTGTGTAGCTCTTGTATTTATCCAGCTTCCTTCTGGGGGAGATGGTTGGGTATCAGAAAGGTTTGTTCTAAATACCAGCAATAGAGCCTAGGGCCTTGCAAATATTAGGGAAATGTTCTTGTTTTGGGGACAAGTTATCACAACGTAATACAAGATGGCCTTGAACTTGCAGTGGTCCTTCTGCCTCAGCGCCCCAAGTACTGGGGTTATAGGCATGAACCACCATGCCCAGCTCCATTGTTTTATTTTGAGATGAGGTCTCACTATGTGGCCCTAATTGGCTTGGAATTTTTTTTTTTTTTTTTTTTTTTTTTTTTTTTTTAGACAAAACTGAATTTGAACTCACAGAGGTCTGCCTGCTTCTGCCTCTCAAATGCTAGGACTAAAGGCAAGAGCAACCATGTCTGGCTCAGGTAAGTCATTTAAAAATTACATTTATCTTGTGTATATAGGTGTTTTGCCTACATGTATGACTCTGTACCACCTGCACACAGTGTCTACAGAAGTCAGAAGTCTTCGGATCCCTGGGTATTGGAGCTATGGATGGCTGTAAGCTACCTTGAATGTGCTAGGAATCAAACTCAGATCTTCTAGAAAGGTAGCCAGCACTCTTAACCTCTGAGCTGTCTTTGCAGCATCTAGAGGAGAATGAACACAGGGCAGCTGAAGGCAAAGCTGTGAACAAGAAGACTAGGCCAGGGGCTGGAGAGATAGAGATGGCTCAGTTGGAAAGAACATTTGTTCTTTTTGTAGAGGACCCAAGTTCAAATCCCAGCATCCCCATGGTGGCTCACAACCTCCTTAACTCCAGTTCCAGGGGATCCCAGGCCCTCTCTGACTCCCACCAGTACCAAGCAAGCATGTAAGTAGTACACGCGCGCGCGCGCGCACACACACACACACACACACACACACACAGCCAAACACTCATCTCCAAAAGCAAATCTAAAAAGAAAATGACAAAGCAGATTAAACACAACACTGAATTGTAGAAATGAGATTTTATTCCTTTTCTGAAAAAAGTTAGATTCACAGTCTGCTCAACAGATTTTATTTATAAATTGCATCTATTTCTAAATGTGGGACTGTATGTAAGACAGTCACAAATACTGTACATAATGGAAACGTATTTGTGAAGTCAGAGGCAGTCAGGGCATGGTTTCAGTGTGAATTCAGGCCCTGATGCGTTAATATTCATTCACTCATCTGTTTCTGTCTGATTCTCTGCCTCACTGTCTGTCTCTGTGGGGACGGGGGTCCTGATTCTCCGTCCAGTTTTCAGCTATCTTCTAGAGTGGAGTCATAATTCTGTTTGCATTTTTCTAAACAGCACCAAACAGCAGAAGTAAGCCCTTTTCCAAGTTTGTCCGTTGGCGACATTCATTTGTCAGAGGGCAGTTTTCTCCAAACGCATAAATGCTGACGGGGGTTGGGAGAAGAAGGTTAACCCAGATCTGTCCAGAAGTAGGAGGCAACACCCAAAAGGAAAAACGTATTTGGGTTTGAGCGGGCTGAGAGAGCCTCCCTCTCCTCTAGGTTAGGCTGAGATGCGCAGGCGCCTCGGCTCCCTTTGTAGCTCGGGTTAATTTTTAATATTCTTTGGGTAAGGTAAAAGAAGACGGAGCCCAGGCAGGGGCAACACGCAAGCCCAGGACTCGCTTCTACAGCTCTCTCTCTCTTTGTTCCCAAGTCTCCTCCCCTCTTCTTTGTCTGGGAGGAAGGATGGAGAATGATCACGTGGCAGGAGGGGGCGGTGCTCCTGGCGGTTCCTGGGCTCCGGGTTGGGGACCAGGAGGAGTGTGTCTGGCGGCCCCATTTTTTTGTCATTTCCCCTTTGTCTTGGCTACTGATGTGGCTGTGTGACCGCAGTCCTGGGACTTTCTTCCCTCTAACTCCAAACTTAGATCTCCCTGTTTTAAGGTCAGTGGAAACTTTTAAAAAAGCAGTGCTAAGCCAATAAATTCTTACTTCTTTGTAAAGCCCGTCCTCTTGCCATGTAGTTCCCAAATGTTAAAAGAGCGGGCATTGTTTAGGAATATTTGTAGCAAACGCCCCCAATCCAGTGCTTACAGCATCTCCTTCTTTCTGCATCGATGTGTGTCTTTTTTTTTTTTTTTTTTTTTTTTCTTTCTTTTTCCTGAGGCTGGAATTCACTCTAGCCTACAGAGTGCTGGGGTGGATTCCTAGCAAGAGCCACCGCCCTGGCCTGACTATTTCACTAAGGCCAGAGGTGGTGACAGGGCTCAGGGCGTTCTGTCAGGTGCCACCAAGTCTGACAGCCTGAACCTGAGCTAAAACCCCCGGAAGTCGAATGGTAGACGGTGAGAACTGGCTCCTGTACGTTGTCCTGTGATCTCCACACTAATGACATGGCACAGGCTCAGAGTGGGTCGCAGCTGATGGCTATTTTTATGCCTGGAAGAATTAAGCGTCTGTGATATGCTCAGTTTCAAATATTGGGCGCCTGGGGATTGGCAGGGAGGGCTCATGTTTAGACCCGCCATCTTCGGCACAGGCCAGAGGGAGGTAAAATATTCAAAATGTACATCCCAGACCTTGAACACGGCAAGTCAGGCAGCCTAAGTCTAAATTATCCCGTCTAACATAGTACAACCTGGGAAAGATAGTTTAGGGCTGGAGAGATGGCTGAGCAGTTAAGAACACTGGCTGCGCTTCCAGAGCACCTGGGTCCAATCTCTACCACCTACCGGGCAGCTCACAACCTTCTGTGATTCCAGTTTCAGGACATCTGTTGGCTTCTATCCCTTGCAAGCACCTGCCATGCCAAGTCATGCGCTGATAATTTATGTAAGCGAAACACCTATATGCATAATATAAGTTTTTAAAAGTAGACGGTGCAAAGTCAGGTGAACGTTGTATTCCAAAGAGAGCTAGAACGGTGAGCTTTCTTTCTTTTTCTTTTTTCTTTTTGTTTTTTTGAAACAGGCTTTGTCTGTGTAGCCCCGGCTGTCCTGGAACTCACTCGGTAGACCAGGCTGGCCTCAAACTCAGAAATCCACCTGCCTCTGCCCCCCTAGTGCTGGGATTAAAGGTGTGAGCCACCACTGCCTGGCTATGGTGAGCTTTCTCACTGTGGTGTTAGGAGCAGGACATTGGTTTTGTTTTTTGTTTTTGTTTTTCGAGACAGCGTTTCTCTGTGTAGCCCTGGCTGTCCTGGAACTCACTCTGTAGACCAGGCTGGCCTCGAACTCAGAAATCCACCTGCCTCTGCCTCCCAAGTGCTGGGATTAAAGGCGTGCGCCACCACTGCCCGGCTGGGAGTAGGACATTGGTGACACATGCTTGTGGAGGCAGAAGAATCAGGAGTCAGCCTGACACTCTACCTCAAAGACCAAAAATCTAAGCAAACCAACCCAGGACAAGAATACCCTCATAACCCGGTGCTTCCGTCTGTGTTAATAACCTCTTCCAACCTTGCTTCACTGAAAAAAACACCCCCCCCCCGAGGATATAGCTTAATGGTTGGTGCTTGCCTAGTGTGTAAAAAGTCCCGGGTTCATCTCCATCACTGCAAAAAACAATCAGTAAACCAACCAATCAATCGGGATTTAGTCTCTCTCGTAGAGAATGGTAGGTGTGGTGGGTGCTGGAACATTCTAGACTGGCTAGGCTTTGGGAGCTTGGAGCAGACCATGGCTGGGCCCCAAGCTCATTTGTTTAGTCTGATAGCGTGGTCCCAAGTTCACCTTTAAGTTGCTTTATTACTTTTTTTTTTTTTTTTTTTTTTTTTGAGATAGGCTCTCATGTAGCCCAGACTGACTCCTTCTATGCCTCATCTTCTGCTCCCAGGCCCTCACCCCCTACAACCTTCCCCCCACCCCCACCTCCCTTCCCACCCCCTCGCTGGGACGGCAGGCCTGCAGCACCTGCCTGGCGTTGCTGTGGATTCTGGTGCATTCTTTGATAGACCTTTTCTCTCCTGCCTTTGCTCAGGTTCCCAGGAACAAACTCACTATGGGGGCTTCCCTGTGGGACTGTATCTCTCTGTATCGTAGGCTATTTTTCAAGGTCCCTGACTACCACCCACTACACCTTTTCTTTTTTTTTAATAGTCATTTATTTTATTTATATGAGTACACTGTAGCTATCTTCAGACACACCAGAAGAGGGCATCAGATCCCATTACAGATGGTTGTGAGCCACCATGTGGTTGCTGGGAATTGAACTCAGGACCTCTGGAAGAGCAGTCAGTGCTCTTAACCGCTGAGCCATCTCTCCAGCCCCCACTACACCTTTTCTAAACATAAATTTATTTGTTTATGTGTGTGTGTAAGTGGGTACGTGAGTCCACACCATGTCTATAGAGGTCAGAGGTCAGCCTGCCGAGTCAGTTCTTCCCTCTACCATGTGAATTCTAGGGATGGAACTCAAGTCATGTCAGCCTGGTGCTGAGTGCTTTTACCTCTGAGTCATTCTGCTAGCCTTACATTTTATTTGTGATGGAAATGTCTCTATTCGTCCCCAGATGTCCCTCGATTGAGAAGTCCTGCCTCAGAGTCCTGCTCCAGGGAATTCTCTACACTGGGTAGCCATGTGATTGGCACTGGGCTAGTGGTCAGGACAGAACAAGGGACTGATGCCAGCTTCTGTGGAGCTTAGCTCTGCTTCCTTGAAATTCTACACCTTGGGGAAATGGAGTCTCCTTTGGGACCCCAGCCTAAGAGATTCTGCTCTGTACTCGGTCTAGTTAGGCTCCTTCTCCAGGGAGGATTCGCCAGGACTGCGGACTATGCCCACTGCGGTCTGTGCCCTTTTGCTAGACCACACTCTAGACACAAGAGCTCCTCACATGCACCAAAGAGTCAAGACTGTTTTCAGGACTTACACGGCCTTCTCTTTGTGTTAGCGCTCTTGACTGTGGGCTACGTCTCGAGGAAGGCCCAAATGGGGTCACTGGGTGTTAGTGTTGTTGTCGCTGCTGGTTTGGGTGATGTAATGGAGCATAGCTCGTCATGCAAGACATATTCCTAAGTGTTAGACAAAGGCCTGTCCCTCACCCCAAGCTATCTAACAAATGTAGTTGAGGGGGCTGAAGACACAGCTCAGCAGTTAAGAACACTGGCTGCTCTCCCAGAGGGCCTGGGTTCCATTCCCAGCACCCACGTAATAGCTATCTGCAATTCTAATTTTAGGGAATCCCACACCCCCTTCCGGTCTCTGAGGATACCTCACACATGAGCTGTACAGACATACGTGCAGGCACTACACCAATACATATAAAATAAAAATAAATAAATCTTTTTGTTTGTTTGTTTTTCGAGACAGGGTTTCTCTGTATAGCCCTGGCTCTCCTGGAACTCACTCTGTAGACCAGGCTGGCCTCGAACTCAGAAATCTGCCTGTCTCTGCCTCCCAAGCACTGGGATTAATAAATCTTTTATTTTAAAAGAATGTATTTGAGAAGAGCCTCTATGTACATTTCATGTTGTGTTTCTCAAGTGTGCAAAGGTGAGTTCTGTCCCCAGAGACAGAGTTCTGAGAACTGTCTGTGCAAGCCAAGAATGGAGAGCTTCATTTGTTTCCACCCAGGAGAGAGCACTAATCCATTATCAGTGAAGCACTCCTGGGGAAACTCGAACATTCCTGGTAGGTGCTTGTCTCTCTATGACACACAATGCTGCCTTCTCAGTGCCGAGGACTCTGGCCAGGCACAGCTTAGTGAGACATCGCCCCACAGTGAAGTGGCCCGATACTCTGATACTCTCCCCGGATGGAATGAGTCACTCTCTTGAATTTGAACCCTCACAGCCTGTTACTCACATAGTGGCTAATTTCTGACCTATTACACTTTGCACAGGTGAATCCTCATAGAAACGGTCCCTTCCGGGCAGAGCAGAGAGCGGCTGACTCATCTGGCTTGCCAGGAGAGCAAGACTAGCCCCACTCTGCTGCTGCTCAGCCCCCCTCACTGAATCAATTACTTTTAAAAATCAGTCTCTTAGGCATTAAGTTACTGAGGCCTGTAAGGAAACCAGTCCAACCAGTTGCACCCTGCATGCTTTTTCCTTGGTTAGCACCTGAGCGGATCTGTTTCGTCAACATGCCTGCCAGCCCCTGCCAGCCCCTCACGTCATGTGACCATGGAGCCTCTTTAACCCGGTAAAGACTGGGAAGATCTGGAAAAAAGGACAATTTAAAAGAATATTTTATCTTTATTTTATATTTTTATTAGTATATGTTAATTATAATGAGGATTGCGTTATGACATTTTTATAGATATATAAAATTTATTTTGATTATATTCACCCTCCATTGGGCTCTCTCCTCACCCTCCTGTGGTAGCTGGTCCCTTTCCTCATTCCCTCATTCTGATTAATCGCTGTGGTGTCGTGTGTGTGTGTGTGTGTGTGTGTGTGTGCACGCACGCGCACACACACACACACACACACACACAATGCTCAGTGAGTTCCATCAGGGTGACCTACAGGAGCAGGGATGACGGGTTATTTACCTGAGCATGGCCACCTTATGGTTACAGCACTGAAGGAAATCTCTCTCTCCTCCAGCAAGCTATAGCTCCTCAGGGTGGATGGAGGCCTCCTGAGCGCCTTCCAGCTCCACCACACGATGCTGATGGGCTGTGTCCTGTGGCCACGTGGAAGGCCGGGCTCTACAGCAGTCACCTCATGCTTCCGATCGATCGTGCGTTCCTTTGGCTTGCTCTTTACCATGTTACCTTGTTGGGATTACATAGACATCCTACTTCTGGTCTCTGCAGTCACAGCTACCTACTGCAAAGAGGCTGGTTTTGCTTTTTGTTTTTGTAGATCAGCATGGCCTTGAACTCAGCAGAGGTCCACCTGCCTCTGCCTCCCGAGTGCTGGGATTAAAGGTGTGTGCTACCACTCTTGAAAAAAGAAAAGAAAAGAAAAGAAAAAAGAAAAGAGGCTTCTTTGAGCAAAGCTAATGGCAGCACTAGCTGGAGAGGCAGTTTAGCAGTTAAAAGTGCTTACTGCGGGGCTGGAGAAATGGCTCAGAGGTTGAGGGCACTGTCTGCTCTTCCAGAGGTCCTGAGTTCGGACCCCAGCAACCCCATGGTGGCTTATGGCCATCTGTGATGGGATCTGGTGCCCTCTTCTGGCCTGCAGGCATACATGCAGGCAGAATATTGTTTACATAATGAATGGATCTTTAAAAAAGAAAAGGGGGGGGGGGAAGGTGCTTACTGCATTTGCGAAGGACCCAGGTTTGGTTCCCAGCACCCATCTCAGGTGGCTCACAACCAGCCATTGCAGTTCCCGGGGATCTGATGGGCTTCTGACCTCTCCCTGCTATACACATGCGTTGCACATAAATGCAAGCAGATACACACGTAAAAATCAGTAAGTAAAAGCAGCTTTTTAAAAAGACAACAGTGGGGCTAATCCATGGGGATAGACATCATTATTTGGAAAGTGTTTTGACTGGCACACCACGCCCTTTTAACAAAACATGTAAGGCTTCTCTACTAGAGGGTATGACTTCACAGCCATGGGCTTTTGACCCGGTTTACAATACCAGATGGAAATTCCCTCTGTGGAGTGGCCTCGATTCCAGTTAGAAAGCAGTTGGTTTCTCCGACAAACAGACTTGCTGCCCTTGCACCAATGAGCAGATTTTGCCTGGCCAGGCCTAGTATAGAATGGACATTGCTGATTGTGCACTAAATATAATATACTAAAAGGCATTGATGATAAGACTGGGTAGTCACATGCCTTTATTCTCAACACTGAGGAAGGTCTTCTCTGTGTGTTCAAGGCCAGCCTGGTGTACATAGTAAGACTATTGATTGTTAGCATTCTGTCTAAACTCCACCCCACAGTTGCCTGGCAACAGCCAGGTGGGACGGCCCACTATAAAGGGTCTACTTGCCCCTCCTCTCTCGCTTGATCTCTTACCTTTTTGCTACTGCTCTGTCCCCTTGTTCCTTACCCTCTCTCTCCACGTGCTCATAGCCGGTCTCTACTTCTCTCCTCTCTCCCTCTCTCTGCCTTTCTCTGCCTCTACAACCCTCTTAACTCCCCTCCCCATGTCCTGAATAAACTCTATTCTGTACTATCCTGTTACGTGGCTGGTCCCTCACGGGGGAAGGGATGCCTCGGCATGGGCCTACTGAGATAACCCCTTCCCCCACACCTGACTATACCTCCATGGAACATATCCCCCTGTCTCTTAATCTTTTTGTTTTGTTTTGTTTTGTTTTGTTTTGTTCTTCGAGACAGGGTTTCTCTGTGTAGCCCTGGCTGTCCTGGAACTCATTCTGTAGACCAGGCTGGCCTCGAACTCAGAAATCCACCTGCCTCTGCCTCCCAAGTGCTGGGATTAAAGGTGTGCGCCACCACTGCCTGGCTCTCTTTATTTTTTTTATAAACACATCATTGATCATTAAAAAGAAGGAAAAAAATGCCAGGCAGTGATGGCGCATACCTTTAATCTTCCTACTCTGTGTGTTCAAGGCCAGTCTGGTCTACAGAGTGAGTTCCATGAGTTCCAGGACAGCCAGGGCTACAAGGAGAAACTTGTCTCAAAAAAACGTAAATAAATAAATTAATTAATTAACAATAGGAATTTTCTTATGGTTTAGAAGGCCAGAAGCCCAAAACCAAGGCACCGATAGGCCTCTCTTCTCAAGGACACCAAGAGGCTTCATGCCTTTTTCTTGGATTGTAGGTCACCATTATATGACATTTTCCCTATATGTCTTCTGTATATCTAAACTTCCTTCCATTTTTAAAAAATAATTTATTTTTATTTTATGTATATTGGTATTCTGCCTGCATGTCTGTCTGTGTGAAGGTGTCACATCCCCTGGAACTGGAATTACAGACAGGTGTGAGCTGCCATGTGGGTGCTGGAAATTGAACTAGGGTCCTTTGGTTAGGAACAGGCAGTGCTCTCAACCGCTGAGCCATCTCTCCAGTTTCCATTTCTTTAAAAAAACATTTTATTTTTTTATTTTATATTTTATATGCATTGGCGTTTTGCCTGCATGTATGTCTGTGTGAGACAGTTGTGAGCTGTTGTGTAGGTGCTGGGAACTGAACCCGGGTCCTCTGGAAGAGCCGCCAGCACTCTTAGCTATCGAGACGGCTCTCCGGCTCCCTCTATTTATTATCACTATTAAAACTCTTTTCAGCACTGCTGCAGATCGAAGCAAGGACGTTGCACATCCCAGGCAAACACCAAGTGAGTCTCCTCAGCTCTCTAAGCATTTGTTAGAAGGAAGGTGAATTTCCAGGATTCCCTGACCCTCTCTGTACCTCCTCCCAAGGCAGCCCCATTGAACAAACCTCTTTTATTCTGCTTTTCATGCTAAAAAAAAAAAAAAAAAAAAAAAAAGTTGCGGTAATTTCTTACCCCAATGAGCCCACATAAAAAGCCACACAACTCAGCTATTGTATTTATAAGCTGCACGCCTAGATTGGGCGGACCTACCACTGTACTGATCTATTCGCCAGCTGTGAGACCCCTTGCTACTTGTGGCTTCTCCAGGCCTTGTGGTTCTGCTCCATCTTCCTTCCACCGCCTCTTCCTCTGTCTCTCTCTCTCTCTCTCTCCTCCCTTCCCTCAGACACCCAGTCCCATTTTTTCCTTCCCCTGCCCAGTCACAGGCTTTAGTCTTGACTTAACCAGTCAGAATGGGGAGAAGGTTTAGTGAGATCGCTTGAGTACGTGATCTACCCCTCGTTGGGCGCAGCTCCTCTTGAGGAAGCAGAATTAACATCAAAATACGAACAGCACCAGGGCAACCCACAACAAAAAATTAAAAAGAAAAAGCTGTTTTTTTTTTTTAGATGTGTGTGTGTGTGTGTGTGTGTGTGTGTGTGTCGGAGGACAACTTATGGGAGTCACTTCTCTCCTTCTCCTTCTACCATGTGGGGTTCAAGGATCACCAGCAGAGCCATCTTGCCAGCCCCTGGCTGCCTTTTGACCTCCTTCTTCTTATTAATAAATAAGAAGTCTCATTATTTGCTCAGGTTAGGTGTGAACTCCTTCACTCAGGTGACCCTCCAGCCCCAGCCTTCCTGATAGCCGGGAAAACAGGGATTTCCCTTCTTTTTCTAAGGGCACATAAGTCATTGCCCTATCCCAGGTTGATTTGGTTGCTGTCTTAGGGTTTTCATTGCTGTGAACAGACACCATGACCAAGGCAGTTCTTAAAAGAACAACATTTAATTGGGGCTAGATTACAGGTTCTGAGGTTCAATCCATTATCATCATGGTGGGAAGCAGGCCTGGCCTTGGAGACGGAGCTGAGAGTTCTACATCTTGTTCTGAAGGCAAACAGGAGAAGACTGGCTTCCAGGCAGCTTAGGAGGAAGCTCTCTCAAAGCCCACTCCCACAGTGACACACTTCCTCCAACGAGGCCACACCTCCTAATAGTGCCACTCCTTGGGCCAACCATATTTAAACCATCACAGATGTATTGACAAATACTCTCCTTTTTAAAGGTGTGTGTGTGTGTGTGTGTGTGTGTGTGTGTGTGTGTGTATCATTTTGTGGTTTTCTTTTTGAAACAAGGTCTCACTGAGTAACCCTGGCTGGCCTGGAACTTCCTTTGTAGACCAGGTTGAACTAGAATTCACAGAGATCTGTCTGCTTCTGTATTCTTTTCTATCTATCTATCTACCTATCTACCTATCTATCTATCTATCTATCTATCTATCTATCTATCCATCCATCCATCCTTTATGTATTTAGCTTTTGAGTCAAGGTTTTTTTATGTAGCCCTGGTTGTCCTGGAACTTGTTCTGTAGACCAGGCTGGCCTTGAACTCACAGAGATCCAGCTGCCTGCCTGTGCCTCCCAAGTGCTGGGATTAAAAGCACTACACAGAGCTTGCCTTCTTTTAAAATGTTTGTTAATGGTGTGTGTGTGTGTGTGTGTGTGTGTGTGTGTGTGTGTGTGTGTTATCTGTGTATCACTTGTATACTTGTATGCCTGGAGCCCGTGAAGGCCAGAAGAGGGTGTTAAATTCCCTGGAACTGAGTTACAGGCAGTTGGGGGTCCTGGGACTAGAACCCAGGTCCTCTGAAAGAGCAACCAGTGAAAACTATTGAGTCATCTCCCCAGCTGCCCGAAACACACTATTCCTAAATGAGGTCACATTCATGGGAATGAGGATAAAGCATAAACACAACGTTTAAGGGGAGACAGTTCTAGCAACCGCAGGGAGTGACTCACACAGGCTTCAGGACGTGTGAGTCCTGTCTCACAGGTATGGCGATCTCTGGAGTTTGATTTGCATCCCAGGTCCTATGTGCAACTTTGTATAGGTTGCCTAACTCAGAGCTCCCTCTAAGAAGCTAGAACAGCACACTGTTTCTGTCTCCCACCCTTTGGGCTACTGTATTCATACGTTTTACTTCTATTGTAGTTTAAAACTTACAATACTATTTAAATTAATTTTTAAAAATCGATAATTAATTTAAAAAAAAAAAGACTTACTTATTTTATGTATGTGAGTACACCGTCACTGTCTTCAGACACACCAGAAGAGGGCATCAGATTTTATTACAGATGGCTGTGAGTCATGGGTGGGTGCTGGGAATTGAACTCAGGACCTCTGGAGGAGCAGTCAGTGCTCACAGCAGCTGAGCCATCTCCCAGCCCTTCCCTTTATTAATCTTTTATTGTCACATTGCTTATTGATTTTGTATGGGTCGGCGTCTGCATGTGCTACTGGGTGGAGGTCAGATGACCGTCAGGAGGAGCCTGTCCTCCCCTGTCACCCGAGTCTCAGGACTGAACTCAGCTGTTTGGGAAAGCGCCTCTACCACGGAGACATCTTGCTTGTGCTAACTTTAAAATTTTTTGTTTATTTATTTTTTAGACCAAGTTTCACCATGTAGTTATACACCATGTAGTGTACAACACAGGCTATAACTCACTACGTAGACCAGGCTGGCCTGGAACTCATAGCGGTCTGCCTGCCTCTGCCTGCTGGAATTAAAGATGTATACCATCATCCCCCACATGAAAGCCATTATTAAAAAAAGAAGTCTTCTAACCGTGTGGTGGGGTGGTACATGGCAGAGGCAGGTGGACTTCTGAGTGTAAGTTCTAGGACAGCCAGAGTTACAAAGAGAACCTCCCCACTCTGTTCTCAATAAAATAAATCTTATAAGCAGTGACATAATTCCAGTGCCCTTTAATCTTCTTTCCTCTTCTTCTTCTTCTTCTTCTTCTTCTTCTTCTTCTTCTTCTTCTTCTTCTTCTTCTTCTTCTTCTTCTTCTTCCTGTAGTACTGGATTCAAACTAAATGTCTTACATATGCACCCTACTACTGAGCCATACCTCCAATCCTACTGGATTTTTTTCTTAAATTTTATTTATTGTACGCGTATGTGTGTTTGTTCACATGAGCATTGGTGTCTGTGGGGGGCAGAAGAAGGAGCCGGATCCCTGGAGCTGGAGTCACAGATGGCTGTGAATTGTCCCATATGTGTGCCGGGCACTGAACTCTGGTCCTCTCCCTGCTGAGCCACTGCCCCAGCCCCTGAATCAACCCTGCTACATACAGAGGTTCGGCAACGCCTGTATTCGTTAGCTGACACATAACTGTACCTGTGTAAAGAACACAGTGTGACACTTTAGTTCTTATATATGATGCTAGTCAGATGACAGTGGTGCATGCCCTATGATCCCAGAACTCATAAGGTAGAGGCTGGAGAGTCAGGAGTTCAAGGACAACTTCAACTATTTGGTGAGTTCAAGGACTGCCTGGGCTATATGACACACTATTTCTTTCTTTCTTTCTTTTTTCTTTCTTTTTTTTTTTTTTTAATGGTTTTGGTTTTGGTTTTTCGAGACAGAATTTCTCTGTGTAGCCCTGGCTGTCCTGGAACTCACTCTGTAGACCAGGCTGGCCTCAAACTCAGAAATCCACCCGCCTCTGCCTCCCAAGTGCTGGGATTAAAGGCAAGCGCCACCACTGCCCGGAGAGACACAATTTCAAAAAAACAAAAACAATAAAACAAACAAATCAAAACCAGATAAAGATTAGATCAGGGCAGTTAGCATATCTCTTGCACAGACATCCTCTTTTCTCTGGGTTCTGAGCATTCAAAACCTCTCTCTGTTTTTGTGAGACAGGGTCTCATGTAGACCAGGCTGGCCTCAAACTCATTGTCTGAAACAGGCTTATAACTACAGACTGCAGTTTCCTTGGAAAGACCTCTGGATTATCAAACCAAAATGCCCCTTATGGAGCACAGACCGAAGCCCAGGAGTGAATACTGGGCTGTTTCTCCTGTGGATGTTCCTTTAGCCCTTTTTACAGAATGACAAGCCTTCCCTCCTACCTTCATGGTTCCTGTGGAAGCTAAAGAGATGGGTCCATAAATGGCTTGGAGTTCCTGGTGAGAGTGTGTGCTTATATAAATACCACACTGAGAAGTTTATAGCAGGAAGAGGTATAAAGCATGACTCGATCCTTCCCAGCATGCAGTGGCGCTCAATGGAGTCCATTCATGTCCCCGAGAAAAACATGGAGAGGAAATGGAAGGAGTGGGTGGAACCAGAAGGTTCTAGGCCAAATGTGTTATCTGCACCATAAAATTGAGGTATCATGGCCTTGGGCCCCATGCCTAAGGAGAGAGAAAACCAGAGCTGAGGTAAGCTCTCGGAGCTCAGGCCAGTGTACACTCTGAGGCGAAGCTGACGAACAACAAAGGCTTCGTGGGAGAATCTGGAAACAGACGAGAGAGTGAGGTCACCATGAGTGAGCTGTGAAGGAAACAGTGGTTGGCGCAGGGCTGCGGACCACACCTGGCCAGCTGGCCTGCTCTCTGGGCAGACATTTAGCTGACCTAGTCTCCATTCTTCTAAAAGCTGAAATCCACTGTACAGTTCAATGCCTTGAGGGGTTTCCCCTTGTTAAAATGTGAATGGTCACATTCACTCGTGGGATCGTCATGGATGGGGAATGGGATTTCATGTCTTTTTTTGGTCTTCCCTTTTCATTCAGGCCTCTGGCTGGGAGCACACCCTGCCACCTGAGACGCAGAAGCCAATGGGGAGGAAAGCATGCTGGATGGAAAACCCCTTTAATAGCCACCGAGAACCAGCGAAAAGCCGCAGGCAGGCTCCACAAGGGGTCAAGGGCAGAGCGAGCGCCAGGGTGAACTTGCGGGTCTCCCAACAGCAGCTTGGAGGTGCCCAAAGGTGGCCCTGGGGCAGGGCAAGGGAGAGCGTCCCACACAGGGACTTCTCTGGCTCTGCACAAAGACAAGTCTCTGCAGTCAGCACTGAGAAGGGTGGGAGCTCGGATGTGGGGTGGGGAAACTCAGGCAGAGAGACTGGGCCTGCAATAGAGCTGCTTGTATTTCTGGAGCCAGGAACTCAGAAATCAGATACTGGCTTGACCTGCCTTTAAGGTAGGATTAATGGTACGTGTGCTGGGAAGGCTGGGCACTTCCTGAAAATAATGTTTTCCCCACCCTACTTGAGTTACAGAGCAAACTTTAAATGGCACGGGAAGAGAAACTCTAGACAGAGGAAGAGAAAGTGTGTGTGTGTCTGTGTGTCTGTGTGTGTGTGTGTCTGTGTGTCTGTGTGTCTGTCTGTGTGTGTCTGTGTGTGTGTGTGTGTGTCTGTGGGTGTCCCGCGCGCGCTGGCGTCCTTCTTGTAGGGTGGTCAAGTTTTGCTCATGCCCATCCGTATGAGGAAATAAATCAGCTTCCTCTAACACAAAAAGCAGCAGAATCATTTCCGACTGGCTTTAGGATTCCCAGATTTAGGCAACCGAAAAAAGCAAGGACTTTTCTCCTCTAGACGACATTATGAAACCAGAGAGCGGCTCGAAAGGTTTCAATTTTTATTTTAACGCTGGTAGTTCTCTGCAGTTCCTAAATGTAGTGCTGCCCCCTGCTGGCTATGTTGCGGTATAGCGTCTGAAAAGCGCGAGTGTGGGGCTGAAGCGAGGCACTCTGACCCCCTATCTAGGAAGCCTATGGAGGGAGCACCACACAAGAAACAGGACCCTTGGAAAACACCTCTGGGTGTCTTTGGGCTTTGAATTTAAACAGGGCTATCTAATTCTTGGGCTTGAGTTTAGCAAATTAGGTTCCAGGGCCTTGATTCTTCAAAGAACAATGGCCGCCAGCCCCACCCTGGATTCTAGGTCCCTGGGCAGCCTTCCAAAGCCTCACCCGACTCTGAAGTTCTCTCCTGTGAAGCTCATGGCCCGAGGCTGTGGGGTCGGGGGATGGAGGGTGGGAGGGGTGGGGTTGGAGGGTTGGGGGAGGTCTCCATTATCCTGCTCTCCACCACTCCTCAAATCTCTCCAAAGAGGATTTCCCCACAGTTGCTAAATGAAACAGTGTCAGTTTCTGTAGAAGGGGCCCAGCAGAGATTAGACTTTATGTGGATGCACTTGGATGGTCAAATATCTCAAAGCTGCCTGGCACTATGTTAGAGTATTAACAAAAGCCACCAAACATACTGCCTTTTTATATTAAAATTTTTGGCCAGGCAGTGGTGGCGCACGCCTTTAATCCCAGCACTTGGGAGGCAGAGGCAGGTGGATTTCTGAGTTCGAGGACAGCCTGGTCTACAGAGTGAGTTCCAGGACAGCCAGGGCTACACAGAGAAACCCTGTCTCGAAAAACCAAAAAAAAAAAAAAAAAAAAAATTTATATATGTACATTTGCCAGAAGAGGGCGTCAGATCCCTGGAACTGAAATTATAGATGGTTGTGAGCCCTCATGTGGATGTTGGAAATCTAACCCAGATCCTTTACAAGAGCAGCCAACTCTCTAGGCCCACCTATCTTCATTCTTGTGAATTGGAGCTATAGAGGCTGATTCTTGTCCCGGCCCCAGGGACGTTCAACGAGGGTCCAAGGAGGGAACTGTCGGATGAAAGAAAGAGGCAGGAGACAGAGATATCTGGGAGCAAGACAGGATGTCTGATCAAGTTCCAAAGATTAACTTTATTTCCAAGCTTTTTATAGAGTACAAGGAGAAGGAAGTATGAGAATCTTAAACAATATAGAAGGACTCTTAAACAATGTAACCAGGGCTTAAACAATGCTATAGGGGTGAGGAGTTTCTAGGGAGTACAGGTTCCCAACCACCAGGACAAGTTACTAAGGCAACCATCTATGCTCTGCTGATCACCTAACCGCAAGGGGGTCACCCCGACCTGGGAAAGAGCCCATCTCCTAGGAGACAGAACCTAAACAAAAGCCTAGTTCTCAGGAACCTGAAACTCAGGCCTACTTTTACCTACATGCCTAGTTTCTTCACAAAATGGCTTCTCTCAGGCTAATAAGAAAGCTGCAGATCCGTTGGTTCCTGGCAGATTCAGAAATCAGTATAAATTGTATCAGTATCTCTTTAAAATGCTTGGTTAGCATGATGGTGCACACCTGTAATCCTAGCATCCCGGGTGTAGACACAGGAGGACTGCTGGAATGCTGAGAACAGCCTGGGCCACATGGCAAGACGTCATCTTAAAAAAAAAAAGCATAGAGATTGAGCTAGAGAGATGGTTCAGTGATTAGGAGAACTGACTGCTCTTCCAGAGGTCCTGAGTTCAATTCCCAGCAACCACATGGTGGCTCACAACCATCTGTAATGGGATCTGATACACTCTTCTGGTGTGTCTGAAGACAGCTGCACTGTACTCATAGACATAAAATAAACAAATCTTTTTTTTTTTTTTTTTTTCGAGACAGGGTTTCTCTGTGTAGCCCTGGCTGTCCTGGAACTCACTCTGTAGTCCAGGCTGGCCTCGAACTCAGAAATCCACCTGCCTCTGCCTCCCAAGTGCTGGGATTAAAGGCGTGCACCACCACTGCCTGGCCAAAATAAATAAATCTTTAAAAAAAGTAAGCCTGCCCTGATAAAGTGTGGTTGCATACTCATTGCTTTAGGGTCAGACTCAAGGTCTGGAGGGAAGGTGTTCTCCACACGACCATGAAGCCATCAGTGTCCGTGCTAGGTTGATGCTTCAGCTTGAGGGAAAAAATGAAGGTGTGCCTGGGTTTACAGAGCCGGGTTCTAACTCAGAGGCTACAAATGGAAGCACATCTATCAAGCCGAATACTGTTTACCCCTTGTGATGCCAACAACTTAAGCTGAACCTCTAGAGGCGACCGTGCTCTGAATCTGAGCATGCTCAAGAATTAGGCCTGAGACTCCCCTGATGTTTTTATTACCTAGTGGCCATGTCCCATCTCTTCTAAGGCCAGTCTGAGGACCATCTCAGCTCTGCTCATAACTACTAGAAGTGAGTGACAGACACTGTGAAGGACCCAAACTGTAGCAAGCAGTTAGCTCCAAAAGCTGGAGCCCAGTCAATTTCATGAGCAACGGGGCCACATGCGCAGAAAGGAACTTCAATGCTCTGTAATGGTTGCCTTGTAAAAAAACTTAAACTTGGGCATTGATTCAGAATGATATGGGAAGCTTAAGCAGAGGTATTGGAGGCTTAGATTTTCTTTTTTTTTTTTTTTTTTTTTTTTTTATATTTTTTTGTTTTGTTTTTAAATTATTTATTTATTTATTTATTATATGTAAGTACACTGTAGCTGTCTTCAGACACCCCAGAAGAGGGCATCAGATCTCATTA
This sequence comes from Uromys caudimaculatus, assembly GCA_028551405.1. Classification (NCBI taxonomy): domain Eukaryota; kingdom Metazoa; phylum Chordata; class Mammalia; order Rodentia; family Muridae; genus Uromys; species Uromys caudimaculatus. The sequence goes on from CM052705.1 coordinate 17,924,995, forward strand.
TGGATGGTTGTGAGCCATCATGTGGTTGCTGGGATTTGAACTCATGACCTTCGGAAGAGCAGTCGGCGCTCTTAACCGCTGAGCCATCTCTCCAGCCCGGAGGCTTAGATTTTCAAACCCTACTTTAATAAAGGTTCTTGAAAGACCCGAGCCCATTATAGGGAAGTTAGACCCCCCTTAGCAAATTAAAGCCAGAGATAACATAGCCATACTCCACCGCCTAATGGCTAACATACATCCTTTTGTCCCAGGCAAATAGTTATCAGCAGGGTTGATATCGCAACCATCCATATCTTAGTCCCAGGAAATAGCTAATCTACACCTTTTGTCCCAGGGAATAGCTAACTGCAGGAATGAATGGCTAACCTACACCTTTTGTCTCAGGAAATAGCTAACCGAGGGAGTAATGAACTTTGGACATTCTATACCTTCCCATGACACATAGAATTTCCTTGCTTCATGGCTTTTTCTTTAAATACCCCTGACTTCAGCTGCTCAGGGCCGAACTCCTCTGCCTCTGTGTAGGCCACAAGCTCGGCCCCAGTGCACTGGTCGTTCCCCCCAATAAACCTCATGTGATTGCAGCAAGGATGGTCTTTCGTGAGTTCTTGGGGGGTCACGCTGTCCCGAGACTTGAGTGAGGGTCTCCCCAGCTCGGGGGTCTTTCATTCTCAAATGCTTTGACCCCCCTTCTAGCCCACCATCCAAAGGTAGTGGAGAAAAGATGGCAAATAGGACAAAGGGATGTGGCACTGTTTAGAAGTAGTTCAGGGCGATTCCGATCTGTTTGTCAGGATACCAGCAGTCTAGTTCAGTAGTGTCAGGACACCAAACACGGATCAGCAGCAGTGGCCCGATCCAGCAGAAACCGCCAGGCTTCCACCAAATTGGCATGAGTCAGCAGGAGTGGCCAGAAGCAGCTGGGATGCCAGGAGAAGTTCTCTGCTATGCCTCTCTCAGTGAAGTGAAGATCAGCGAAGACCAGTGAGATGCAGGCATGAGACCGACGAAGCATGGCAAAGCAAGCTCTGCAAGGAGCCATCACTGTCCGTTGAGTCCTGTTTATGCTGCATCATGTGGCCTCTTCAAAACACCACATGAGTCTGTATCACGTAACCTATCCAGAAACTTCTACTTTAGAGGATTACATGACTTCACTTGTTTGTTTGTATTTATTATACTGGGTCTCACAGTGTAGCCCTGGCTGGCCTCAAACTCACCTTGTGGTCATCACTTTGACTTTCTGATCCTTCTGCTCCTGCCTCCACCTCCAAATACTGGGATTTCAGGTGTGCACCACCATGCAGGGTTTATGGGATGCTAGGGATCAAACCCAGGGACTTGTGCATGTTAGGTGAGGACTTTACCCTCTGGGCTCCATTCCCTGTCTGTTTTTTTTTTTTCTTTTTTAATTAATTTTTTTAACTTGGGTTTTGTGTGTGGGAGTAGGGATGGGGTGTGGGTGGCACAGCTGTGGAAGTCAGAAGACGACTTACTGGAGTGGATTCTCTCCTTCCATTGTATGGACTCTGGGGGTCAAACTCAGATCATTAAACTTGGAGCAAGCACCCACCCTACTCCCTGAGCCATCTTGTCAGACTATTATTATTATTATTATTGTTATTATTATTATTGGCTTTTAAACACAGGGTTTTTTTCTGTGTAGTTCTAGCTGTCCTGGAACTCACTCCATGACCAGGTTGACCTTGAACTCACAAAGATCAGCCTGTCTCTGCCTCCTGCTACCACTCAGTTTTGTCAGAATCTTGTTAAAGATATTTTGTCTTCATCATACTAGGCCATCATGAAAGTGTGTACCATTTTGAGATCTCATCTCACCCCAATGGCTTCCATGAACAAAACCAACGGCATAAAATCCTAGGGAGGCTGTGGGGCCAAGAGAACTTTTTTTTTTTTTTTTTTTTTTTTTGAGACAGGGTTTCTCTGTGTAGCCCTGGCTGTCCTGGAACTCACTTTGTAGACCAGGCTGGCCTCGAACTCAGAAATCCACCTGCCTCTGCCTCCCAAGTGCTGGGATTAAAGGCGTGCGCCACCACTGCCCGGCTCAAGAGAACTTTTTATTTATTTGGTGTAGTGGTCCAGTGGCTGAGGACGAACTGGGTCTACGTGAAAGGGAGGCTGGAAATGAAAAGGGACAGGGTGGGAGAGAAGAATGAAGCCAATGAGGCTCAAACTTTATTGTTCCATACTGCTTATAGAGGGAAAGATCAAAGACCCCATTCTTTGTGTCAGCAAGCTCAGCGGGCAGTCAAGTCCTCAAGGCTCCTGTGGGAAACGCAAATGCAGTGAGGCCAGACTGGCTCCAGCCAGGTTGTTTGTCCTGCTCAAGGCTGGGGGAAAGGCACAGTTTGGAAATGTAAGTTTGCACAGCTTTTATGAAAAGCAGAATGGAGGTTTCTCCAAAAATGAAAAATAGGACTGCAATAGCTGGAGAGTTGGCTCAGAGATTAAGAGCACCGGCTGCTCTTCCAGAGGACCCAGGTTCAATTCCCAGCACTCACATGGTAGCTCACACCTGTCTGTAACCCAGTTCCAGGGGATCTGACACCCTCACACAGACATCCATGCAGGCAAAACACCAATGCACATAAAATAAATGAATAAATGATTTTTAAAAATAGCAGTTCCATATGACCAGCTATACCGCTCCGGACATACTCAACCCCACAGCTATCACACAGACACCTGCACACCCGTATTTATTGCTGCACAACTCACAATAGCAGCGGACTGGAACAAGCCTAGAGGTCCATCAGTGGATAAATGCATCATAAAGATGTAACGTATATACACACACAATGGCAGTTTACTGGGCTGTAAAGAAAAATGCGAATTGTGGAAAAGTGGATAGATATGCATAGATTTGGAACATAGTACGTTAATTGAGATAGCTTAGACTGGCTGGGCAGTGGTGGCTCACGCCTTTAATCCCAGCACTCGGGAGGCAGAGGCAGGCGGATTTCTGAGTTCGAGGCCAGCCTGGTCTACAGAGTGAGTTCCAGGACAGCCAGGGCTACACAGAGAAACCCCGTCTCGAAAAACCAAAAAAAAAAGAAAAAGGAGAGAGAGAGAGCTTAGACTCAAAAGGACAAAACTGGTGGCCAATGAGACAGCTCAGTGGGTAAAGTCCAGACCTGACCACCTGAGTCTGATCTCTGGAACGCACACAGTGGGAAGTGAGAGCCAGCTCCTACAACTTGTCCTCTGATCTCCATATGTGTGTGTTGTAGCACACATGCATGCGCCCATGAAAACACACACACACACACACACACACACACACACACACACACTTACATAAATAAATAATTAAAAAAAATACAACCAGGCAGTGGTGGCACACACCTTTAATCCCAGCACTTGGGAGGCAGAGGAAGGCAGACCTCTGTCAGTTTGAGGCCAGCCTGGTCCACAGAGTGAGTTTCAGGAGAGCCAGTGCTACAAAGAGAAACCCTGTCTCAAAAACCAACCAACCAACCAACCAACCAACCAACCAACCAACCAACCAACCAACCAATCAACCCCTCCCAAACCAAAGCAAACCAAAGAACATATATATGAATTGGGACAAGGGTGGGTCTAAGCTATGAAACTAGTAAAAAGACCGTGGTGGGAAGAAAGGTGTGTGTGTGTGTGTGTGTGTGTGTGTGTGTGTGTGTGTGTGTGTGTATCAACAGGACACACCTGGCATGCAAATGCAAAGGAGGCTGTGCAGTCACTCAAGGGTGCTGGGTGGCTAGGGGCTTGGGGGAGAAGATAGGAGAGGTGAATCAACGCAGGCTTTGAAAAGTCCAAGAACCTGATCATGTGCTGACACCTTCAGTGCCAGCACTCAGGAGGCAGAGGCAGGATCTCTGTGAGTTTGAGGCTAGCCTGGTCTTCCTATTTATTCCAGATCAACCAGGGTTACATGGTGAGAACTTGTCTCAAACAAAAGAAAGAAGGAAAGAAAGAAAGGAAGAAAGAAAGAAAAAAGGAAAGAAAAAAGAGAATATAGAGAGAAAGGTTATAATGAAACCTAATTACTACTTATGCTACTTTGATTTTTTTAAAAATACAGTAAGATTTTTATCAAACTTTTGGTTTATCAACTTTTCCTGCAGTCAACAAAAGCGTCCTCTAGAGGGAGCCACCGTCAGGGTGAGACTGGGCCTGTAAAATAAACGAACATATAAATAACAGAACAAACCGAGGGGAATCACAGTAGGGCGTAGATCTTGGTAGCGCTTGATTGACCTGCGCTGGAAAAGCCGGAAGCTCATGTTCTCTTCCTGCACGTTGTGGCATTTGGCTCAGGGTCACAGGCTAGCATGGACACAGAGGAAACAGAATCAGAAAGTGTGGAGGAGGGAGAGAAAGCTGAAAGCGAGGGCCGAGCGCTGGCTCCCGGCTTCCCGGACTGCCGCTCGGTCACGTGCTCTGCACAAAGAGGACAAAACGAAAAGTGCCGGAATAAGACCCCAAATCCCTCACTCACTCGGGAGGCCTGACAGAGGGACTCCTGAGACCTTAGGCAAATAATTAGAGCCCGCGGGTTCCTAGTGCCTCACCCCTGAAGGCCAAAGGGTCAGAAAATGCCATAAAACTTACGGCCTCAAGATAATGAACTGCCCTTTTGAACTCTATTCAAATGTGATCCCACCAAAGAATGGAGGAAGCCTGCCAGCTACCTCCTCCCTCCCCTTCTCGGAAGTGTATTTATTTTATAGTGGGGTGTGTGTGTGTGTGTGTGTGTGTGTTGCCTGCGTGTGTGTATGTCCACCACATTCACACCTGGTGCCTAGGCCAGAAGAAGGAATTAGCTCAGCTAGAGTTATGGATGGTTGTGAGCAGCTCCGCAAGAACAAGTGCTTTTAACTGCTGAGTCATCTCTCCAGCCCCAGCTAACTTGTCTTAACTGCTATGAAAGGACCTCATGTCCTCTCTCTGTGTGTCTACAGGGTCTATTCTTTATTACAACTTTACATCAGCCTGGTCTGCTAATCCCTTCCCCTAGAGCCTCAGACTCTCCAGTCGTTCTCAGTACACACAGACACACTGCATTGAGAAGGAACTGGAGTGAGGAGCTCTGACTACCGCTGCTGAGTGGCTTGGGTGTTCCTCTTGCTCTTCTAGACAGTTAACTGCTTCTAGGGGTGGATGGGCAGAGCCTGGCATTCCAAATGAGCCGTGGAGGAAAGGAGCCAACTATCTCTGAGGCATTAGATATCTGTGGGGCAGTCCAGAGTAGATTCTGGGTAAAATAGTACAATGCAGGGTTCTTTTTTTTTTTTTTTTTTAAAGATTTATTTATTTTTTAGTTATATGAGTACACTGTCGCTGTCTTCAGACACACCAGAAGAGGGCATCGGATCCCATTACAGA